>JAWNOO010000115.1:7500-465072 GCA_035045905.1 Drosophila anomelani
AAGCGTATCATTTGTGTTGTGGTTTTTTCCAGTATTAATGGAAGTTCGGCAAACTCGTTTCGCGTGATGTTGCAATGTCCTGGGACCCATATCAGGGAGAATTTTTTTTTAATTTAGAGATAATTTTTATAATTTCCTGTGTGTAAAAAGTGTTGTTATTGGGGTTTTCAATTGCTGTGAGTGCAGAAAGTGAGTCGGTGCATATAGCGAATTTTCCTATTTGTTTTTCGGCATATCTACATGCGTACAGAATGGCTGCTATTTCAGCAGTGAAGATGGATGAGTAGGGTGAAGAATTTGCTGGGTTATGATGTTTTGTGTGGAGGTTACGCTGTAGGTAACTCCATTGACGGACTTGGAGCCATCTGTGTATAAGAATGTGTGCTGTTTGAGAGTATCTTTCAGTTGTTCATCTTAATTAGTTTAATCGCTACTAATATAGGATTTTATAGCAACTAACACCGATCTTTTTACGCGCTCGGCCGCATTGGCCTGGGAAGCATAAACAGTCGTATAGATATGTCGCACCTGATACTTCTGCAATACCGCATTGAATTTTTCCGATTTGAATTGTACACCATTGTCAGACAAAACTGTTTCAGGGACTCCGAAAAAATGAAACAGATCTTCCTCCATGGATGGAATGATTGCCTCGGCAGTAAACTTTTTTACGGGTTTTCGAAACGGAAATGTTGAAAAATGGTCTTCGACCACAAAAATACCAATCTTTCCGGACTTACTACGGGAATATGGTCCCAAAAAGTCAATATATAGTTTCTGGAATTACTGTTTCTGTTGGCTTTCCCATGACTGGTCGCAATGTATAATTTGGGTGTTTGCTACATTTACAAAGAATGCAACTGTTAATAAACTCTTTTACATCAGTTACAAGATTAGGCCAATAATAATAGCGTCGTATACGCTCTAGTGTCTTAATTATACCACTGTGAGCGGAAAGTGCATGCTCGTGACATAGTTTAAGAACGTGCGGAATTAACCCTTCAGGAATCCATAATTTCCAGCATAGGTCATCTGGTATTTTATCACCTGTTGCATGCTCCATTCGATGATAGATCAATTGGTCTACTACTTTCAAATCTGGTAATCTAGACGAATTTTTCAAAATGTTGTCCTTTATTTCCAGATACTTTGTCTCCTTGAAGTGTTCAGACTCCAAGTTTACGCAGTTATCCAATTGAATGGCTGACAAATCTTCCGTAAAGACTTTTGACTTCCGGCACAATGGGGGACACAATGGTTGGGACATCAACCACTCTAAAGAAGCATGGATTACTGACCAGAATAGAGAGAATAGAGAATTCTTGCCTTTCCACATAAGGTCTAAATTTCTTCACACACATAACGGCGGCAAGACACTCTTTTTCCGTAACCGAATAGTAACGTTGGCTCTGATTTAATTTGCGTGACATATACGCAATTGGAACTTCATTACCCTCGCCGTCTGCTTGCATCAATACTCCTCCGATACCTGTATTGCTAGCATCGCAATGAATAGCGAACGGCTTACTAAAATCGGGACTATGTAAAACCGGACTTTCGCACAATAATTGCTTGAGTAACTCAAATGCACTCTGAGCGCTTGCGGTCCATTCAAACTTCCTCTTAAGTTTCAAGGTATATGTTATCGGGCCGGCAACGCCGGAAAAAATTTATGATACCATCCGGTAAGACCAAGAAACCTTCGGAATTGCTTGACCGAACGCGGCACTGGGAATTCTTTAATAGCTTCTACTTTATCCGGATCTGTTTGAATTGTCCCGAGTCTGCTTATATGCCCAAGATACTTTATCTCCTTTCGGCAAAAATGGGATTTTCCCACATTAATAGTAAGACTAGCTACTTCTGCTAAGACAAAGAGATGTTTTTCAAATGAATATGACGCCACTAACAGGTCATCGAGATAAACAAAGACTTCGTTCCTCAATGAAGGCGGAATAACTATATCCATGAGCTTACACATGGTTTGATGGGCATTCGCTAGACACAGAGGCATAACAGTCAATCTATAAAGGGGCCTGCCTGGAACTGTAAATGCCGTTTTGTCTCGGGCACTCTCTTCTAAAGGTATTTGCCAGTAGGCATCCTTTCAGCTTTGGGAAGTCGGCTAGAATACCCTCAATAAGAGGCATCGGATAGGCGTTCTTAACGGTTACCTCGTTAATTTTCCTGCAGTCGACACACAGCCGAACCTTGCCGGGCTTACGTACCAGAACGACCGGTGATGAACAAAAGCCATCGGCTTCTTCTATGACTCCGAGAAAAAGCATTCTATCTAGCTCCGTATACATCATCTGTTCAATGGCAGGAGATACAGCATAGTGTCTGTTTAATGGGTTTAGTGCTACCTGTATCAATTTCATGCTCTATTAGGGTAGTTTTCCCCAGACCTTTTTCTAACAAGTAAGAAAGCTACAGTCGAGTGAGCTCGACTGTGAGATACCCGCTACCCATACTTAAACCAGAAAAGCGTCAGGACGCCAGAAAAAACAGTTAATACAATTTTGAACATAACGGACAAATGCAAATGCAAGTAAAATATAATCACATGCATACAAAAATACATACACGTGTATCTATGTGTGTAAAAACGCGTTATTATTGCATTTCAGCGGCTAATAATTTTTACCATTTATTAAAATTGCTTCTCGAATATCTTATAAGATTCTTTTCCGAACACAACCAAGAACTGATAAGAATATTTAGTTGGTCTAATTGGTCAACCAAATGAGGCATGCTGCCAGCAGCCGTTTGTGGCCATACAAAATTATTTCTTTAATAACTTCGACAGGGATCACACAGACTATAGTTCTTAATATACATACCGAAATTCGCGACACTAGCTTTAAAATTATACGCTTAATACGCTTTTTTATGATTTTCGGGGCGGAAGTGGGCGTGGCAAAAATTTGAAATAAACTTGATCTGCGTGCAAGCATAAGAAATACTGTCGAAAAAAAATTAGAGCTCTATCTCTTATAGTCTCTGAGATCCAGTGTTTCATACGGACAGACGGACAGACAGACAGACAGACAGACAGACAGACAGACGGACATGGCTAGATCGACTCGGCTGTTGATCCTGATCAAGAATATATATACTTTATAGGGTCGGAAATGCTTCCTTCTACCTGTTACATACATTTCCTGCCGGCACAAAGTTATAATACCCTTCTACCCTATGGGTAAATAATAAATAAATAATTTGATCGCCGCTGTTAGTTTTATTTTCTGTTGCGCCGTTAAGTCTACTTGGTTTTGATCGTTGTGATCCAGACTGGCTATTTGCACAAATTATTAGGTCGGTTTCTGTTCACTATAAAATCAGACAATAGATTAAAGGTACTCCCAAAATCCATCCCTAGATATAAATCTTGTGATAACGATGGAACTAGGTATAAACGAAAAGGTTTCGACTCTTCTCTGAACGATATGGTGGTGGTGATACGGCCAACAATGGGCTGTAGTAAGTATGCACATATATTAAACACCCATCGTACCAAGAGTACTTAACGGGTACACTCTGTAACACTTAGTTGCAGTGTTTATACAATTCAATTCGATTCAATACCCGGTCATAAACCTCAAGAGGATCAAATATGAATCGCCTCACTTATACATTTGGCCCGCACATAAAGAATGTAAGTGTCAGCATAATTGCAACACGAGCGGACCACATGCATATATGTGTATATACCTCCGCGCTCAGCCTAAGCGAGCATAGCTATGTAATTAAGAATATTATATATACGTCTCTCCGTTGCCGCTGTTGGCAGCGCAGCTTTAAGACTTAGACTTCCTTAGTTTTAAATACATATCGGTAAGCACAGAATAAGATATGACTTCAGAGCGACAAGAATGGTTGCTCTGAAGATCTAAAAGATATTCATGATTATAATTGAATGAATAAAGATCAAATACAATTTCACTTAAAAACACGGACTACCTAATTGGAACCAACCACCGGGCGGAACATATCTATTACATGGCGACCGTGACATCGTTGGACAACTAAAAAAAAAAATCTGCAAGTCAGATCTGCAAATCACCAAGAAAGACGTGAAAATATTTTCGGACATCGATGGAATTCGAAGAAACTGAATAAATCCCAAGACAACAAGGAAAATATGGCAAACGAAGAAACCGGAGTAAGTAGAGTGGGATGAGTGGAAGAAGAAGTGGTGTAGTGAAGAGATTGAAGGCCAGAAAGGCCGAACTGCTTAAACTGCTTGGTACAGATACAAGCAGTGCCCAACTAAAGTGGACCCACTCGGTACAGATACATGCCGAGGTGGAGTTCATAAAGAAAACTCTAAACGAGAAAATAACCATAAGAAATAAAACCACAAGTGCACCTACTACGTACACCCACTATGCAATAGAAAATATTGCGAAAACTGTTAAAGCCCAACCGCTTCCGGAAAAGATAGAAACCCCCAGACTAAAGAAGAAGTGCCCAAAAGACTGCGAGGGACCATTGTACTCGCCCTATTGCGAATACACCTGTGCAGCCAGCACCGGTGCCCCAATATAGAGGACCGACGAGGAAGTCCAGCCTGTGCAGCCAGCACCGGCCACGTCTTGCCATTCAAGCGAGACCAAGAAGAAAGGAACCGACAGCGCTTCCTATAGCGCATTTATTTTTTTTTCCCATGCACTGCGTTGCATAATTTTTTTAATTGCACTGCGATGCATATTTTTATCCCCTTGCAGGGTATATTAGTTTCAGCCAAAAGTTTGCAACGCAGTGAAGGAGGCATCTCCGACCCTATAAAGTATATATATTCTTGATCAGGATCAACAGCCGAGTCGATCTAGCCATGTCCGTCTGTCCGTTTCTACGCAAACTAGTCCCTCAGTTTTAAAGCTATCTGAATGAAACTTTGCAGTTAGGCTTCTATATACTCTCACTCGTACATATGTCGGAACGGGCCGGATCGGACGACTATATCATATAGCTGCCATAGGAACAATCGGAAAAATCTACGAAAAAAAAATATAATTTTGTCAGTTTTCAATCAATTTTCACCAAGTTTGACATTTGCTCATTTAGTATTATTTCCGAATTTTGGTTTTAATTTCATGAAAATCGGCTGACTATATTCTATAGCTTCCATAGGAACAATTGGTCATTTAATATTTAATGGTCATTTAATTTTATTTCCGAATTTCGGTTTTAATTTCATGAAAATCGGACAACTATACCCTATAGCTTCCATAGGAACAATCAGGAAAATAAAAGAAAAAACCATAACATTGTCAGATTTCAAAATATTTTCACCAAATTTGATATTTAGCCATATTTTAGTATTTCTGAATTTTGATTTTAATTTCATGAAAATCGACTGACTATATCCTATAGCTTCCATAGGAACAATCAGGAAACAAAAAAAAATATAGCTTAGCCGTGTTTCAAACCATTGCCATCAAATTTGAGATTTGGCAACAAATTATTATTTCAGAATTTCGTTTTTAATTTTTTGTTTAAACTCTGCAAGGGTATACAAACTTCGGTGAGCCGAAGTTAGCTTCCTTTCTTGTTTAATTTACTCTATAAAAAATTATTGTAAAATTGAGCGACATCAAAGTTGCCCGATTAGCGCGTGGCCTGAAAACCGTGCAAAAGCTAGGCAGGTTTCATATGTTAATTAAAAACTTTTAACACCATTTTGAAATTTTCCCAAAATACGTGAGCCAAAGTACATGGCAAATTAATTATAGAATTGACAACCAAATTAATGTTAATAGGACACCCAAGCTGGGTTTAGTCGATGTTAAGGAGATGGACTCCACCGCCAACGTAATCAATAAGATTGAAAATAAAACGTTGAACAATGAAATAACGAACATCTTATTGTTAATTATTGTTGCCATGATGTGCGCTTATATTTTTTATAAAGCCTATATATTCCATAATAAATGTATATCAAAGAGGGCTATTAATAAAAGCCAGGCAAACGACCTGGACAAAATATAAGTAGCGCTGGTAATAATTGGAAATAAAGTGTTTTTCTAAAAACATATTAGATATTTGAAATATTATTTTACACATAACATGTATACCTTGTAAAATGTATTAAGAACTAAAAACAGAAATCCATTATCAAAAAAAAAAAATAATAAACAAAAAAAATACAAATAACTGAACTAAAATCAGGCACATTTTTCATAGAACACACCAAAATGTCTAATAGCAGGGCCGATATCCGGCAAACCGACATGAGTCAGGAAATGCAGGAGAGCGCCATTGAGTGCGCAGCGCAGGCCATCGAGATGAACAGTATTGAAGCAGATATTGCAAAGCATATTAAAACCGAGTTCGATTTAAAATTCAAGCCCAAATGGTACTGCATTGTATGCAAAAGCTTTGGATCATATGTGTCCCACGAAACCTACCATTTCATATACCTCTATTTAGGCCGTTTAGCCATCCTATTGTTCAAAATAGGTTCGTAGAAACAGCCTTTCAACTTACTTAATACCGAGAATAAAACCCCACCAATGTTCTCAATAAAATTCCATTAAATAATAGAATGGGATGAGCTATACAAAGAACTGAATAACCTAAAACTTGATTTTGACAGATCCTATAAGTCACTATCAAGGACCCGACCAGCACAGCAAAATACTGTGAATAAACACGCCAAAATATTAGTAGACCGTTTCAACGCAACGCGTATACTAATACATGACCAAAGAGACCGGCTAGACAAAGCCAATTGGTCTCGAGTATCAAAATTCTTGCTAAAATTAAGAGAGAATTTAGTATATGTAAAACAAAGATATAATTTGGCCATTTCAGTGCCAACTATATTAAACACAGCTTTGACACTGGAAACTGGAGACAAACCGGAATCATCAAATTCGCAAGCTCCCGAGCCAGCTGAAACAGATAACCCGGTCTCAACAGATCCAGAAATAGACGAAAAAGATATCAATAACCTCACCATCCCTGCAGTCCTTATTCAATCTGAATTGTCAGATCAGGACTTCTCAGACAATAACGACAGCATTGTAGAAGTAAAACCAATCACAATGGCTGACGAAACAATTACCCAAAGGGCATATATCAAAGAAATTTCATGTGCTATTCCGGAATTTAACGGACAAAAACTGCACTTACAAAGATTCACGACAGCTTTGAGGTTAGTCAACCTGACAAAAGGTACATATGAAGACCTTGCTGTAGAAGTTATCAAATCAAAAATTGTGGGATCAACACTGTACAAAGTGCAGAATAAAACCACAATAAACGGTATAATAATGAAATTGCAAGAGACGATAGTCGGCGAAACATCGGACGTAGTCAAAGCAAAGATGGCTAAAACCGTCCAGAAAGTCAAGACTGCTGAAAAATTCACGACGGAGATAGACAACTTACGAAAGCTCCTTAAAGTTTCGTACATTTATGAAGGCCTTTCGGCCGAACACGCTGATACATTCAGCATGAAGGAAGCCATCACCACAATGGTTAAAAATTGTGAGCATGTCCGACTTAAAACAATATTGGAAGCAGGCAACTTCTCTAACATGAATGAAGCCGTCACTAAGTACATATAATGCAGTACTGAAATAACGGGCAATGCCAATACAATATTGTACGCGAACAGAGGAAATAATTATCGCGGTACCAATTACAAAAATAATTATCGCGGTAAGCGTAATGGCCGAGGTAACAACCGAAACAATGGTTACAACCAAAATAACGGTTAGTACCGGAACAACAACCAATACAACAATAACAACTATAACAACCAGAACAACAACAATTATAGGAGCAACCGTAATGGAAACAACCGCGGCGGAAATTGCCGTGGGGGAAACAACAACGGAAATAATAATAATAATAATAACAATAACAACAAGAAAGGAAGCTAACTTCGGCTCACCGAAGTTTTAATACCCTTGCAGAGTTTAAACAAAAAATTAAAAACGAAATTCGGAAATAATAATTTGTTGCCAAATCTCAAATTTGATGGCAATGGTTTGAAACACGGCTAAGCTATGGTTTTTTTTATTTTCCTGATTGTTCCTATGGAAGCTATAGGATATAGTCAGCCGATTTTCATGAAATTAAAATCAAATTTCGTTATTCGTGAACCCTAACCTCAAATCATAGCGGTTCGGTTTCGGAAACTCGCCAAGAACGGCCCCGGGCGGCCCGGAGAAGAGTATAGAGCGGAGAGGTGCTGAAAAGTGGAGGGGGAAATCCCGACGGAGTCGGTAGGGCGGACTCCGGTGATAACCTTGGAGGCGGCGAGAGGGGACTCAGTGGCGGAGCCGTTGGTGAAAACCTCGCGGCTGCTGGGGAGAGCGTCTCCGGTGAAAACCGTGGAGCAACCGAAAGGAGTCGGTTCCGGTTAAAATACCGTGGAGCCGACGGGAATGGGATCGTCTCCGGTGAAAATACCTTGGAGCCGGTGGAAAGGAGGGCGTAGGAGAAACGCGGGGAGGGTAGTGGGCCCTAGAACCTAGGAGAGGAGAAACCCACCCAAGAGAGAACGCTGGATTTTTCGTTGCTAGCTGTACAGATAGGTAAAAATCAACAGTGGGCCGAGGAGCGGAATTTGTGGGCAAAAGGCGAAAAGAATAAGCGTGGTTGCATATAGAAAAGACCTACGTGCCGCTTACGTCAACCAGGAAAGACGGTGGCCGTGGCTGAACGTAAGGCAGGAGCGTATTCGCGGCGGGCGCAGGCGTGTGGCCTCGGTGAGCGGGGCGGCCCCGGCGGGCTCGCGGTCACGGACACTGGCACCGGTTCTACCGGTGGCGCGGGCGAGGCGCGGGCAAGGCGCGGCGGCTGCGCAAGCGCGTAGGTCACGGCCGGCGTCACACGTGTGGCGGCCCACGGGCGGTTATACCTGCACGTGGTGGCTGCGCACAGACGGCGGACGGCCTGGCGGGACACACTCGCGAACGCGGACGGGTCACGGGCGCTTACACTGCCGAGTGCACTGGCAGGTGGCGGTCACTGGGCGGTTCTGCCGGTGGCGCGGGTTCTGCCGATCGGACTGGCAGCTGGCGGACACTGGGGTGTGGGCACTGGGCCAAAGATCGTCACTGTCGATGTTATGGGGTGGCTGCGGGGCAGCGGTTGCACTTGTGACACGGACTAGTGCGGGCGGCGTCGCGCTGTCGGTAGCGGCGAGCAGCAGTAGCACTTGAACACGACCGGGGGTGGCAGCGGTGGCGCGATGGCACTCTGCACACAAACGGGTTGAAAAATCACGACGGCGAGGCAACACGTGCAGGTCAGGCGATTTGCAAGCGGTGAAAGAGAAATTTTCCATGCACGTGCTGCCTTTTTATAGTACGAAGTAAACAACTCCAGTAACGGGACCCGCCAAACATAACGGAGTTTTCAAGCTTTTCGTATGACCGTCCGCGCGGTGGTTATCGATCGTGGGTCTAGTATTAATCGGTGGTGGGTCTAATATTAATCGGTGGTGGAGCTAATATTAATCGGTGGTGGGTCTAATATTAATCGGTGGTGGATCTAGTATTAATTATAGCTAAAACTTATAAGTAGAACAATATATACTAGGAAAACATTCAGATAGTATTATTTATATTTATTAATATAATTAATTATAATTAATTAATAATAAAAATACTATATATTTGTGCGCCTCTTAGGGGAGGCGTCACATTCCCCTCCCACTTCGGGGAACAAAAGAAAAACCCGTGTCGTGGTGGTCCGGTACTTCCTCCGGTGGTGTCGTCCTCTGTGGGGTGATGGTGGGCTGGCGCATGGGTAGTCATGGTGCGCGGGCTCCTCAGTCTCGGGGTCCGAGGCGGACGTGGCCGCCTGCCCCTCGGGCCCGTACCGTCACCTGGTACGTCCCGGTAATGGTGGTCCGACGGAACCGGTAGCGGCTGTTCCGGGCCCGCCGTACCGCTTCCCCAATTTCCCGCCAGAGGGCTTCGGGAATTGGTCGGCCTGGTGGATTGGTGGTCCAGCCGGCTGGTAGCTCCACCAGGTGCTCGGGTGTGGTGGGGCTCTCTGATTCGACGGCGTCTCCCTCGGCGTCCATATCTTCCGGCTCGGTCGGCTCCGCCGGTGGGGCGGCGATGTGGGCAGGGCGGCTTTGATCCGCTCCGTCTTCGGCCGATGCCGTCGGCTCCTTCCGGCGGAACTGTGGCCGGGGCTCACTGTCGGAGTCGCTGGATATCGACTCCCACGCCATCGCCTTCCCCGTGGGGATCTGAGTGGGTGGCGGTGTGTCCCCGTCGGCCGTAGTGGTGTCGGCGGCCATGGTCGTGGCAGCGGCGGCCGTGGTTGCGGCAGCGGCGGCCGTGGTTGCGGCCGCGGCGGCCGTGGTGGTGGTAGCGGCGGCCGTTGTTGTGGCAGCGGCGGTCGTAGTGGTGGCACACGGCGGTGGGTCCTCCGAGTCCGAGTGGACCTCGTTGATCGAGATCCAGTCCCCCCGTGGCACGCAATCGTATTCCGGCCGTGGCGAGGGGGGAAAGGTCACGATCGGCCCTTACTCCGGCCGTCGGAAGGGTGCCCGCAGGGTGATCGAGGTGTACTGGGCCTGGATCAGGGTCACCCAAGCCCCTCTCCAGTACCCGTACCGCTCCTCGTCGAACTCGACGCGGTGCTCCGTGCTGGGGCCGGCGTCCTCCTCCTCGCTGTCGGAGCTGATCGTGAAGGCCCGGTCGGCCTCACACTCCGACCCGTCCTCCATATGGAATCCGGGAGTGTACATCGTCGTGCTTGCCTCCGAAGCTCTTCCGTCGAAGTCCTCCTCGTCCTCCTCGTCGAAGTCCTCCCCGTCGTCGGTGACGAACTCCTGCTCGTCCTCGGTGACGCGCTCCTGGTGGCTACGGGGTTCGTACCCCCGTCCCTCGAACGACCCGGTTGGGCTCGCTCCATAGCCCCAGTCGTACGACCCGGTCTCCTCGTCGGCGTCGGGGCAAGTCCAAGGTGGAGAATTCCACGCTGCTCCCGAATAGGAGGGCGACGCGACCTGTCGGGTTGATGTCCTAGTCCGGGGCGGTCCGGGTGAGGGTGAGACCTCTCGCCCGAGCTCGCCCGGCTGGCGTGGACCCGGCGTGCCTGACCCGGCGAACCGCCCGGCGTACGCTGTGTTAGAGCGCAGTCGGGGGTCCCGATGGGTCGTCGCACCTCCCGAAAGCCCAGGTGGGCAGGGCTCGTCGTCCTCGCTGGAGTCGAGGATGACGTGCTCCATAGCCTGAGGAAGAGAGAGAAGACTAATTAGGGCTAGCTGAAGTAGCGAAGGGGGGTGGTGAGAAGGAGGGAGCGAGGGAGAGACAGGAATTGGCCATGTCTAAGGTCGAGGGGGATGTCTTGCTGTGCTGGCTGTTGGGGGGGGGTTGCCCCGCACTGCTGTCCTCCTTGGAAGCGTCTTCCTCCTCGGTGTCCGAGCTCCCGGGACTACCGGCGGTGTGGAAGGCCTTGAGGTCAGCCACGTTTGCTAGCCGGCAATTCCGTTGTCCGGGTAGTCGGACCCGAGCTACATTCGGTGACGGGAACGCTGCCACCTTATAGGGCTCGTCGTACTTCGGCGCAAGCTTGGCCGCGAATCCCTCGGCGGCCTTGGAAAGGTGGTGCTGCCGTACGAGGACCAGCGATCCCACTTCCGGCTTCCACACGCGGCGACGCAGGTTGTAATGCCGGCGTTGTTCCTGGCTCGCCTTCTGCTGGTTCAGCTTCACGATTGCAAAGATCTCCCGCATCCTCTCCTGGTTCTCGGTGGGTGTCTGAGTCGGGACTCCTGTTCCGAGGGTCACCCGATCGTACCAGGCACCGAGAAGGCGGGGTTCTCGCCCTTGTACCAGGAACGCCGGGCTGTAACCGGTAGTTTCTGATACGCTGGAGTTGACGGCGAGTGTAAGTTCTGGGAGCAGGTTGTCCCAGCTACTCTGCTCCATCCCCACGTATTGGGAGATCATCGTCTTCACGGTCCTGTTGGCCAGCTCCGTCGGGCTCTCTCGTGGGCAGTACGGCGCGGTGTGCTGAAGTTCCACTCCCGTCTCCTGGAGGAATTCCCTGAAGGCTTTACTGGTGAACTGGGTACCATTGTCGCATACCATCTTCCTAGGGGCACCGAAGCGCCCTAGGATTCGCTCGCGGAACGCTCGTATGAGCGTCCGGGTGGTGGCTTTGCGCAATGGCACCAGCTCTACCCATTTGGTAAAGCTGTCCAGGAACACCAGTAGCATGGTGTTGCCATCCTTGGATCGGGGTAGGGGTCCCACGAAGTCCGCGCAGTAGATCCCGAAGGGTTCATCCACCTGCCGGGTCAGCATCCTGCCTGCTTGTTGCCGCTGCTCCGCCTTGTACTTCTGGCAGGGGATGCACTGTCGGACATGTCTTTTGACATCCCGAAACATGCCCGGCCAGTAATATTTTTGAGAGATTCGCAAGATGGTCTTGCGAACTCCCAGATGGCCTGCCGCGGGGGCGTCGTGACACTCATGGAGAATCTTCGCCCGGTTCAGACTATGGCCAGGCACTCCTTCTCCGTGGGAGAGTAGTTGAGCTCCGCGGCGTCGAGCTTCCTGCTGACGTAGGCGATGACCCGTTCCTGGCCGTCCACCTCCTGGGTGAGAACACCTCCCAGTCCATAATTACTTGCGTCCGTCTGCAGCGTCATTTTCGCCGAAAAGTCTGGGCAGGCCAGCACCGGTGCGTCGGTCAGAAGCTGCTTTAGCAGGTCGAACGACTCCTGCTGCTCCAGGCCCCATTGCCATCGCTGACTCTTTTTTAAGAGGTTAGTCATCGGCTGCACGACGGCCGAAAAGTTGGGCACGAACCTCCGGTACCATGACGCCATGCCGAGGCATCGCCGGAGTTCCTTGAGAGTAGTCGGGGGGGTCAAGTTCCGCACTGCCGCTACTTTCTCTGGGTCTGTGTAGATGCCCTGATCGCTGATCACATGACCCAGATACGCGATCTTCCTCTTGAAGAACGCACACTTCTCCTGGTTGATTCGGAGGTTCGCTTGTCGTAGCCGTTCCAAGACCCTGCGTAGGTTGAACATATGCTCTTCCAGGCTGGCCCCTACCACGATGATATCATCGAGGTACGCGAAGGCAAAGGGGTCCAGCTCCGGCCCGATCACGCTGTCCAGAGCGCGCTGGAAGGTGGCTGGGGCCGAATGGAGGCCGAAGGGCATGACCCGCCACTGGAAGAGGCCGCGTCCGGGAACGGTGAACGCCGTGCATGCTCTCTCGTGCCATTGGAATCTGCCAATACCCGTTGCGCAGATCCAAGGTCAAGATGAACTTCGCATTCCGCAGACGCTCAAGGATGTGGTTGATACGCGTCCGGGACGGACTTCGCGTTCAGCTGCCGGTAATCCACACACATCCTCCACTTGCCCGTCTTTTTCCGCACTAGCACCAACGGGGCGCTATGCGGGCTGCGCGACGGTTCGATGCACTCCTGCCGGAGCAGGTCGTCGACCTGTTCGTTGATGATTTGCTGCATTGCCGGGTTCTTCGGGTAGTAGCGTTGTTTGATCGGCCGATCGTCACGCATGGTGATGCGATGTTCGGCGATGTTGGCTACCCCCGTCATCCCTTCGAACTTGGCCAGTTGCTCTTCGAGGAACACTCGTATTCGAGGGTCCTCCTCGCTCTCCTGGGCTGGTTCGAGTGGGTCCTCCTGAAGGGTTTCCCCTGGGGCCCCGTCGCTGTCCGCTCTGGGTGGCTGATCAGCCGGTGGCGGCTCCTCGTGGTGTTCCGCCAACTCGGGTCCGGTTTCCTCTTGACAGTCCTCGTGCTGCATCCTCTCGTGCCGGAGCTCCTCGTCGTGGTCCTCCTCCGGCCGAGTCCTTTCCGTGGGGCCACTGGGGAGAGTCAGGTTGGCGTTCCCGCACCGGATGGTGGTGCCGATCTCCATGAGGAAGTCCATCCCCAGAATGAGGGGCTCCAGCATAGCCGGCATCACGAGGAGGGGGACTCGCGCGGCCTTCCCGGCCAAGGTGACTTCGGCCTGTAGTACTTGCCGAATCTCGACTCGCGACGTGTCCGCCAGATTAATCTGGGTCCGGACCTCCCGAAATTCGTGCGCTTGTCCCACCGTATCAGCCACTTCTCGGCTGATGAAACTCCTCGACGCTCCGGTGTCGAGCGTAGCCAACCGAGTGCATCCCCCGATCATCACCTCGGCGGCTATCCTCCCTCGCTCGACTTTTAATTGCGGTCCCCGCGGGAGGTCGAGGGGGAGTTGGTCCCCGACGGACTCCGCCGGTCGTGGGGACCGTGCCCGTTTCCCGGCTGGGTACGCCGACAGCAGATCTGATCATCCAGCCGCTGGAGATACCGCGGCGGGAGGAAGAATTCCAAAAACTCCCGTCGGAAGGTGGTCCAGTCGGCCCCTTGGAGGCGGCTGGTCTGGAACCACTTTTCCGCGCGGCCGACGAGTAGTTCGGCCATGGCCCGGGGAAGCGTATCCAGGTCGATCCCGTAAGACAGGGCGCGGCTCTCGACCTGTTCCATGAAGGCAAGGGGGTCAGTATGCCCATCGTACGGCAGCCCCCACTTGCGAATTCGCTCCGGGACACATGAAAACTCCCGATGGGGTCTCTCGGGACTCCGTTCCACTGGGACGGCCCTAGGGGCCTCGGGAGGCGTGGGACTGGTATACGCGATGGTCGGGGTACGGCGTACGCGGGAGTTACCGCCTCAGCACATTCCATCGGCGGCCCCCCACCTAAACCCCTACGGTCGACAAGCAGCTAGAAAGCCAAACACATTATTTGGCAACTAAGTTGCCAACCAAACAAACATCGCGGCACTGCTGAATCCGAGCCCCATATATGCATCCGGTCCAATTACAATCCATTCCGCTAGGTCAGCATATTGTATGTAAGCATTAAGCTTCGAGCAAAGAATTATAAAATAAAGAATTCATTCTGGTTTCCAACTCGAACCAATGCACTAGAACTTCAATTTGGCGGGTGTATTTCCGGAATAATTCATCTCCGAACCCATAGAGGATAACTATCTCAGAACCTACATTAGGATAACTGGCGCGGTCGGCAGCTTCCGTCAACGAACGGATTCGACCAAGGACAGGAAGGACCCGAGACGGCGGAAGGATTCAGAAGAAAGGAATCAGAAGGAAGGACAGATGTTCTGGACTATATTAAGCATTGTTATGTAAGAGAGTGAGTAGAGTGAAGTGGGTGACATGGAGCGGACAAAAGATAAAAAAGAGAAATAAAAAATAATAAAGTGAATATAAATAAATCAACAAAGTTAATGAATGGCCAAAGATATGTTAGAGCAGTGGAATAATGAAAATATAATAAAGAGAAATGCGAAGTGGAAAAGTAAAGTTTAAATTGATACGAAACATAAAAGCGAGAGGAGTTTGGAGATTTTAGTTAAAGAAAAAGGTGAAGAGAAAAGTTCAGAATTAAATGACCGTGGCCAGACGTCGGCTCGATCGTGGTGACGGACGGTTCGGGGTTGCGTCGAGCGGTTCGAACAGCAAGCGGTTGTCGCCAAGAGCGACGTCGGTTGTGGTCGATGGTTCGGTGCACCGAGCAGTTGGTCGAACGAACGAGTTCGAAGGGCGACGACGGATGGTTGCGTTGCAGGTAGTTCGATGCCGGAGTGAGTGGCTCGATCGAAAAAGGTTGTACACAGACGAAGAACGGTTGGTTCGACGTCACGGTGCTGGTTCGGTCGAGGTGCTCGTTCGGCGTCGGCAATACTCGGGCGGTTGGAGACGCCTCGGGCCGGGTGGCCAACAGCGGCCAACAAGTGCAAAGTAAAATAGGGTACAGAAGCGATTGATTCGAACGGTTCGATCGTACGTAGACCGTCGGTACAGTGGACTCCAAGTGTGAGGGCCAAAACAAAAGGAAAAATGCAAGTCAATTGTCCTGTTCGCATGTATTAGGCGGTGCACTGTAGTATACAGGGCAGCTGCTTAGCATGTATAGGGCGATTCAGTGAAATTAAATAGATGTTACCGGTTAGACTTTCATTTGTATTAGGCGGCGAACTGTACACCACAGGGCGTCCGCTTAGCAAGGGAAGTACTAATTCAAAATATATATAAAAAAAAAAAAAGGAAAAAAAAAATAAAATAAAAAAATAAGGAAATAAATTAAAGTACAGAGCTATTAACATGTATTAGGCGGCGCACTGTATCGCACAGGGCGGCCGTTTAGCATGGGGATGGCTCGGAAGTGAGTGGAAAAAAAAAAAATAATAAATAAATAAAAAATAAATAGATTTTTTCAAGGAAAACAAAATAGACTACCAAATTCGTAATGACTGTTCGCAATTGGTCGTGAAGCTGTATCGCACAGCGTATCGGCTAGCTTCAGCATACGAGGTAATAATAATAGAAGAAGAAGAGAGACGAATAAGAACAAAGGGGAATATTACAGTTTTGATAAATAAACGGAAAAAATATAAAAAATAAATAAAGAAATAAATAATTAAAATGAAATCCATTGTTGACATGATATTCAATGGAAGAGAAGAATTACTGATTTTAATTAATTACAGAACTCCAAGTCACCACACGGAAACTCGGTGAACTACGTCACTACCCACACAAAACAGAAGATAACCATATAACAACACTAAAATAAGTACACACTTACACGTATATATAAAGCTAAGCACACTACTAACCCTTCAGTACCAGAATTCCTTTCACGGCCTTTTCCTCGCGGCCTGTCCGAAAAACAAAAACAAATTGTATGGGCTTCGAATGACAGAAGTCCGAAAAGAAGTAGGCAAACAAAATTCTAACTGCATTCGGCTACAGCCGACGGCTCGCGAAGTGCGGACAACATATTTGTTGTTGTTTTCGAAGTCATTCGGATTTGTTTCGTTTCTCCTAATTCTCTTTTCATTTTCTTCTTTTGTTGTGATCACACGTGTTCGCGTGTTGTGTAGTTAAAGTTGCGTATAAATTTAAATATTATAAGGTAAGTCAAGTTATTTTTACTCAATTAATAAATTCCTTTGCAGAATTGATCTTAAGCATGGATATGACTTCATCTTAAACTGTTTAAATGCTAAACTCTTTAGGTATGCGGAGTTTCTTTTCAGTTAAAACTGGTATGTATCTTTGAACTTATTTATATGCAAACTGGAATTTTTAATTTGATTCTAAAATTAAATTTACAGATAATATAAATTCCCGGAAGGATCTGCAGTCGGCGGAGGAAGCCCGTGAAACTTTACATTAATTTTAATTTTAATTTTAAATAAAAGTATAAAATTTAAATAAAAAAGGAACAAATTAATCTGGGATTCCAGGGATTTTCTGTAGGTTTTCTTTTGTGACTCCTCTGGGATTCTTAACTGAATTCCTAGCTGATTCCGCACAGATTCCGCTTATAAATTCACGTTTGATTCAGGAGGGAATCTACTTCGAAAATCACGATGAATTCATGCCCTGATTCACGTTTGATTCAGGAGGGAATCTTTTTCGAAAATCACGGTGAATTCATGCCCTGATTCAGGTCGAATTCCGATATGATTCACCGGTTAGTTCGAATTCACCCCTGGAGCCTCTTTTTCAAAATTTTTGTATGAAAATTCACCCCGAATTCAGCATGAATTCACGCGTGAATCACGTTCAGTCCTACATGATTCTTCTATGAATCAGGTCTGAACGGTACTGAAGGGAAGTTAAGAAGAACCAAACACATACATAAGAGAAATAGGACACAAGTTAAGAGACATACAGATAACCCCAAATTGTACTTATTAACCAATGACAGAAGAAGGTAGGCCTACAACAATGGCAACAAGTGTATTAGAAGCCATCAAGGTAATAGACCTGATGGAGATTATCCCAAAATATGAAGGAGACTCTGGGAAATTGGATGGATTTATAGGAGCAGTGGAGCAGGTCCTAGGCCTGATCAAGGGAGAGGAAAGATCGAATGTAGGGCTAATAGCGCTCAGAGCGGTGAGAAGTAAGATTGTAGGAGAGGCAGATAAGGTCCTGGACCTAGACGAATCGGAACTCAATTGGGACCAAATCAAGAAGGTGTTGATTACACACTTTAAAGATAAGAGATCCGAGCAAGACCTTATTATGGAGTTAACCCATATTAAGGAGAAGAAGTTAGAAGTGGAGGCATTATATACAAGGGTAATGACCCTGAAGAAAGCCCTAGTGAGCCTGGCCAAGGCTGGCGAACAGGGAGTATTATTGAGAAATGAGAAGATCAAGTGGTACGAGGAGATGGCTTTAAACGCCTTTGTTTCGGCCTTAAAAGGTCCTATAGGTGTGACCATCCGGAACATGGGGGTACCAAACATAGCAAAGGCCTACGAGATAGCCTGCAGGGAGAAAAACTTAGGTACCCTAGCGGAAACAGGGGTAGAAAAGAAAGACCAGGAAGCGACTGGTTCACAGGCCAAAGAGGCTAAGGAAAACCCGAAACAGGAGCTAGAGCAACAGGATAACCCAGTGCCAGAGGCACAGACGGGCTCTTGGTCGCAGTACCGGTGGGCTGCAAATACCCAACCACAGTTTCCGATGCCGTTTCCAATGCCCACCATGAATGGATGGCCAGAATTTGGATTTCCATATCCAATGATGGGTAACCCATTCAGGGCGGATAACCTTAATCAGACAGAAAACTCAAATTATGGTAGACCGTACCGTAATTATCACAACAGGAACACGAAGTGGAATTATGGCCAGAATAATCGTGACAGGCAGTGGTATGGCAACAGCTATAACAACAGCAAGCCAAGGGAAGGCCAGTTAGCGATCCAGGCAGCTGGAGATGGAGGTAGTGGCCAATCAAGAATGTCAAAAGATTCGAATTATTCGGGACAATCATACAACTCAAATAATTCGAGACAGTGGAATAATTCGACCAGCTCCAAGCGGTCATACAATTCGACCAATAACTCAGAGAGGGACGGAAATAGACAGTCGGCGAGTGGTCAACTGCATAATATCCAAGAGGATGAGGCAAATTTTTCGCAATCAGCCTCGAACAACCAACAGGGTGTTTAGGAACAAAGAAGAGCCACTCCACCCTACCATATGTTATGATCAAGATTACCCCAAACAAAACAATAAAATTACTAATCGATACAGGATCCACTTACTCTTTCATTCGTCCCGAATTAGTTCAACCACAGTATGTGAAGGAGCTACAAGACCCAATAGACATTAAGACAATTACCCAAACACACACGGTTTTGCGGGAAGCACACGTACCAATGTTCAAGGAATTCGGAGGAGTAGGGCAAATGAGATTACTGCTCTTCAGATTTCATCAGTTTTTCGAGGGATTGATTGGAATGGACTTGCTGGACCAAATGGACGCCGTGGTTAATATTAAGAAGGGTTGCTTCTGCACGGCGGATATAGAAGTGCAGTTACTAAGTTGCAGTTGCACTAAGTATAGACCCAGCGAGGTCCACTCAATAGAGGCAGGGACAAAAGCAGTTATTTCTATTCCGGTACGAGGACCCGATGGGGATTTCTTGCTAAACAAAACAATAGTGAAAGAAGATTTGATCATTTCAGAAGGAATATATAGGACAGTGGCTGGAAAGAGCCTGGTCGAGGTAACAAACTATGCAGAAAAGGACCAGGAATTTTTTTTGGAGGAACCATTGGAAGTTGTTGAATTCGAAACTGACAAACATTTTGAGCTCAATAATATAGAAGAGACAGATAACGGGAATAAGAAGATACCATTTGATAAGATCAGAACAGAACATTTGAATAGCGAGGAGCTTAAAGAGCTTCAACAAATTTGTAGAAAATATCCGAAAGTGTTTCATAAAGAAGGGGACCACTTGTCATTCACTAATGCGGTCAAACACAAAATTAGAACGAATGACGACATACCGGTGTACGCTAGGCCGTACAGGTACGCATTCAAAGAGAGACAAGAAGTGAGAAGACAGCTAGAAAAGCTGTTAGATCAGAAGATTATCAGACATAGCCATTCTCCTTGGAGTGCGCCGGTTTGGCTACTGCCCAAGAAGAAGGATGCCTCTGGAGAGAGGAAATGGAGAATGGTAGTGGACTATAGGAAACTTAATGAGAAGGTAATTAAAGACAGATATCCTCTACCATTAATCAATGACGGATTGGATAATTTAGGTAGGGCAAAATACTTCTCAACCTTAGATTTGGCGAGTGGATATCACCAGATCGAGGTGAAGGAAGAAGACATCCCGAAAACTGCTTTCTCGGCAGAGGGGGGACACTTTGAGTATGTCCGAATGCCGTTCGGGCTAAATTACGCTCCGGCAACCTTTCAAAGATTAATGAACAACATTTTCGGAGAGCTGTTAGGAAAGTGTTGTCTCATTTACATGGACGACATTATGGTGTACTCGACATCCCTGCAAGAACACGTAAAGGATTTGGAAAAAGTCTTCAAGAAACTTGCGGAGGCAAACTTCAAATTGCAACTAGACAAGACAGAGTTTTTAAGAAAGGAGGTGGAATACTTAGGACATGTGGTAACCCAACAAGGGATCAGACCAAACCCAGGAAAGATCGAAGCGATAAAAAGATTCGACATTTCCAAGACTAGGAAGCAGATAAAATCGTTCCTAGGTCTGTTGGGATACTATAGGAAGTTCATAAGGGATTTCGCGGCGATAACAAAGCCAATGACAAGACAATTGAAAGGAAAAAAGGCGGTGCAGATTGACCAGGAGTACAAAGATGCATTTGAGGTATGCAAGACCTTACTGTGCAATAATCCAATCTTGCAATTTCCTGACTTCAATAAGCCTTTTATACTGACCACAGATGCAAGTAACTATGCTATTGGTGCCGTCCTATCCCAAGGAAATTTGGGAACGGACAGACCAATAGCATACGCTAGCAGGATTCTGTCGGTATCAGAAGTAAACTACGCCACAATAGAAAAGGAAATGCTTGCCATTATTTGGGCGATTAAGCATTTCAGACACTACGTATTCGGCACAAAGTTCAAGATAGTCACTGACCACAGACCACTGACATGGCTAATGAGCGTCAAGGAACCTGATTCCAAACTTGTAAGATGGAGACTCCAAATGTTGGAGTACGATTACGATCCTACCGACTGCGCCAGTTATCCTATGTAGGTTCTGAGATAGTTATCCTCTATGGGTTCGGAGATGAATTATTCCGGAAATACACCCGCCAAATTGAAGTTCTAGTGCATTGGTTCGAGTTGGAAACCAGAATGAATTCTTTATTTTATAATTCTTTGCTCGAAGCTTAATGCTTACATACAATATGCTGACCTAGCGGAATGGATTGTAATTGGACCGGATGCATATATGGGGCTCGGATTCAGCAGTGCCGCGATGTTTGTTTGGTTGGCAACTTAGTTGCCAAATAATGTGTTTGGCTTTCTAGCTGCTTGTCGACCGTAGGGGTTTAGGTGGGGGGCCGCCGATGGAATGTGCTGAGGCGGTAACTCGGGCCGTAGGTGAACTAGTGGTGGCAGTGGTAGGGTCGCGGGGAACGGATAGGCTCCTGGCCGGGGCCTTTGTGTCGCCAGATGGCGCGGGACTTGCGGCTCGGGCCGGGAATTGTCTCTCGAGATCCGCGAGCCGTGACCAGACCTCCTGGGTCTGGTCGGATTCCCTCACTAGGGCGACGAAGCTTCGGCGTAGCTCGTCGACGGTCCCTTCCGAGGAAAACCCGAATTCCTCGGCAAAGGACATGAGTTCCCCCTTGTTCCGGTGATAAATCCACCGTACCCCTACCCCGGGATTCTTACTCCTACGAGGAACGGACTCACCGGGACTCTGTTCTCCGTCCATTTTGGAGGTTGGTGGTTGCTGCGCTGGTACGTTGAGGAAGGCTTGGACGTCTGGTGGTCGTTCCTGGGTTTACCACTTTTTTTCTCCACGTGTTTCACTTGGTTTGTGTGGGTAGTTTAGTTTAGTCCGGGTTGGTATATACATATATAATTTTAATTTTGTTTATACACGTGGTATTTTATTTTATATATATATATTATTTATTTTGTATATATATATATTTATTTTATTTGTATGTAAATATTTATTCTCACTCGCGTTGGTTTTTTTTTTTTTTTTTTTCCGTGGGTATGGTTCCGGGTGGTTGGGTTAGCAGTGCACGCGAGAAATAAAAAAAAAAAAAAAAAAAATTTTTTTTTTTTCTTTTTGGAGGTTATATTGTATAACTTCACGTGTTCACGTGTTCCCGGACACGCGGCACACGCGGACCTTGCGGGTCGGTTGGCCTTCCGTTCGCGACCTTCCCGACCGATTTTCGCTTGAAATAGACCACGTTTTCACAAAAAACGAAGATTTTGAGGTTGGGACCACTTTTAACGGGTGTTGTTTTTCCGGGCTTTTATCCCTATCCTTGTCCCTGTTCGGGCACCACTTGTAACGAACCTCTGGCCAGGATAACGCTCAGTCGTGTCCAGGAAGGATCATACAAGACATTTGTATGTTGGGACAAGGAGTTATGTTGGAAATTTCGTTATTCGTGAACCCTAACCTCAAATCATAGCGTTTCGGTTTCGGAAACTCGCCAAGAACGGCCCCGGGCGGCCCGGAGAAGAGTATAGAGCGGAGAGGTGCTGAAAAGTGGAGGGGGAAATCCCGACGGAGTCGGTAGGGCGGACTCCGGTGATAACCTTGGAGGCGGCGAGAGGGGACTCAGTGGCGGCGCCGTTGGTGAAAACCTCGCGGCTGCTGGGGAGAGCGTCTCCGGTGAAAACCGTGGAGCAGCCGAAAGGAGTCGGTTCCGGTTAAAATACCGTGGAGCCGACGGGAATGGGATCGTCTCCGGTGAAAATACCTTGGAGCCGGTGGAAAGGAGGGCGTAGGAGAAACGCGGGGAGGGTAGTGGGCCCTAGAACCTAGGAGAGGAGAAACCCACCCAAGAGAGAACGCTGGATTTTTCGTTGCTAATATATGTGGGTTTTATTGCCAAAATTAGCATACGCCTAGCTGTACAGATAGGTAAAAATCAACAGTGGGCCGAGGAGCGGAATTTGTGGGCAAAAGGCGAAAAGAATAAGCGTGGTTGCATATAGAAAAGACCTACGTGCCGCTTACGTCAACCAGGAAAGACGGTTGCCGTGGCTGAACGTAAGGCAGGAGCGTATTCGCGGCGGGCGCAGGCGTGTGGCCTCGGTGAGCGGGGCGGCCCCGGCGGGCTCGCGGTCACGGACACTGGCACCGGTTCTACCGGTGGCGCGGGCGAGGCGCGGCGGCTGCGCAAGCGCGTAGGTCACGGCCAGCGTCACACGTGTGGCGGCCCACGGGCGGTTATACCTGCACGTGGTGGCTGCGCACAGACGGCGGACGGCCTGGCGGGACACACTCGCGAACGCGGACGGGTCACGGGCGCTTACACTGCCGAGTGCACTGGCAGGTGGCGGTCACTGGGCGGTTCTGCCGGTGGCGCGGGTTCTGCCGATCGGACTGGCAGCTGGCGGACACTGGGGTGTGGGCACTGGGCCAAAGATCGTCACTGTCGATGTTATGGGGTGGCTGCGGGGCAGCGGTTGCACTTGTGACACGGACTAGTGCGGGCGGCGTCGCGCTGTCGATAGCGGCGAGCAGCAGTAGCACTTGAACACGACCGGGGGTGGCAGCGGTGGCGCGATGGCACTCTGCACACAAACGGGTTGAAAAATCACGACGGCGAGGCAACACGTGCAGGTCAGGCGATTTGCAAGCGGTGAAAGAGAAATTTTCCATGCACGTGCTGCCTTTTTATAGTACGAAGTAAACAACTCCAGTAACGGGACCCGCCAAACATAACGGAGTTTTCAAGCTTTTCGTATGACCGTCGCGCGGTGGTTATCAATCGTGGGTCTAGTATTAATCGGTGGTGGGTCTAATATTGATCGGTGGTGGAGCTAATATTAATCGGTGGTGGATCTAGTATTAATTATAGCTAAAACTTATAAGTAGAACAATATATATTAGGAAAACATTCAGATAGTATTATTTATATTTATTAATATAATTAATTATAATTAATTAATAATAAAAATACTATATATTTGTGCGCCTCTTAGGGGAGGCGTCACAGAGCAAATATCAAATTTGGTGAAATGAAATGAAATTAAAACCGAAATTCGGAAATAATACTAAATGGGCAAATATAAAATTTGATGAAAATTGGTTGAAAACTGACAAAGTTATAATTTTTTTTCATAGATTTTTCCGATTGTTCCTATGGCAGCTATATGATATAGTCGTCCGATCCGGCCCGTTCCGACATATGTACGAGTGAGTGTATATAGAAGCCTAACTGCAAAGATTCATTCAGATAGCTTTAAAACTGAGGGACTAGTTTGCGTAGAAACGGACAGACGGACAGACGGACATGGCTAGATCGACTCGGCTGTTGATCCTGATCAAGAATATATATACTTTATAGGGTCGGAGATGCCTCCTTCACTGCGTTGCAAACTTTTGACTGAAACTAATATACCCTGCAAGGGTATAACAATGTCCGAGTAGCCCAAGGGAACTCGGGAAACCAACAGAACCCTTCAGATGTTTAGAGCCAATAACTAGCTAAATAAAAACAATCAATCTTAACCTAAGTATCTTTGTGAAAATCAATAATGAAAGAACAGGTAAATCTTATACACTGTTGCTTAATACTGGTGCAGATATATCTATATTAAAAGAGAACATAGATCAATTTGAACACGTTAATGATAAAATTCATACCCAAATATCGGGAATTGGCAAATGAACAATTTCTTCAAAAGGCTTAGCCACAATAGAACTCACTACAGGCAAATACATAACTCCGCACGACTTCTATTTAGTCAATCCAAATTTCCCAATACCTAGTGATGGCATACTAGGAATAGACTTTATAAAACAATATAATTGCCAACTAGACTTCACCCAAAGTGGCGACTCACTGATTTAAATAACTTAAATAACTTAAACCACCCAATTAAATTACAAATACTTCATACTTGTGAAAATAATGCTACAGTACTCCCGGCTCGTTCTGAAGTTGTCCGTGAAATACAAATTCCCTCGGTAAAAAATCAAATTCTGATATTAAATCAAGAAATTGAGGAAGGAATTTATATCGCAAATACGATATCCAACCACACAAACACTTATGTCCGTATTATTAACACAACAAATACCAATAAAATTGTAAGCTTAAATAAAATTAAATACGAAACCCTAAACAATTATGATATAATAAACGAAAGTAACGAAGAAAGAGATGAATTCGTTATGAAAAAGTTAACTAAAAATTGTCCGCCTTTGTTCAAAAACCAATTAAAAGATTTATGCACCAGATATACAGATATATTCGGACTGGAAACCGAATCGATAACAACAAATAATTTTTATAAGCAAAGAGTGTAGGAATTAGAGTGAAGGATGATGAGCCCGTATATATTAAGAATTAAGAATATAGAAATCCTCACAGCCAAGTACAAGAAATTCAAGCCCAAGTTCAAAAATTAATTGATGATAACATAGTTGAACCATCAGTCTCAGCTTATAATAGCCCACTTTTATTAGTTCCGAAGAAATCCCTTCCAGACTCTGATAAGAAAAAATGGCGATTAGTAATCGACTATCGTCAGATTATTAAAAAATTCTTGTTTGACAAATTTCCGCTCCCTAGAATTGATGACATTCTAGATCAGCTAGGCAGAGCAAAATACTTCTCATGCCTTGACTTAATGTCAGGTTTTCACCAAATTGAACTTGAAAAAAGTTCCAGGGATATAACGTCATTTTCGACGAGCAATGGCTCGTATCGCTTCACGCGATTACCATTTGGCTTGAAAATAGCCCCAAATTCATTCCAGAGAATGATGACTATCGCCTTCTCCGGATTAGAACCATCACAAGCATTTCTTTATATGGATGACTTAATAGTCGTAGGATGTTCCGAAAAACATATGCTCAAGAACTTAACTGATGTCTTCGAGAAATGTAGGCAACATAACCTAAAGCTACATCCTGAAAAATATTCATTTTTCATGCATTAAGTCACATTTTTGGGACATAAATGCACTGATAAAGGAATCTTGCCTGATGACAAAAAATATGACGTCATCCAAAATTATCCAGTCCCACATGATGCGGACAGCGCTAGAAGATTCGTTGCAAGGAGGTCACACTGGCATTACAAAAACCTTGGCCAAGGTCTAGAGACACTACTACTGGAAAAATATGTCTAAAGACATAAAAGAGTACATAAGAAAATGTCCAAAATGCCAAAAGCCTAAAACGACTAAACATACAAACCCTCCTTTAACGATTACAGACACTCCCATATATGATTTCGACAGAGTGATAGTGGACACTGTTGGTGCACTTCCAAAATCAGAAAATGGATTTAACAAATATTTAGTTGCCATACTACTTGCAAACAAAAACGCAACAACTGTCGCTAAAGCAATTTTCGAATCTTTTATTCTAAAGTACGGTCCAATGAATACGTTCATTACGGACATGGGAACAGAATATAAGAATTCAATTATAAATGATCTGTGCAAATGTTTGAAAATTAAAAATATAACATCTACAGCACACCACCACCAGACAGTTGGAACAATAGAAAGAAGTCATAGAACTTTTAATGAGTATATACGATCTTACATATCGGTAGATAATACCGATGGGGACGTATGGCTTCTATATTTTGTCTTTTGTTTCAACACAACCCCCTCTATGGCACACAATTACTGTCCATACAAGCTAGTTTTTGGCAAAACTTCAAATTTGCCAACACATTTTAATAGCATAGATATAATTAAGCCCCTTTAAAATGTAGAAGACTATGCTAAAGAATCTAAATTTAGATTAGAGCAGGCATTGAAGAGAGCTAGGATAATGCTAAAATCGCATAAGAATAAAAATAAAATTAGTTACGACAAGACTAGTTTAGATTTTGACTTAAAAATAGGAGATCAGGTTTTATTGAAAAATGAAACTGGTCATAAGCTAGAATTTAAATATACAGGGCCTTATAATGTAGAACAAATAGGAGCTAATGATAACATAACCATAATAAACCGTAATAATAAAAAACAAATAGTACATCAAGATAGATTATAACCATTTATTTCATAATACTTTTTTTCTATTTTCGTACATATGTATATATATCATTCATGGAAATACATAAAATAGACACATATAGTACATAAAATAACCATAATAATAACAAACAAAAAAAAAAAAAAAAAAAAAAAAACAAAAAAAAACTTTAATTAAAATATCTTTAAAATTCGTAATTATATACTAGAAAATAACTTCATTATATTACGTTGGTTTTCAAAAGGAGGGATATGTAATATGCACATATAAATATATCTGACATACGCAACCAATTGTATCTAAACATACTTAAATGCATTGTAGGGTTATACAACCCAAGGCCAGGTCATAAACCTCAGCCGAAATATGAATCCCTCGTTGCGCATTTGCACCGCACGCAGAAAGTGCAGGTGTCAGCATAAATGCACCACGAGCGGACCTTACGTATGCATGTGCATATACCTCCGCGCTCCAGACTAAGCGAGCATAGCTATATACTTAAGAATACATAGCTGCCTTCCCGCTGCCACTGTTGGCAGCGCTGCTATCATATTTAGCTTTCTTTAGCCCTTAAGTTATTTGATAAAATAAGAATTAATGACGAGCTCAGAGCTACAACCACGGTTGCTCTGACCTCCTAAAAACTATGATTAAAAATTGTGAACAAAAATACAAATGGAAATAAATGACAAAAGAATCTAACCAAAACTGACTTGGATGATATTAGGCGGAATACTCTGGAGGCACCTGACCTGCTACTCTACAAACTCATTTCAGACCATATATTTATGGTAGACACTTCACTGTCAAAACAGACCACAGGGCACTTACCTATTTATAATGGTAAACCCTAGTTCCAAACTAACACGAATGAGGCTTGAATTAGAGGAATTTGATTTTACGGTAGAATACCTAAAGGAAGAGGAAAACTTTGTCGCTGATCCAGAATAACCATCAAAAACCTACAAAATATTACTGGAACTATAAATAAAGTCACTACAAGAAACCAAAGTAGACAGAAATCCTGCGCAGGAGAAAAAGAATCAGAATTGCCTGGACAATCTGAAGAAAAAGCTTCAAATCCCAACGTATATGAAGGCATTAATAATGATGAAGTACGTTAAGTAGTGACCTTGCATGTAAATAATTAAATGTGTTTATTCAAATACGGATAGAAAATTACAGCAGGTTATGATGTTAGCGATTTGTATACTAATGGAACCCTTGGCTTAGGTCAATTCTTCCAAAGGCTTGAAAAGCAGGCCGGTATTAACAAGATCAGCCAACTCAAAGTGGCACCGTGGGAAAATATCTTTGAACTCGTTTCAATTGATAATTTTAAAATAATGGGCAATAAAATATTGAAATTATTAAGAGTAGCGCTACTTAACCCGGTGACCGTAATCAATATGAAGAAAGAAAAAGAAGCTATATTATACTGTCTACATTTCATGACGATCCAATACAAGGAGGTCACACAGGCATTGCAAAAACCTTGGCCAAGGTCCAGAGACACTACTACTGGAAAAATGTGTCCAAAGACATAAAAGAGTACATAAGAAAATGTCCCAAATGCCAAAAGTCTAAAACGACTAAACATACAAACACCCCATTAACTATAACAGAAACTCCACAAAGAGCTTTCGATAGAGTGATCATAGATACTATTGGTCCGCTACCGAAATCCGATAATGGAAACGAGTACGCAGTAACACTCATCTGCGATTTGACCAAATAGCTTTACCGATAGCCAATAAAAGTGCAAATTCTGTAGCTAAAGCTATATTTGAAGATTTTATTCTAAAGTACGGTCCAATGAAGACGTTCATAACGGACATGGGAACAGAACACAAGAATTCAATTATTGAAGATCTATGTAAATATTAAAAACATAACTTCAACTGCACACCATCACCAGACTGTAGGTACCGTGGAGTGAAGCCACAGAACATTTAATGAGTTCATACGATCCTACATCTCAGTAGACAAAACAGACTGGGATGTATGGCTACAATACTTCGTATACTGCTTTAACTCAACCCCCTCTATGGCACACAATTACTATCCATACGAGCTAGTTTTCGGCAAAACTTCAAATTTGCCAAAACATGTTAATAGCATAGATATAATTAAACCCCTTTATAATATAGAAGACTATGCTAAGGAATCTAAATTTAGGCTAGAACAAGCATTTAAGCGAGCTAGAATAATGCTAGATGTTAACAAACAAAAACAAAAAGATAGGTACGACAAAAATAGTTTAGACTTTGAATTAAAAAAAAGGACACCAGGTTTTATTAAAAAATGAAACTGGTCATAAGCTAGATTTTAAATATACAGGTTCCTACAAGGTAGAACATATAGGAGATAGAGATAACATAACCATAAAAAACATTAACAATAAAAAATAATTAGTACACAAGGATAGATTAAAACCATTTATTTCATAACTAATTTAGTTCTTTTTATATTTCACGTATGGCCATACGTAGAATAAAAATTCCATACATAGAATAAAAATTCGATACATAGCATAACAATTATATTAAAACTATGTAAATAACATAAGAATAAATAAGTAACCACAAAATAAAATTTTTATATAAAATTATAAAATAACTTCATTGTATTACGTTATTTTTCAAAAGGAGGGAGATGTAGTATGCACATATATTAAACACCCATCGTACCAAGAGTACTTAACGGGTACACTCTGTAACACTTAGTTGCAGTGTTTATACAATTCAATTCGATTCAATACCCGGTCATAAACCTCAAGAGGATCAAATATGAATCGCCTCACTTATACATTTGGCCCGCACATAAAGAATGTAAGTGTCAGCATAATTGTGATATTGTTTATTACATTCAACTTGTAACTTAAAATTAAACAAAACGTGGTTTGGTTTCTTAACATCCGATCGAAACGAGATTTTGGCGGCGACTCACTTTAGCGAGAAGTTGTAGGACCCTTTTCTTGGAATTGATTACACCTTTCAGTATATTATATGGAAGGAAGTCAGAGACTAGTATGTGAGTCCGCTTCTGGTAACTTTGGTCACCTTGCTAACGCTACCGGATCCCACATTCGGCCTCTCTGACGCTTGATTCGACCCGAATGGTTTCATATATTCTGCAACTGTCTTAGTCCTAAATGGCCCTTCTCCTTGTCCTACTCTCTCCACTTCATAACGCCCATGGTTATTGATCTTGACTACTTTATATGGCCCTAAATACTTTCCTTTTAACTTTAGACCTGTTCCATATTGGGTGCGTTTAATAGCAATTAAATCGTTAATCTCAAACTTACGTTCTACCTTTCTTTTGTGGTCAAATGCCCTTTTATTTTCCTTTTGAATATCTTGAATGTTCTGCCTTGCTTTCTCCCGCAACTTTTCCCTTTCATCGTCTAGCTCGGAAATCAAACACTCTCCAATTAGTTCCTTCAACTCTTGATTACTCGAAATACGCATATCTAGGCCGGTTAGCAGTTTAAATGGGGAAACTTTTGTACTCCTCGGCTCAGTGTTGTTAATCGTCTGTTGTACTCTGCCCACCTGCTTATACCAGCATCCTGGATTTTCTTGGCTCAGTTTTGATAGCATTGGAACTACTATCTGGTGCATACGCTCTACCTGTCCGTTACCCCTGGGAACTCCTGTCGCAATGAGCAAATGCTGTATTTTCTCCCTTTCACAGTACTCCTTAAACAAGTGTGAAGTGAATGCAGTTCCTCGATCCGACACGATTCTGTATGGGTTACCAAAAAGAACTGATTGACGTTCCAAGCAACTTAAAACTTCTTCAGTTCCAGTGCTTCGTGTAGGGTATAACCATACGTACTTAGAAAAAGCATCGACTATAACGAGAATGTGGTTATCTTGGTTATCTCCATCGGGCCCACATGGTCGATATGGTATGTTACCAATGGTTTGTCACCTTTGTCGATCGGTGTCAAAAATCCTTCCTGCTTTCCAGCTTTTGTATCACTAAAATACACTCTACACAGCTCTCAACAATCTTCGCTATCTTCTCTTTCAGTCTAGGAATGTAATAAGACTTCTCGATCAACTCCTGAGTCTTTTTTGATGAAAAATGTCCTTGTTTGTGTGCATTTCGTATTATTTCATCTTCCATAAGCGATGGAACTACAAGCAACTCCCTATTCTGATCTTTGAATAAAATTCCGTTCGAGATATAGAAATCTTCGTACTCCTTTGCTTCAACAACACCTTTCACTGCCTTGGTCCAATCATCCGATAGCTGCGCTTCTCGCAAACGATGTATTAAGCTATCTGTCACCACAAAACAGAACACCCTGCTCAACGCATCTACATGTCTCATTTTATTACCTGACCTATGTTCGATTTCATAGTCGAAATCTTGCAAGTACATCGCCCAACGCGAAACTCTAAGCGGAATCTCCTTCTTCCTCATAGTCATGGCAAATGCATTGCAGTCTGTGACTATTTTAAATCTTTTGCCTAGAACGTAAACTCGCCACTTGACTAACGCTCCAATAACTGCTAGCACTTCAAGTTCGTACGAATGATACTTCTCTTCGCACGGCTTGGTCTTCCGACTAATATAAAAGATTGGGTGCCACAAACTGTCTTCTTTATCTCGCTGAAGCAACACCGCCCCAAATCCGAATTTTGAAGCGTCAGTATGAATTTCCGTTTCGAGTGAAGGGTCATACAATTTCAGAACGGGGCCATTGATTAGCGCTGCTTTCAATTTGTCAAACGCTTCTACTTGCTTTTCTTTAAACTCAAACTTAGCCTCTTTACGCAAGAGATCAGACAGTGGCTTAGCAATCACTGAGTAGTTTTCTACGAACCTTCTGAAATATGAAGTCAAACCTAGAAACCTTTGGATTCTCCTTTTATCCCGAGGAATTGGAAAATCAGCAACCGCTTTGGTTTTCTCCTCACCAGGTTTGATTGTGCCCATTTCCACTATATATCCCAGGAAATTAACTCTTTCCTTCAATACCTGACACTTGCTCCAATTTATACGCAAACCACTATCTTCTGCTACTTTCAAGACTCGCTTTAATTTCTCCACGCCATGTTCTACACTCTTGCTGGCAATGATCACATCGTCCATGTACACTACTGCATCATCATTTCTTATCACCTCTCGCAAGAACCTGGTAAACACTGCTGGCGAATTTGTAATACCAAAAGGTACAAACATGAACTCATACTGCCCACTCATGGTTACAAATGAAGTGTATTTTTGAGATTCTGGTGACACAGGAACATGAAAGAATCCATTTGTCAAATCCAGGGTTGTGAAAATCTTTCCACCTTGAAGTTTTTCAAGAACGCAATCCATGTGTGCTGTTGGGAAATTATCTCTAACAATTTTTTCATTCAGTTTCCGGTAATCGCAGCACAAACGCTTCTTTCCGTTTTTCTTATCTACCAAAACAACTGGCGAAGCAAACTCTGACTCACTTGGCTTGATTATACCTTCCCTAAGCCATTCCTGCACTTGATCATCGACTATCTTTTGATCACAATAGGCCAAACGTCTTGGATGTTGAAATACCGGCAACTCGTCTGTCAACAAAATTTTCATCTCCACAGGAGAACTTCGATTTCTCATTGGTTTATAATTCTCCACCAATAACTCTACCTCGGCCGCAACACTTTCGCTTAAATGATCAAATTCCAAGCTTGACTTGCTGTCTTCGGTGCTTAACATGCAAAGGCTGCCAAATTCGTTCATTAGCTGCATACAGGAAGTTTCGGTTGTCTGAACTCCATTTGGATGCATACTTTGAACCCTTTTTGAAAACACAATTCCTTTCTTTGTGACCATCATGTCTACGTTTTCCAAAATAGTAGTGCCTAAAATTGCATCGAACTTCATGTCCTCATCTGAGATCACGTGGAACTCGATCCACATTTCTATGCCATCGATGTTAACTGGCGCTTTGAAGCTGCCAAAAGTCAGCACCTGACTTTCTCCAATTCCAGTCAAAACTCTTTGCCTGCCCATCAAGCTGCCAACGCCTACACCAAGCTTTAAAAACACACGCCTACGCATCAAACACAACTCTGCTCCTGTATCTACAAGTCCTTTGAATTCAACATTTGAACAAAATACCGATTTTATCTCTAAACCACAAGATGCACGAGAATGCTTCGGAGTTATTTTCTCTGCCTGAACCACATTGGTTCTTTCTTCCGTTTTGATTTGAGCCTCCGCCCTACACTGCGCTGCCCGATGCCCTGGCCGATTACACTTGAAACATTTCTCTTGTACTGGACAGTCTCTCTTCATATGAGACGGATCTCCACACTTGAAACATTTCCGAACCGAGTCTGGTGCCTTGTCGTTGACCGACTCTTTGGCTACCTTACTGCCCTGGAAAGTATGCTTGCTGTCTGGCTTATACGAACTTCTTGCCTTCTGGTATGCTTCAACCTGCCATTTCAACTCTTTTAGATTTCTAGCTTGATATAGCATTGATTTATTCGATCTAGCATCTGGTATCCCTTCTACGAAGTACTCGATTAGACTTTCATCTTCCAAACGTATAGGCTTAGCTATCTCCATTAGAGCATATAAAAACTCCTGCAATGATTCACCCTTTTGCTGACGACGTCTTCCCAACCTGCGATGGATCTCGGCTGTAGATACCTGCACCCCGAACTCTAGTAGCAAAGCTGACTTCAAACTTTCCCAGTCCATAATATTTCTCTGACTACGTACAAACATTTTAGCTGCTCCACCTAGTAGCTGTTTTGCATAAACATACTGTTGCAACGGGCTCCACTCTACGGTAGCCGCGCAATCTTCCATCTCTTCAATCCACAAATCTATATTTGGAACACCTGATCCTGAAAACTGAGAAACACTTCCTTCTACATCTTTTAAGGTAAACCACGATCTTGATTGCGAAACTTGGCCATGTTGGCTGCCTGCTCTGTTGTTGCGGGTGATCGGTGTGGAAACTGTTGACCTAAAGTCTGCGACCTCACCCTCAGTCTCTGACTCACCTTCATCTATCAACCCAAAATGAGTTAACAATCGTTGTTGTAAATCAGCTTTCAATCCGGTTGTATTCAATTGCAGTTCTAACAACTTCCGTCGCAATTCTTCAACTCGCAATGCCAATATCTCGCTTCTCTCCATTTTACAAAGGTAACCTGCTGAAAATTACAGTTAATATGATGGCAAAATTGTGCTTTAACTCTAATTATTTCCGATACAATTGTATTCAAACTAACAGACCTGTTTTTAATTATTTTCTTCACATATACATACAGACTGTAACTTAACCTGCGAGGACCATGTATCTATCTCGCTTCTTTTCACGTTCACCGCTCTCGATACGATTCTGCAATGCCTCCAATTGGAATCCTTTTTCTTGCTTTCAAAACCACGTGCCCTTGTTCTCGCACGCACCGACGATGTTCTGCTGCTCCCGTTCTATACCTTCCTTGTCTTCTTTTTTGCTTGTCCACCTCCTAATCCTCTCTAGCCTGTTCTGCTCCAGATCTTCCCAACCCGATTTGGTGATTTTGTCTGTTCGTTTGCTATTCTGCTGCTCCGCTGTTCTCTGCAACTGTACCGCTGCCTCTGATTCTGTTTCCTCCAGCCAATCCGCTGCTTTTGAATTTCTGACTTTTCAGCCTGGTATTCTGCTGCCCTGCAACTGCTGCTTCCGCTCTGCACTTTTCTCGTCTTCCTTCTGCTTTCTCCAGCCAATCCCGCTGCTTCGAGGTTGATCTCAATCGGACTCAACTAGCCGTCTACGTCTGCCTCCAATTCTGTGTTCCAATCCTGGCCAACACGTTCTTGCCCGCACGCGCCGCTAACACCACCAGTTCCAATGTCTTGCTTGACCTCGTTCGTCCTGCTCTGCTGCTCCGCTGTTCTCTAATTTCCGCTCTTTACCAGCCTGATCCGATGCATCACCATTTGGACACCGCCACTCGCTTTTCGTCGTCGTCACTCGCTGCTTCCGTCGCACTCGCCCATGTGTGTCAGCTTTTCGCCTTCTGATGAAATTCTTTTCCTCGTTGTTTTTCGCCTTCTGATGAAATTCTTTTCGCGTTTATCGCTGTCTCTGTCACTCGTTGTTCAATTTGCGTGTCTTTTGAAAACTCTTAACCAGTTTCTAAATGTTCTTAATTTGCCTTCTACTGCACCGCACAATGTTTTGTTAATTATATTTCTCGTGGGTGAAATATTTTATTTAAGGTCCAAGTTGTCGAATGGTGGGCAATATCCCGGTTGAGCCCCCAAAATGCTGTGTCCTCTTTAAATAAAGTTGTAACACCGACTTTAAATATGTGATATTGTTTATTACATTCAACTTGTAACTTAAAATTAAACAAAACGTGGTTTGGTTTCTTAACATCCGATCGAAACGAGATTTTGGCGGCGACTCACTTTAGCGAGAAGTTGTAGGACCCTTTTCTTGGAATTGATTACACCTTTCAGTATATTATATGGAAGGAAGTCAGAGACTAGTATGTGAGTCCGCTTCTGGTAACTTTGGTCACCTTGCTAACGCTACCGGATCCCACATACGTCTCTCCGTTGCCGCTGTTGGCAGCGCAGCTTTAAGACTTAGACTTCCTTAGTTTTAAATACATATCGGTAAGCACAGAATAAGATATGACTTCAGAGCGACAAGAATGAATTAACAAAAATTTTGCTATGTATAATTGTATTCATTATGAGCGCATTTATATTGTATAAATTGTACGTATTTCACAATAAATGCGTATCAAAAAGAGCTATAAACAGAAGCCAGGTCAATGATCTGGACAAGATATAAACGCGCTGATAATAATGTCTTGCTAAATGATGTATATCCATGAAATGACGTATAGTCAACCAAATTTTTGAATGAATATATATAAATAAAAAAAAAATAAAAATAAATAAATAAACTTATTACATTTTTTCTCAAATTTTTGCTATAATCATGTACATTCCACACATAGAGGGTGAAACTCATAAAGAGCGATGCGAACGGGTAACGCAAATAATTTTGGAGTACGACATTACAGGATATTTAGCCAAATATTCAGCGACTTACTATAGGTATAGCATAGTAGAAGAGTCATACAAAAAGATAAGATGTATCAATGAGGAGAAACTGTATCTTCAGGTAAAAAGGGCAATAGAAGCGGGAGATCTAGACCGAACAGAGAGAGATTTAGCCTTTGAAACACTAACCCTTAGCAGAAAAGCCTCTTGGTACAGAGCGAATAGAAAAAGTCGTCAGCATTTAAAATATATGAGACTATAACACCGATAAGCGATTTAATAATAACATATATGTCAGTGTCTATATTGTAATGGACTGGAGTGAGATATATTACGAATTAAAGGCAATAAAAATTGAGTTTGATAAGTCATATAAGTCACTGACACAAAACCGTCAAATCCAACCAGCTACAGTAAAAAGACATACAGGTATATTAGTGTAGTGCTTTAACGAAGCACGAGAACTAATACATGATCAAAGAGATAGGCTAACCAATAATCATTGGTCAAAGGTATCAAAGTACCTAGCCAAACTTCGAGCCAACTTAATCTCTATCAAACAAAAGTTTGATCTTGACATATAAGTCCCTACTGTCCTCAATACTTCGGCATCCGTTGTAAATAACGACGAGTTAGCAGGCGACGAGGAAGTAGAAGAAGCTGAACAAAAACATATTGAAACTGGTGAACCCGAACAGGGAGAGGCAGAAGTTAAGGATCCTGAAATCGAAGAATTAGGACTGGAGGAAGAGTTAGAAGGGGAAATAAATTTCGACCCCAAGGTTGAGGAACACGAGTTAATCAACCTCACCATTCCTGCTGTATTTATACCAGAGGAAGAAACAAAAGAGGAATCAGATTCACTGTCCTCTCCTGATATCCTATTAAGCTCGTTGGACACGATAATCAGCATGATGGCGGATCCAGCGGTACAGCGAGCCTATATAAAGGACATATCAAATGCCATACCCGAATTTAATGGACAAAAAATACATTTGCAAAGATTCGTAACTGCCTTAAGGCTAGTAGACTTAACGAAAGGTAATTTCGAAGAGCTAGCAGTCGAGGTAGTCAAATCGAAGATAGTAGGATCAACCTTATACAAGGTGTAGAATGAGACTACAATCAAATCAATAATCGATAAGCTGAATGCCACAATCGTCGGTAAAACATCCGATGTGGTCAAAGCTAAATTGGCAAAAACCATGCAGAAAGGTAAAACTGCTGAAAAATGTACCAATGAAATTGACAGCCTACGAAAGCTTCTCGAAGCTGCATATATTGATGAGGGCTTATCAGCCGAACATGCTGACAAATTCAGCACAAAGGAAGCCATCGCAACAATGGTCAAAAATTGTGAACATGGCCGACTTAAGACAATAATGGAAGCAGGCAATTTCTCAACTATGAATAAAGCCGTCACCAAGTACATACATTGCAGTACCGAAATGACAGGCAATGCCAATAACATATTATACACTCAGAGAAATAACAACTATCGTGGTAATAATTATAGAAATAATTACCGCGGTAGGAATAATAATAGAGGTAATTATCAAAACAACGGATATTACCAGAACAGCGGATATAACCAAAACAATGGTTATAACCGAAACAATAATAATCAAAGTAATAATCAGAATAATAATTATTACAGGAATAACAACCGCGGTAATGGAAATAACCGTGGGGGAAACAACAACGGTCAGTCCCATAACGGCAATAACAATAATAACAATGTCCGAGTAGCCCAAGGGAACTCGGGAAACCAACAGAACCCTTCAGATGTTTAGAGCCAACAATCAGCTCAATAAACACAATAAACCTTAATCTAAGTATTTTTGTAAAAATTAATAATGAAAGAACAGGCAAATCTTATACTCTATTGCTTGATACTGGTGCAGACATATCTATATTAAAAGAAAATATAGATCAATTCGAGCATGTCAATTATAAAATTCACACCCAGATATCGGGAATTGGCGAGGGAACAATTTCTTCAAAAGGCTTAGCCTCAATAGAACTCACTACAGGCAAATACATAATTCCACACGATTTCTATTTAGTCAATAAAAATTTCTCAATACCTAGTGATGGCATACTAGGAATAGACTTCATAAAAGAATATAATTGCCAACTAGATTTCACTCAGAGTGGCGACTCACTGATTCATCGCCCAAATAACTTGAATTATCCAATTAAAATACAAATACTTCATACCTGTGAAAATAATGCCACAGTACTCCCAGCTCGTTCCGAAGTTGTCCGTGAAATACAAATTCCCTCAGTACAAAATCAAATTCTGATATTAAATCAAGAAATTGAGGAAGGAATTTATATCGCAAATACGACATCCCATCACACAAACACATATGCCCGTATAATAAACACAACAAACACAAATAAAATAGTAAATTTAAATAAAATCAAATACGAAACCCTAAACAATTACGATATAATAAACGAAAGTAACGAAGGAAGAGATGAATTCGTTATGGAAAAGTTAACTAAAAATTTCCCGCCTTTGTTTAAAAACCAATTAAAAGATTTATGTACCAGATATACAGATATATTCGGACTGGAAACCGAATCGATAACAACTAATCATTTTTACAAGCAAAGACTTAGAATGAAGGATGATGAACCCGTATATATTAAGAATTATAGAAATCCTCACAGCCAAGTACAAGAAATTCAAGCCCAAGTTCAAAAATTAATAGATGATAAAATAGTTGAACCATCAGTCTCAGCTTACAATAGCCCACTTTTATTAGTTCCGAAGAAGTCCCTTCCGGGATCTGATACGAAAAAATGGCGATTAGTAATTGACTATCGTCAGATTAAAAAAAAACTCTTGTCTGACAAATTTCCGCTCCCTAGAATTGATGACATTCTAGATCAACTAGGTAGAGTAAAATACTTCTCATGCCTTGACTTAATGTCAGGTTTTCACCAAATTGAACTTGAAAAAAGTTCCAGGGATATAACATCATTTTCAACGAGCAATGGCTCGTATCGCTTCACGCGATTACCATTTGGCTTAAAAATAGCCCCAAATTCATTCCAGAGAATGATGACTATCGCCTACTCCGGATTAGAACCGTCACAGGCATTTCTTTATATGGATGATTTAATAGTTGTAGGATGTTCCGAGAAACATATGCTCAAGAACTTAACTGATGTCTTTGAGAAATGTAGGCAACATAACTGAAAGCTACATCCTGAAAAATGTTCATTTTTCATGCATGAAGTCACATTTTTGGGACATAAATGCACTGATAAAGGAATCTTGCCCGACGACAAAAAATATGACGTCATTCAAAATTATCCAGTCCCACACGATGCGGACAGTGCTAGAAGATTCGTTGCATTTTGCAATTATTATAGAAGATTTATAAAGAACTTCGCTGAATACTCCAGTCACATAACACGATTATGTAAAAAAGATGTAAAATTCGAATGGACAACTGATTGTCAAAACGCATTCGATCATCTTCAATCAGCCTTAATAAATCCAACTCTGTTGCAATACCCCGATTTTAGCAAAGAATTTTTTATAATCACAGATGCTAGCAAATACGCCTGTGGAGCAGTCCTAACTCAAAATAAAAACGGACTACAGCTTCCAGTTGCATACGCATCAAGATCCTTCACAAAAGGAGAAAGCAACAAAAGCACTACAGAACAAGAGTTAGCAGCTATTCATTGGGCAATAACTCATTTCAGACCATATATTTATGGTAGACACTTCACTGTCAAAACAGATCACAGGGCACTTACCTATTTATTCTCAATGGTAAACCCTAGTTCAAAACTAACACGTATGAGGCTTGAGTTAGAGGAATATGATTTTACGGTAGAATACCTGAAGGGGAAAGATAATTTTGTAGCTGATGCGTTATCCATAATAACCATCAAAGAATTACAGAATATTACTGGCAATATACTAAAAGTCACTACGAGAAATCAGAGTAAACAGAAAACTTTCTGCGCAGGAAATAAATATGAAAAATGCTTCTAAGCCCAAAGTATACGAAGTCATTGTAAATGACGAGGTACGAAAAGTAGTGACCTTGCGAATAACAGACTCTCTATGTTTACTAAAACAAGGGAAAAAAGTTATAGCAAGAATTGATGTTAGCGATATGTACACCAATGGAACCCTTGACTTCTTCCAAAGGCTTGAAAAAGAAGCCGGTATACACAATATCAGCCAACTCAAAGTGGCACCGAGCGAAAAGATCTTTGATACAATCTCAATAGAATCTTTTAAAATTATGGGCAATAAATTATTACAATCTCTAAGAGTAGCGCTACTCAAGCCGGTGACCCTATTATCAAATGTTGATAAAAATAAAGAGGCAATACTGTTTACATTTCATGACGATCCAATACAAGGAGGTCACACTGGCATTACAAAAACCTTGGCCAAGGTCCAGAGACACTACTACTGGAAAAATATGTCTAAGGACATAAAAGAGTACATAAGAAAATGTCCAAAATGCCAAAAGTCTAAAACGACTAAAAATACAAAGACTCCATTAACAATTACAGACACCCCAATAAATGCATTCGACAGAGTGATAGTGGATACTGTTGGTCCGCTTCCAAAATCAGAACATGGTAATGAATATGTAGTCACTTTAATATGTGATTTAACAAAATATTTAGTAGCCATACCAGTTGCAAACAAAAACGCAACAACTGTCGCAAAAGCAATATTCGAATCTTTTATTCTGAAGTACGGTCCAATGAAGACGTTTATTACGGACATGGGAACAGAATAAAAGAACTCTATTATAAATGACCTGCGCAAATATTTAAAAATTAAAAATATAACATCTTCCGCACACCACCACCAGACAGTCGGAACAATAGAAAGAAGCCATAGAACTTTAAACGAGTATATACGATCTTACATATCGGTAGATAAAACCGATTGGGACGTTTGGCTTCAATATTTTGTCTTTTGTTTCAACACGACCCCCTCTATGGCACATAATTATTGTCCATATGAATTAGTTTTTGGTAAGACAAGTAATCTACCAAAACACTTTAATAGTATAGATACCATAGAACCTATATATAATATAGATGACTACGCTAAGGAGAGTAAGTATAGATTAGAAGTAGCCTATAAAAGAGCTAGAATTATGTTAGAGGAAATCAGGTTTTATTAAAAAATGAAACTGGTCATAAATTAGATTTTAAATATACAGGCCCCTATAAGGTAAAACATATAGAAGATAGGGATACCATAACAATAATAAATAATAAAAATAAAAAACAAATAGTACATAAAGATAGATTAAAACAATTTATTTCATAATCAATTTTTCTATTTTCATATATATATATCATTCATGGAAATACATGAAATAAACACAAAAAAAAAAAAAAAGAAAAACAATAAAATAATAATAATAATAAAAATCGAAAAACTGAAAAAAAAAAAAAAAAAATATAATACCTTTAAAATACATAATTATATACTAGAAAATAACTTCATTATATTACGTTATTTTTCAAAAGGAGGGAGATGTAATATAATAATAATAATAATAATAATAATATAATAATAATATACCCATATAAATATATCCGACATACGCAACCAATTGCAAATAAACATATTTAAATGCATTGAAGGGTTATACAACCCAAGGCCAGGTCATAAACCTCAGCCCGAATATGAATCCCTCGTTGCGCATTTGCACCGCACGCAGAAAGTGCAGGTGTCAGCATAAATGCCCCACGAGCGGACCTTACGTATGCATGTGCATATACTTCCGCGCTCCAGACTAAGCGAGCATAGCTATATACTTAAGAATACATAGCTGCCTGTCGCTGCCGCTGTTGGCAGCGCGGCTATCATATTTAGCCTTCGTTAGACCTTAAGTGAATTGATAAAATTAAGAACCAATTTGGAGCTCGGAGCAGTAACAACAGGTGCTCGTTCTCATTTAATGACAATTTGTTAAAACTTAAAACAAATAAAAATTATTATGAACCAAATATCCCGACTAATGACTGGACGATGGTGATGGGAGGATTCGTTAACACTTCACAATAATTATTTAAAGTAAACTCGCGTACAAAAAAAACTAAAGAAGGGGGATGTAGCCTCTACTATTCTCGTCAGCATAATGAAGAAACAGCGCTAGAAGGAAACAAAAAGTATTCGACAACGGAGAACCTTCCTACTGGTTTTTGCATAGCTGCGAAAAACGCTCTCCCTACCTTGATCTCTGAGTCGACCGAACTTAGTCAGAAATCCCTTGAAAGGTTAACCTCTATTTGGCCCCAGCATTTCGATACGTCTGGATTCAAAAATTCAAAAAAGATATATGATATGCGAGATATATGATATATGATATGTAAATTGTAAGGCTAGAGCTAATAATATGAATGTAAGAAAAAACATAGGAAGGTAAAATATAAATGCATGCAAAATGTCAATAACGTTATGTGAAAGTATATAATACGTAATACTCCAAACATAATGTTCAACAAGGCCTGCCGTATCGAGCTTTTCAGCCTTCACCCCTCAACGTTTAATCTCGGCTTTAAGACAACTTCGCAAGCGTTCACGTGCTAATATATTGTTTACAGAGACTCACCTGACTGTAATTCCCACGCGGAAAGATCTTTCGCAGAGAGCTACACTTGGCGTTAGGATTGTTTAAAGATAATGGTAGAAGGTGATAAGAGTACCCTAACGTTTTACTGTCTACATTATGCCGTTCCTGCCTGTGTGCAGCTTCGGTTTTCTTTATATTTTGCTATTTCAAATGGACTTCATATTATTTCACTCAGCTATACTGGAAAGAATTATCTTGCACGTTTAGTACCAGCAAATAAATACATATTTTAATTAGACTTAAATAATAGAATATAATATTTAATGTAATTGTATATTATCTTTAGTATTCGACGTTAATTTTAACTAGTTCAGATATTGCAATCCATTGTAATATGCACACATATAAATATATGACATATAAATGCATAGACAACCCACTGAACTAAGAGTACTTAAAAGCATTGTCTCATTCGATTATACAACCCAAAGCCTCGGTCTTAAACCTCAGCCGAAATATGAATCCCTCGCTGCGCATTTGCACCGCACGCAGAAAGTCAGGTGTCAGCATGCACCACGAGCGGATCTTAAGATATGTATGTGCATATACCTCCTCGCTTAGCCTCCTGCTAAGGATGCAAAAGCCATTGGACCCAGCTACACAACAGCTCCAAGCGGCTATAAAGACGGTCATCTCCGACAAAGCGGAGGTGTCGGTCATACAGGAGACGGTGCAGGTGGAGATCCGCGACCTGGACGACATCACTAGCGGAGAGGAGGTCACCATGGCCATTTTTGCAGGCGGGGATTGCGAAATCCCAGGCAATGCTGCACCCAGGATGCGGAAAGCGTTCGGCGGTACCCAGACAGCAACGGTTAACCTTAGACCCGAGAACGCTAGGAGGCTGCTGGAAAAGGGCAAAATCCGGATCGGTTGGGTAGTCCGTCGCATCAGACAGAAAATGGAGCCGCGGCGATGTTACAGTGCATGGGCTTCGGGAAAACCTCGGCAAAATGCAGGGCCTCTGACACAATGGCAAAGGACACGTCGGAGTCCTGTTTCAGATGTGGCCTGGTCGGCCACAAACACAAGACGTGCCAAGGCAAGCCGAGGTGCATCCTATGCACCCGTGGAGACAAGAGTGCGAAGGAAACGGATCACGCGACCCTGAGCAGGTACTGCCCGGAGTACCAGAAGGCCATTAAAACCATGCAGAATGGTTAAGCTTCTCCAGCTTAACCTCAATCACTGCAGAGCAGCCTAAGACCTCCGTCCCAAACTGTCTCTCAGAGGAAGATCGACATTGCCATACTGAGCGAGCCATACAGGGCGAAACACGAGGATGTATGGCAGCAGAGTGCCGACGGCGGGGCAGCTATCTGGAGCTGCGGGCAGACCGCTGGCCACCTATCGCATCGAGTGTCGAGACCGGGATACACTAGGGCCACACTCCACAAGATGACCTCCGTCCCAAACTGTCTCTCAGAGGAAGATCGACATTGCCATACTGAGCGAGCCATACAGGGCGAAACACGAGGATGTATGGCAGCAGAGTGCCGACGGCGGGGCAGCTATCTGGAGCTGCGGGCAGACCGCTGGCCACCTATCGCATCGAGTGTCGAGACCGGGATACACTAGGGCCACACTCCACAAGATGACAGTCTATAGCTGCTACCTAGCCCCGAGCATGAGCATAGACGCGTTCAGAGATGCAGTTCTGGAGATCGCACAGGACGCTCGTGGAAGATCGCCGGTTATAATAGCAGGCGACTTCAACGCTTGGGCCACCGCGTGGGGAAGCACGAAGACGACCCAGCGTGGAACGATCCTCTTGGACGCGGTCACAACCCTGAATGTATGCCTGCTCAATGATGGGGGCCGCTGCACCTACATCAAGGCAGGACGAGAGTCAACCATCGACCTGACCTTTGCCAGCCCAGAGCTCACACGGAACACCAGCTGGAGAGTTAGTGATCTATTCACATACAGCGACCAGGCAGCCATCATCATGGAGACGAGGTCTGATGAGCCGAGCCCGCACAATCGGCAAACTGCCTACAAGGTAGGCACCCTCAACACCGAGGTGCTACTCGCCAACATGGACTGCGATTCGGCAGTGTCTATCTACGAGGCGGAGATGCCAGCGAAGCCGGGGACGCCCCACGCACGAGCTGTACTAGGCCAGATTCAGGGAAAGGAAGAAAGCCCTCAAGGTGGCAATCAGGGCTAGCAAAAGCAAGTGCTTCCAGGACCTTTGCGACGAGGCAGACCAGGAACCCTTTGGGTCAGCCTACAAGCTGGTTATGGGCAAGCTAACAAGACAGCCCACACCAACATCCCAGGAGCAGCTGGGAGCTATTGTCTCCACATTGTTCCCGGTCCAGCCGCCCCTAAGATTGCCCAGCGTGACTGCAGGCAGACCGGTCCCGACCTGCGAAGAGGAAGTCCTGAGCGCCTTGTCTAGCTGCAAAGTTTCCAAGGCCCCAAGACCTGATGGCATCCCCAATGCAGCCCTGCATGTCATAGTGAAGGCTTACCCGACGCTGTTCGCGCAGGTATTCAACCGATGCATCAGCGAGCGGACCTTCCCAAGAGCTTGGAAGCAGGAAAGCCTCGCTCTCATCCCGAAGCCTGGCAAGCTGAACGATGACCCGTCTTTCTACCGGCCCCTGTGCATGCTGAATACCCTGGGAAAAGTATTCGAGCGCAATGTTTGGAACAAGCTGAAGATGGAAATAGAAGAGTGCGGAGCCCTATCTACCCACCAGCATGGGTTCCGGAAAAAAAGAAGCACCATCGACGCGATCCGTGAGGTAACTCAGCTGGCAGCCAACGCTATCGAAGGCGAAAGATGGTAGGGAGGCACCAAGAAATACTGCCTGGTTTGCACCCTGGATGTCAAAAATGCCTTCAACTCGGCGAACTGGAGTCTGGTCCTGCAAGCACTCCAGCGCTGCTGAATTTCGAGCTACCTCGTGCAGCTGATAGCAGACTATTTCAAGGACCGCGTCCTCACATACAGCTCGGACGCCGGTAACCAGGTATACCATGTGACTGGAGGCGTAACTCAAGGATCAGTACTTGGACCGATCCTATGGAACGTCATGCATGACGGCATACTGAGGCTGGCGCTATCTGAAGGCTGCTCTGTGGTGGGCTTCGCTGACGACATCGCGCTGGTTACTGTCGAGAAGAATTTGACCGACATCTCGGCCAAATGTAGCCGCTCGATCGACCTGCTGATGGCTTGGCTAGCAGACAACGGGCTTTCGCTCGCCGAGCACAAGACAGAGGCAGTGCGCATTAGCAGCAGGAAGGCCGTAGAGAAGGCGAGCTTTCGGGTCGGCACGACCACCGTCGAGCCCAGCCCCGCCATAAAATACCTTGGAGTGCTGATCGACCACAGGCTGAACTTCAAGAGCCACTTGGAGTACGCAGCGGCTAAGGCCTAGAGTAAGAAGGTAATCTAAGGTTAGCATCCCAGGGTAGGCCACGGAGGGCAAAAAGTAAGAACTTCTTTTGGACAGATTCGATGCGGTTGCTTTGGACTCCGTATTGAGGACTCCAGACGCACGAGCCATACTCCAATATAAGGCGTACTAACGAAGTATATAGGGTCTTCGTTACAGAGAATCGAAATCCTTCGACCACCTTTTAATGAATCCAAGCATTCCAGCGGCTTTATTAACCTTACAGGAAATATGTTCTGAGAACGAAAGTTTAGGGTCCAGGCGGACACCTAGGTCATCAACAATAGTAATTCTTTCCAAAGAGCAATCGTTAAGCATATACGTGGCAGGGAGAGGAGTGGTGCGAGAAAATGTCATCAGTTTGCAATTAGAGCTGTTGAGATATAAATCGTTAGCATGACACCATGCTTGAAAGTTATCGAGATCCGATTGTAGGTCTGATTGGCGTGAACTGTCCCTATACTGTACGCAAAGTTTAACATCATCAGCATACATGAGTACTCTGGATTTGGTTAGAACCTGCGGCAAATCGTTGATAAACAATGTAAATAGTAGTGGTCCCAGGTGGCTACCCTGTGGGACGCCAGATGTGACACTGAGGCTATTGGATAGAACATTTCTGAACAGAACCTTTTGGGTCCTGTCACTTAGATAACTCGAAATCCACTTAAGAAGATCACTAGGAAACCCCAATGAATCAAGTTTCCTAACCAGAAGAGAATGATTAACCGAGTCGAAAGCTTTACTAAAGTCCGTGTCCCCTAATAACGAAAGAGGTGAGTTCCAGAAGATTGGTCGTGGTTGATCTTCGCCTCATAAAACCATGCTGACATGGAGAAATGACGGATCTGCAAAGATTTTGCAAGTGGGGAGTGATTACATTCTCCTATAACTTAGAGATACCCCCATAGTTACTGGCCTCCGATTTGCTGCCTTTTTGTGGAGAGGAATAACAAATGACTCCCTCCAAATAAGGGGAAATTCTAAGGATTCTAAAGATAAGGTAAACAATTTAAGAACGGGGTTACACAGCGCCTCGGAGCAATACCTAAGCACAGAGCCTGGTATTTCATCGGGACTTGGCGAATATACTGGCTTAACTCGTTGAAGATCATGAATAAATGAGCTTTCGTTTAAAATAGGACTGAAGATTAAGTACGAACTCGGTATAGCTGGAGAAAATGTATGATCTGAAGATGTCGAGAGAGCACATGTAGTTTTAAAAAACTCAGCGAAGAGATTGGCTCTTTCTTGATCAGAATTCACAGTGGTATGTTAAATGACAGAGAGGGAGGGTACAACGTGGGTTTACGTTTAGAGTTAACAAAGTTATAAAACTGTTTAGGGTCCTGCGTGAACTGGACCTTGCAACGAGTCAAATCATTTTTGTAACACTGAGCGTTAAGCACGGTAAAGCTAGATCGAGCACAAAGGTAAGATGAGAAAGCCGTTCTTGAACCAGTGAGTTTATATTTATTATAAAGCCTAGATTTTACGTTTTTTAAACGTGTCAGCTCTTTGGTAAACCAAAGTGGTTTATTAGAGACCGACGGATAGGCTTCAGGAACACATAAGGAGAAGAATGAGTTCATGGCACTATAAAAGATATCAACGGCTGTTGCCATGTCAGAACTCATGTAAAGATTAGACCAATAAAATTCTGCTATTAAAGTGTTTAGCCACTGATAGTTAGCCTTACGGAAACATCGGACTCTGTTTAAACTACTACCAGATGTTGTTGCTAAAACTGTCCCAGTGTCGATAGTCACATCGAAAGTAGGATGATAAGGTTCAGGTTGTGTCATTGGAGGAACTCTAATTAGGTTGACGCCTGCAGGATCGGAGACAAAGCATAGATCCAGTAAGCGGCTTAAAGAATTAAAGACATGGTTAGCTTGAGATAAAGATAAATCAAGCAAGCCATTTATGAGGCCATGCTGCGCCTCTGTATGAAGGACATTTGACCTACTATCAGATGACCAATGAGCTCCAGTTATGTTGAAGTCACCCACAATCACTAATTGGTCCCTATCAGAAAGCCTATTTGAAACTGCCTGAATTGCTGAAAGGTGTTTCCAATAAGTTGGCTCTTCCGAAGATGGAGGAATGTAAGAGCAGGTTACAAAACTGCAACTACCTATAAGAGATAGCTTTACGCAGATAAATTCGATGTCAAAAAAGTCATTAGATACGACTCGTTCCGAGAGGAGGCAAGAGTCAACGGCAATTATAAGGTCATGCTGTGCCGCAGTCAGGAGGATATTAGACACACCGTCAGAAGACCAGTGAGCTCCAGGTATGTTGAAGTCACCCAAAGTCACCAATTGGTCCCTATCAGAAAGTCAGTTGGAAACTGCCTGAATTGCCGAAAGGTGTTTCCAATAAGTTGGCATTTCCGAAGATGGAGGAATATAAGAGCAGGTAATATATATACAGCTGCCTGTAAAAGATAATTTTACGCATATGAATTCAATGTCCAGAAATTCGTTAGATACTACCTGTTCCGAGATGAGGCAGGAGTCAACGACAATTAAAACTCCGCCACCACGCTGGAGAAGACGGCGCGGACGACGCGGAAATTGCTGGCTGAGCGGCTGCTTCAGATTCGGTAACCGAATCTTTCCTAGTTCCTGATCTCAGAACCATTGGAACGGGGACCAGGAGCTGTGGCGCAGGGGAGTGGCAGGAAATCGGTTGCTGCGTCTCACACAGTTGCTGTCGACCAGCAGCAGATTTTTTGCGTTTCGGCGACTCATTTAATAGCTTCATAGTATTGAATTGAGCGTCAAGCGCGGAGAACAGGTCATTCGCCTTGCGGAAAGTGGCCATGATCTCAGAAAATCCACTTCTGGTCTGACGCATAAAGGATGATATCTCCTTCTCAACCGGTCGACAGGCCTCACAGCAATAACGCAGGCCCTTTTTGCTGGACACTACGTCAGCTATTCGACCTGTCATCTCGATGCACTTAGTGCACTACTGCCTCGCAAAGCCAACAATGGAAACTTATTTTTTTTTGGCAGTTCTTAATAAAACAGACAATATTTTGGGACATTTTCACAGACCCTAGAACCACTGTGCACACTATCAGTTCCAAAAAGCCAAAAGAGAGGGAGAACAAAAGAGCGCAAGGTTAAGAGTATGAGCAGCAGAAATCACAAGAGCGATGAGAGCTATAACGGCTTAGATGCAGCTAACAGCAAACGACGCTCAAGCGGGGGAGAGAAAAATAAAAACGAGAAAAAGAATAAGGAGGAAAATAAGATAACCGTCTTAGCACAAACTAAAAAGTGATAATTAACAAATTAATTACACAGAAAAGTTCATGCACGCGCGATAGCGAAACGGTATATAATTTTAAATATTTAGGTGTTGAATTCAGAGGAAACCCCAGTGGCTTAAAATCAAATTAACACAAAAATCGGAGCGCAAGACAAAAACCCGACCGTCCGCTATGAAAGATCGAAAATGATATTATTATATTTTTTTTTATTAAAAAGAAAATGCTAAAAATTTAAACGTAAGTTTTTTTTCTTTCTCAGTCAATTATGTTCAATATAAGCCCTAGTTTTTAATGGTTTGACATTATCTTGAGCCTATATCCAAAAACACAAATTTCACACAAAATTAAAAAAAAATGGTCTCCAAATTAAAAAAAAAAATATAGTACTTTTTTAATTTTAAATGTTAATAAAAACTATGAAATTGTGTAAAATTCTCGAAAAATATGTAAATATTTTTTTTGTTAATTTATATGTTTTGAAATGCATTTTTTTTTAATGTTGGCGCCCACAAAAATGCCACGCCCATTTTCTTATATCTCTTCAATTCTTTGGGCTTTGTAGAATGTTCATTACAAATTTCAAGTTGATATCTCAAAAAATACGAAAGTTATTGATTTAAGGCGCCCTAGATTGGCAAAATCTTACACTGTGTGGTGGTAGCTGGAACAATCCCCATCGACCTACTGGCAGCGGAGCGCAGGAGGGCAACTCTGGTAGTGTAGACCAACGGAGCAGCACGCTCTCGCAGTGGCAAGAAAGATGGGACAGCGCGAACACAGGACGATGGACACATCGACTCATCCCGGATCTGGATCCCTGGATACACAGAAGGCACGGGCAGGTGAACTTCTACACGACGCAGCTCGTAACAGGCCATAGTTGCTTCAAGGCATACCTGCATCGGTTCAGGCATGAGGCGGACCCATACTGCGACTTTTGCGGCAATGCAGCGATTGAGGACCCGCTATTTAACACAGAACGAGCGTCCGCGGAAGAATCAAAGGGATGTCACCTCACTCCCCAGAACATCATAGAAACTGGGAGGCGGTTACCAACATAAAAGCTAAAAAGGAGCAGCAACCTGACCGCCAACCGCCCCCGCGAAGTATTGCTTTGCGAAAGTCCCGCGGGAGTGGACTTACCTTCCCTTCTTACACTACTTTTCTTCCCTTTTGTAAATTTTCTCTATAATATTTTGAATAAACAAAAAAAAAAAAAAAATATCTCCGCCCTCCAGACTAAGCGAGCATAGCTATATACTTAAAAATACATAGCCGCCTACCTGCTGCCGCTGTTGGCAGCGGCTTTAGCTTTCTTTAGCCCTTAAGTAAATTTTTAAAATAAGAACGATTGACGAGATTTAAGCAGCAACAACGGCTGCTCAGCTCAATATTATAACCAATTGAACATTAACAAAAAATCAATAAATAATCATATGAAACTCCAAAACACCCAACTGAGTATTTAATAATGGAACATGGTTCGGTACCTTCGAGGGATCTTTACATGGCGACCGTGACATCGATGGTTGGATAAAATCGAGGACATCAAAAGGACCACAAACTACAAAATCACGAATCAACGAAGAGGAAACGCAAAGGAAATTAACAGTCGCAGCAGCCGACGGAAAAAAAACCAAAGGACCGCAGTGATTAGAGTGTGATGTGTGCGAAGCATAGTGGTGTGATGAAAAGGCCAGAAGGGCTGAATTACTTGAGCTACTGAATAGCGGAAGTAAAGTGAACTGGAAGGACTCGGTAAAAATTTTCTAAACGAGAAAAAAATCTATACACAGCCACACACACATCCACCTACACTGCAATTAAAAATCTTGCGCAGCCTAATAAAAAAATACCTCCGCCACAGCAAATAGAAATACCGAAGCTGAAGAAGAAGTGCCCCAACGACTGCGAGAGACCACTATACTCGCCCTACTGCGAGTACACCTGTACCAGCACCGGTGCCCCAACACAGAAGACCGGCACCGGCCACGCCTAAGCCTAGAGGCAAAGAGACCCCGGCAGCAGATACTAAGCGTGGGAGGCCCAGCCGCTGCCCGAGTTACCGCACACATCGTGGCGGATGCACCGCCGCCCCCCAAACCTCAGCGAAGCAACCAAATGGTCATTAACCCAAACAATGGACACAAACGCTGAGTTCGGGGAACTAACGGAAATGTGCCAACCTGCCAACTATGCAGATTCTCACTCCACTCGAATCTGCTGGATATGCGAATTCCCGATCACACCATTTCATTCCCATATATTCCACTGTATTCCATAAGTCTCATATATTCCACTGTATCCCATAGTTACGTTTGAGTTTGTACAAGAATAAAGAATGAGAATACTTTTGACCGAAGTCGAAGCAAGTTGTCATTTTATTAAACAATATATAACAAATACCTTGGAATAACTGACAGTATACTGGAGGGACCCCCTTTGGACTTCATTCCCCCCAGGATCCACTGTTAATTGGCGCAGCCGGTATCGGACTACGGAGATCGCAAAATGCTCCAGCTCCTGATCATACTATACCTGTAAGATGGGTAAGCGAACAAATGGTGGTAAATAAAGAGGAAAACAAAAAAAGAGAAAAGAAAAAGAAAATAAAAATGAAATAAATAAATTGGAAATTTTTTTTTAAATAAAAAAAAAAAAAAGATAGTGAAAAGTGATGAACCAAATTCATGCAAGTGTACAAGTGGTAGCATTCCCCCAATTTGCGACCAAATACGTGCATATCAAACGCTGATAAGGCACTGGGTCTGCATTATAAAAAAAATAAATAAATAAATAATGACAAATTTATAAAATTACACAAGTTCCCAACTATATAGATTCGTGACCGAATACGTGCACATCAAACGTCGATAAGGCACCGGGACCACGTAATCAATAGATACACAAAATCTTTTATACATGTTGTAAATTATTTACAATTATAAGAATTTGTGACCGCATATGTGCACATCAAACGCTGATAAGGCACCGGGATCACATTACAATAAAATACAAAAAAAATCTTTTATATACAAGCTGTAAATTATTTACAATTATTAAAATTTGTGACCGCATATGTGCACATCAAACGCTGATAAGGCACCGGGATCACATTACAATAAAATACAAAAAAAAAATCTTTTATATGTATACAAGCTGTGAATTATTTACAATTATTAAAATTTGTGACCGCATATGTGCACATCAAACGCTGATAAGGCACCGGGATCACATTACAATAAAATACAAAAAAATATCTTTTATATACAAGCTGTGAATTATTTACAATTATTAAAATCTGTGACCGAATATGTGCGCATCAAACGCTGATAAAGCACCGGGATCACATACCAACAAAATAGAAAAAAAACTTTAAGAATTCGTGACCAAATATGTGCACATCACACGCTGATAGGGCACTGAGATCACGTAGCTGAAATGCAAAAAAAAAAAAAAAAAAAAAAAAATTTTTTCCCATTCTCTTCACTTGAGTCGAAACTGCTGCATCGGCAATCTTCGCTTGAAGCGGTATAGAGCAAATAAACATCCCCAACTGTACACTAAGCGGGAAATTGGATTCAAACAATTACGTCATACCCCAAGGAAAATAATAAATAAAAATATATAAACCTCTTTATATAGTCGCCATATGTTCACTTGCCTATATTCAATTATATTATCAAATTTTAAGCAAATCACTAACTCCTTATATATATGTACATTACAGTCCACACTAAGAGAAACGACACAGAGAGAGGATATCAACGAAAAACACACAACTAATCGCGACAAGTAACATCTACACATATTAATACTAATCATATTAATTATAAGAGATAGCATACTATTACGATCATACATATAAGATAACATTTCTACAACATAAGGAAATTTACTAAATGTTAAAAAAGGTTAGCGCAGCTAGTAGAAGATTAGGTTTGAGAAGTTCGTCAGACCAAAGTTACTTCGGTGGAAAACCACCTTAGCCGCCTACGACTACGAAGTGGTCTATAAAAAAGGATAACAGAACGTCGTCGCTGACGCGCTTAGCAGGATAGAACCTAATCTAAATATAAACGAGGACCCAACAAGAATAACAATTTCTCAGAAACCACTAAACTATTTTAATATCCAAGCAATTTTCCAAATAGGTCCTTCTATACCGGTACAGTTAACTACCCCATTTCCTCACAAAATAAGACGCATATTTTCGGATCCGGAATATACATTTGACGCAATCACAAAATTATTGCAGACCATTTTAAAGCCAAACAAAACCCATGCCATACTGGCACCGGACAACGTCTTCACTATGATTGAAGAGGCATACGACAAATACTTCACAGGAAATAACCTATACTGTATTTGTCGTTGCTCATCAATTATAACCGACCTTTCCGATCCACAGGAACAAAAACAAAGGGTTCAATCATATCATCTTAACAGTAACCACAGAGGTATCGACGAAACTCTAAATCATCTTGACAGAGATATTTATTTCCCACGTATGAAGGAAATTATCTCTCAAGTAATTAAGAATATCGCTTATTTGCTTAACGCTTAAATACGATAGGCAACCTCACAGGCCTTTCTTCCAAACTCCACCAGCACCAACAGGACCCTTGGATATTATTCATATTGATATCTATGTAATCAATAATACAAATAACTTGACCGTCATTGACAAATTCTCAAAATTCACACAGGCGTATCCACTAACCAACAGAAACTCTATTAAGGTAATAGCAGCATTATCAACGTTTTTCAGCACCTTCGGCCTACCGAAGAAAATTGTTTTTGACCAGGGGGCAGAATTTTCTGGAAATCTATTCACCGATTTTCTGACCCAGTATAATATAGAAATTCACACCACCTCTTTCCAACAATCAACGGGAAACGCACCCGTCGAGAGACTCCACTCGACATTCACGGAGCTCTATAGAATAGTCGATAACCGCAGGAAGGAGCTTACACTCCAATCCGATCACGCGGAAATATTTGCAGAGGTATTGACAACATATAATAATGCCATACACTCTAGCACTGCCCACACGCCATTCGAACTTTTTCATGGCAGAACCCATATATTTCAAAAAACAGTAAAATTCGACAACCACCACGATTACTTGGCAAAACTTAATGAATTCAGGAAAGAACTATACCCCAAAATTCAAGAACATTTAGATAACCAAACAGGAAAAAGATTAACCAAATTAAACGAAGATAGGGAACCACGAATACAAGTTGAACCCGATGATGCTATTTTTAGAAAGGAGAATAGGAGAAATAAGCTAACACCCAGGTTTTCCATACATAAAGTCAGGGCTGACAAAGGAGTTACGTTACTAACATCCAAACAACAAAAACTACACAAACAGAAAATAAGAAAGACAATCAGAAGAAATAATAACACTCAATGAACTACTTCATTCCAGAACTACCCATCCCGCCACACAGTCCTTCTCTTTAGAACGACTCAACGGACCTTCACCCCTTGCCTTCATACATCTGGGAGACGCTCGTATAACACAGAGCTATACAATCCTAACTCATGTCGTAGATGTTCAAGAATTTAAAGTATGCATTACCGGAATAAAAAACACGCTAAAAGCCCTTAGATTAGATGAAACATTTGACATTTCGCTAGGAATTATAAAGGGGAAACTACAGCAGCTAGAGGCCAGAATAGAGACCCTACTTCCGCACGCTAGAACATAAAGAGGTTTAATTAACGACCTAGGGACAATTCTCAAGTCGATTTCGGGTAATTTAGACAACGATGACGGACAAAACATACTCGCAGAAATAAATACCCTAAAAATTACCTCTCACACATTAAAAAATGATCAAGATAAACAAAAAACTTCAATAAACAGGTCACTATTAGACTTAATAATATTACGAACCATATAAATAACGAACAAATCGAAATACAAAAATTTTTAGACATAGCACAGAACACTATCTTCAAAGAACTTAGGGAAGATAGGGAAAACATTTTTCCACTACAATACATTAATCGAATAAATTTCCATATTGACACCTTGAAAGAACATATTAACAATATAGCTGAGAGCCTTCTGGCCAGCAAATTGGGATTAATCCCAAAATTCTTATTTAACAAGCAAGAAATAAACACTATAAGAAATATGTTGACCACACAAAATATCACCCTACAGTTAGACGAACATATATATAATTTACTTACACCATCTTGCTTTACTTTTAAGAACAAACTATTGTTTAACGTTAAGATACCAATTTTCGATTCAAAAATTTATAAGTTCACCCACGTCATACCCCTACCGATAAACAATTCGCATTTAATCATTTCTCCCGAATTCTTGGCACATAATAACAACACCTCACACCAATTCCGTGAGAGCTGTCTTAAGGTAGAACAGGACTTCTTCTGCCAGGAAATCCACGCTGAACCGACGACAAAAAATAACAAGTGCCTAGCAGACATCCTCAATAACGTAAAAGAGACAAAATGCGACTTGATAGACACAGGTCACGAGATGAACATATTCGAGCCAGAAAAAGGATTTATTTATATTTTCAACGCAAAGAACACCACCCTTAAATCAACTTGCAATGACGAAACACTCTTAAACGGTTCTTTCATAATACGTTATAAGAATTGTACCACATGGATAAATGGAGTAGAATACAGCGACAAAGAACTAGAGGAACATGACCATTTCACCTTCGTACTTCCACCAGTCATCAAAATAACGAAAAATCAAACCATCAAAGCATTATCACTGGAAGAATTACACTTAGAAGCCCTTTCGACAGCTGGAAAAATCATCGATATGGATAATATAACACACTACAAATTCACGGGCATATATTCAACAATATCATTGACCCTTATCCTGATCGTCATCCTCCGATTATGCCACAAACCACGGACCATCTTCCTTCCACACCCGCCAACTGTCACTACCTTGGTGGAGCCGACCATTCCTTCGTTATGGCCCTCTCTCCACTCTAGGGGGGGAGGAGTTACCGCACACATCGTGGCGGATGCACCGCCGCCCCCCAAACCTCAGCGAAGCAACCAAATGGTCATTAACCCAAACAATGGACACAAACGCTGAGTTCGGGGAACTAACGGAAATGTGCCAACCTGCCAACTATGCAGATTCTCACTCCACTCGAATCTGCTGGAATTCCCGATCACACCATTTAATTCCCATATATTCCACTGTATTCCATAAGTCACATATATTTCACTGTATCCCATAGTTACGTTTGAGTTTGTACAAGAATAAAGAATGAGAATACTTTTGACCGAAGTCGAAGCAAGTTGTCATTTTATTAAACAATATATAACAAATACCTTGGAATAACTGACAGTAAACTGGAGGGACCCCCTTTGGACTTCATTCCCCCCAGGATCCACTGTTAATTCGCGCGCCTTCGATGGAGCGTCAGCGTAGCCAGGAAGGCGCCGACCAGCTGACGCAGCGGACATCAAAAGAGGAAAACAACAGCCTGTGCAGCCAGCACCGGCCACGTCTTGCCATCCCAGCAAGACCACGGAAGAGGACCGACAATGCTTCCTAGAGCGTATTTATTTTTTTAACCATGCACTGCGTTGCATAATTTTTTTATATTGCACTGTGATGCATTTTTTTTTTATTTTTCCTTATAAAAAAAAATTTATTGGAAAATTGACCGACATCAAAGTGGCCCGATTAGCGCGTGCCTTGAAAACCATGCGAAAAACTAGGCAGGTCCCCAAATGTTAATAAAACAAAAATTTTTTTAAACAAACAAAATTTTATTAAAAATCTACGGCCAAATAGGCGAATAAATGTTTTCCCTTATGTAATATGCACACATTTGAATATGTATATCAGACATACGAAATACTTAAATGCATTGAAGGGTTATACAACCCAAGGCCTGGGCATAAACCTCAGCATTTGCACCACACGTAGAAAGTGCAGGTGTCAGCATAAATGCACCACGAGCGGATCTTACGTATGCTTGTGTATATACCTCCGCGCTCCAGACTAAGCGAGCATAGCTATATACTTAAGAATACATAGCCGCCTTACCGCTGCCGCTGTTGGCAGCGCGGCTATCATATTTAGCTTTCATTAGCCCTTAAGTTATTTGATAAAACAAGAACCAATTCTGAGCTAAGAGCGACAACAACGGTTGCTCTGGCCTCCTAAGTACGATTGTTAAAACTTTGAACTAAAATGAATAATAATAAAATCTGACAATCAAAACTCGAATCAACTTGACTTGTTCTAATACATGGCGGAATGAATATCCTGGGGACGCTACAACTTATCTAATACATGGCGACCGTGACAGCGATGAAAAGAAATCTGCAAGTGTAAACAACCAAGGAAGACGCGAAAAATATCTTCGGACACCGAGGGAATAAATCTGCAAATATACGATGAGTGCGGGGCATGAAATATTTCTATTACGCGAATGATGAGTGGAAAAAGAAGTGGTGTAGTTAAAAGATTGAAGGCCAGAAAGGCCGAACTGCTCAGATTATTGAACAGCAGTGACAAAATAAATTGGGTCCAATCGGTACAGATACATGCCGAGGTGGAGTCAATAAGGAAAACTCTAGAAGAGAGAGCAACCAGTGGAAACAAAACCACAAGTGCACCTACTGAGAAAACCCACTCAATAAAAAATATTGCGAAAACTGGCAACATCCAACCGCCCCCGAAAAAAAATAGAAACCACAAGACTAAAGAAGAAGTGCCCGAGAGACTGCGAGGGACCGTTGTACTCGCCGCAGAATCGACAAGTGTGGGGGGCAGGCCGCCCCTTATGCCAACGAAGGAGCATCAGCGAAGCCAAGCCGGCGACGACCAGCTGATGCAGAGGATACCACGGGAATCCAAGGAGAAATAGAATATATTTTTGCCCTGCGTGGCATATTTTTTTTCTTGCACTACGATGCAAATTTTTTCATTTATCTTTAAAAAAATTATTGTAAAATTGAGCGACATTAAAGTTGCCCGTGGCCTGAAAACCATGCAAAAACTAGGCAGGTTTCCATATGTTAAATATAAAAAAAAAAAATTAACACAATTTTTACATGAGCCAATATACATGGCAAATTAAGTATAAAACAAGAAAGGAAGCTAACTTCGGCTCACCGAAGTTTGTATACCCTAGCAGACTTTAAACAAACAATTAATAACGAAATTCTGAAATAATAATTTGTTGCCAAATCTCAAATTTGATGGCAATGGTTTGAAACACGGCTAAGTTATGGTTTTTTTATTTTCCTGATTGTTCCTATGGAAGCTATAGGATATAGTCAGCCGATTTTCATGAAATTAAAATCAAAATTCAGAAATACTAAAATATGGCTAAATATCAAATTTGGTGGAAATATGTTGAAATCTGACAAAGTTATGGTTTTTTCTTTTATTTTCCTGATTGTTCCTATGGAAGCTATAGGGTATAGTCAGCCGATTTTCATGAAATTAAAATCGAAATTCAGGAATACTAAAATATGGGTAACTATCAAATTTGGTGAAAATATGTTGAAAACTGACAAAGTTATGGTTTTTTCTTTTATTTTCCTGATTGTTCCTATGGAAGCTATAGGATATAGTCAGCAGATTTTCATGAAATTAAAACCGAAATTCGGAAATAATACTAAATGGGCAAATATCAAATTTGGTGAAAATTGGTTGAAAACTGACAAAGTTATAATTGTTTTTTGAAAATTTTTCGGATCGTTCCTCTGGCAGCTTATGATATAGTGGTCCGATCCGGCCCGTTCCGACATATGTACGAGTGAGAGTATATAGAAGCCTAACTGCAAAGTTTCATTCAGATAGCTTTAAAACTGAGGGACTAGTTTGCGTAGAAACGGACAGACGGACAGACGGACATGGCGATATCGACTCGGCTGTTGATCCTGATCTAGAATATATATACTTTATAGGGTCGGAGATGCTTCCTTCACTGCGTTGCAAGCTTTTGACTGAAACTAATATACCCTGCTAGGGTATAATTAATAACCCCATTATTGTTAGTGAAAGAAAACCCAAAATGGGTTTAGTAGACGTCAAGGAAGTGGACTCCACTGCCAACGTAATTAATGAAATAGAGCAGAAAACAATAAATAACAAAATAACGAACATTTTGTTAGGAGTAATAGTATTTATTATGAGCGCTTTCATATTATATAAGCTATACATATTCCACTATAAATGTGTATCAAAAAGAGCAATAACCAGAAGCCAGGCCAATGATCTGGACAAGATATAAAAGCGCTGATAATAATTGACAGCAAGATATATGTATATCCATGTAATGAACTCTCGAAAAAAAACGAGTATAAATATAAGTTAGCACTGGGGCGCTGACCGCCTATTCCACCTCTTCCCCGCACCACGCCGGTGCACATGGTAACCGACCGCCTCTTCCACCTTCCCCCCCGAACCATGCCGACTCAGTATGGCGACACCCGCCGGGCCAAATGCCGGGCGTTGACCGTTGCTTGCAATTGGAGTCTTCCGATGTTGCCAAATACCGGGCGTTGACCGTTGCTTGCAATTGGAGTCTTCCGCTGTTGCCAAATATCGGGCACTGACCGACACTTGCAAGATCGCCGCTTGCAAAACTACCACCTGCAATCGGAGCTCGGTGGGAAGTGCAAGGCTAGCAATACGGGCACAGGGCACTGACGCCGCTGCCGGCGTCGACCCAGATACGGCCAGCTGCGGAGGTTTGGAGGTGACAATTAGATCAACGAGGTGGCAGAACCTATTGGACCGGCGAACTAGATAGCTGCAGTTTAAATTTACTTTAATACTTAATAAAGAACCTTTATAACGATAATCAACTACTGGTCTTATCCTATCTCATTGGGACTCAACTGGAAGGAATACCAGCGGGACATCCTCATTTACCCCATGTCTAGGTATAAGATCAAAGAGGGTCCTTCCGAAGGACACCTAGGTCCTGCGGAAGGACTTAACTGGCGCCCGAGCAGGTCTCCATCCTGAAAGCGATGGGAAACCCTTAGGATAATAATGGTGACGTATAAGGTGGAAAGTGAGATAAAAGTGCAAATGAGAAGTAGTGGGAAATAGTGGAAAAAAGACGCAACTTAACAAATGGAAAAATATATTAATATAAAGCGAAAAAAAGAATATGGAAAAATAAATGCAATAAATGCAATAACGTATGCAATTAAAAAATACAAGAAAATTTATGCAATGAAGTTCCGGTATTCCGAAATTCCTACTTAAGACGGAAGGTAAAACCTCCGAAAAAAAAAAAAAAAATGATATAATCGTGATGTAGCCGACCCGCTGCGGTGACCTGCCCCCGGCTTGTTCACAAGCGCAAAAGGCTATTGTGAATTAATAAAAGTAACCAAACCACCGCGGTGGTTCAAATGGTTACAAATAAATAATAAAGTTGATAACCGCTGCGGTAACTTGTTTACGAGCGGCCCACCTGATAAATCATTTAACAATTTTTGTAACATAAAAAAGTGGTGTATGGGCCGCCTAGTGGATTGTGTGGCAACCGTACCTTAGTAGGTGGAAAACCAAAACGGAATAATACGGTACACCGTGCCTAACAAGAGTTCAAAAAAAATAACTCACTCACTCACTAGAAAAAATAAGAAAAAACAAGAAAACAAAAAACCAAAAAGAGAAAAAACAAAAGCCGCTTATGCACGAAAGCTGACTTCCCACCTGTCTCCATAATATAAATTAAACAAAAATGAAACTCCACACTAAAGTCTTCCTTTTTCTTTAAAGCCCTCCTGTTGTAAGTGGCCTCAAGACTGCATCCTTGCATCTATTGAAGAAAATCAGAATAAACCAATTAACACAAGTACGGGTAAGTGAAACGTTATCAGCTATCTCGAAGAATATTCAATTTTGGGCAATAAAATCAACCGCCAAGCAATACAATCGACATACCGTTACTCTTCTGCCCTACCCACTTAAGTTTCTAATAATTGATCTTGTATTATGGAGGAAATGATGGCAGCCCTAACGAAGTTCGAGGGAACTCTGGCTCTTTTGCTTGGTCAAATGGCCGAGGTGAACGATGAGATTAAAAAGGTTAATGATAAGGTGGTGAGCTCGGAGAACGCCCGCGAGGGGGCTATCGAAGTCACCCCCTTACCGACACCTCTGGTCCCCCCTCGTTCGGAATATGAATTAAGGGAAATTGCAAGGCTGCCCGATTGCATGAGGGAGTTACAGGTTTACGAGGGCGAAGTGGGTAGCTACGACTCTTGGATCGTCAGGGTGGAATCCATCCTAAAGGATTACGAGATAATCAAGGAAAGGCCTCTTTACCGTTCCATTGTCGTCAGCATAAGGCGGAAAATTCAAGGTAATGCCGAGACGACCCTTCTTTCTTATAATGTCCCTGAGGATGACTGGCCTGAGATAAAGCGCGTCCTGATGCTCCATTACGCTGATAAGCGAGACCTGCGCACCCTGGAATATCAGATGGGTCAAATGACCCAAGGGGCGAATACTGTAGAGGCATTTTACTCAGGGTTAAATAGCCATTTTGCCCTGATAATACGCTGCCTTAAAAATGGCAGCGAAAGCCCGGATGTTGGAATTACAGAACCTGGCCTCGAAGAACAATGTTACCTATTTTAACAAATATTCGTCCCCTCAACCTTACCGACAGAAACATACATGGACCCCTCAGGCTACCTATGCCTCGCGCGATGACCAATACCAGTATCAAGACGCGGGTAGGAATTCTCAAGCCGTACAGAAATATTCGAACCCCCGAGCAATTAAGATGGAGCCCCAAAATTCCGGGCACTCTTATCGCTCCAACCAGAAGCATGGAAACCCCAGCACTGAGCGCAGCCCCAGTGCTTCCTCTAATCTTAATCCCTTCCGGAAATCCCAAAGGTTGTATCACTTAAATACTGCCTCGCCTTCAGGGGAAGTCCCCGCGAACACCTACGAAGCTAAAAACGATCGGGAGGATTATTATGGCGAAGCCTTATCGGACAGCCAGGCCAACCAGCCGCACTCGGAGGCCGGTACCATGGGTGCAGTAAATTTTATGACCGACGTCTCTCTAGCGTTCCATACATAGAGTATGGCGTGAAAGATGGGGCCAAGCTACAGTTTCTCATAGATACTGGCGCTAACAAAAACTTTATTAGCCCCCAGATATCCAAGGGCTGCAAGCCCTTGTCAAAAACCCTTCCCAGTCCAATCTGCGGGAGGGGAAATAAAAATAACTCACCAAATAACCGGACCATTCTTCAGCCCTATAGGCAATGACTCTCCAGTAACATTCTTCGTTCTCCCCGGACTGACCGCCTTCCATGGCATCATCGGGGATGACACCTTGAAATCGCTTAACGCAATAATTGACCGGAAAAACGACTCCCTAACAATATCTCCAGGTGTGAAAATCCCCTTATTAGGCACGCCCTCACTCAATGTTCACTCGCTAATCGACGGCGAACACCCGGCAGGGGTGGGGGAGTACCTCGAATCCCTGATTACCGAATTCTCAACCATTTTTGAGCCACTTTCACCAGGTGAGGCTGTGGAAACTAGTGTTCGAGCCGAGATCTGAACAAGCACGAAAGAGCCCATATATTCGAAGAGCTACCCATACCCTGCCAACATGAGAGGGGAAGTAGAAAATCAAGTCAATGAGCTTTTGCGGGAGGGAGTAATCAGACCCTCAAAAAGCCCATATAATTCCCCGGTGTGGGTTGTCCCAAAAAAACCAAAGCCTAATGGAGAGAAACAATACCGGATGGTAATTGACTTCAAGCGGCTCAACGCAGTCACTATCTCAGACACTTACCCAATCCCGGACATAACGTCCACTTTGTCCAGCCTGGGTGAGGCAAAGCTCTTCACTACTCTCGACTAGACTATTATTTCCACCAGATCCATATGAAAGAATCCGATATATCCAAAACAGCATTTTCAACCCTGAGTGGGAAGTACGAGTTCCTGCGCCTGCCTTTCGGGCTAAAAAATGCCCCGGCAGTCTTCCAAAGAATGATCGACGACGTGTTGAGGTAATACATTGGCAAGATTTGTTACGTATACATCGACTATATTATCGTCTTCAGTAAAGACTACGAATCCCACTGGCGCAACCTCCGCGCGATATTTGGGAAAATGAGGGAGGCCAGGTTTCAGATAAATTTGGAAAAGACACCGTTTTTGCGTACTCAAGTGGAGTTTTTGGGTTACGTGGTAACGCCGGATGGGATCCGCGCGGACGGGAAAAAAGTAAGGGCCATAAAAGAAATGCCACAGCCCGTCAACCTAAAAGAACTCAAAAGCTTCCTGGGAATGACTTCCTACTAAAGGAAATTTATTTGCGACTATGCTAAAATCGCTAAGCCTCTGACGAATCTAACGAGGGGCGAGCACGCCCAAGTCAAGGCATCCCATCTCACTGGACGAGGATGGCATTAAAGCCTTTGATGATCTTAAGACAATTCTTGCTTCATCCGAAGTTCTGGCTTTCCCAGACTTCAACAAATCTTTCCACTTAACGACCGATGCATCCAATTATGCCATAGGGGCCGCTTTTTCTCAATGCGACAGCGGCAGAGACCGCCCCATCGCATACATTTCACGATCTTTGAATAAAACTGAGGAGAATTATGCAGTTAATGAGAAAGAAATGCTAGCTATAGTATGGGCCCTCGACAAATTTGCGGTCCTATCTCTACGGCGCTGCATCGATAAAAATTTACACTGACCATCAGCCACTAACCTTTTCGTTAGGCAACCGGAATTATAATGCAAAATTAAAACGATGGAAGGCGCGCATAGAGGAGTACAACTGCGAGCTCATTTACAAGCCGCGCAAATCCAGTGTAAACGCCGACGCCCTCTTTCGCATTATTTCAAATGTAAACTACCTCAGCACTGATACTGCCTCGAATTCAGCTACAGACTCAGTTGCTACCGTCCACAGTGCCCTTCAGGACGCGTCCAATTTAATCCCCCATGTGGAAGCCCCTATTAATGTATACAGAAATTAGCTAGTGTTTGACCCTGACAGGCTAGAATACGCCTGCGAAACCCCGCATTCTGGTTACATGCGTCACCTGATTCCTATTGATTCTGTACGAACCTTGCAAATTTCCCTAGATGAGTACTTGAAACCATTAATCGTTAATGGTATAAAAATTCCTGAGTCTTATCTGCAATCGCTCCAAGAGTACTACCTGGAACGCCTATCTGGGTATAAACTCCGGATTACACAGAGACTAGTAACAGACCTGGCTGATGAAGAAGAGGTGTGTAGGGTGATATCTGTGGAACACCTAAGAGCTCACAGAAATTCGAAGGAAATTAGACTACAGATCCTGGAAAAATTTTATTTTCCGAGGATGGCCTCCCGTATCAAAACAGTGACCTCTTCCTGTCAAGCTTGTAAACTGCTTAAATATGATAGACACCCGATCAAGCCGGAGCTTCAGCCAACCCCTATCCCTGCATACCCTTGCGAAATTCTGCACATTGACCTTTTCACGATCGAAAAACTGAGATTTCTCAGTTGCATCGACAAATTTTCGAAATTTGCTAAGCTCTTCCCGATAGAATCAAAATCCTCAGTCCACCTTCGCGACAGGCTGATCGATGTTCTTCACTACTTCACGGTACCGACGACAATAGTGTCGGATAACGAAAGGGGCCTGCTGTGTCCCACGGTCCTCAACTACTTGCAATCCCTCGGAGTAGGCGTTTACTACACACCGTCGCAGAAAAGTGAAGTGAACGGCCAGGTGGAGAGATTTCATTCCACCTTCCTCGAGATATACCGGTGTCTGAAAAACGACAACCGAAACCTCAGAACAACCGAGTTGTTTTTTATTGCCGTAGACAGGTACAACAACTCTGTCCATTTGGTGACGAACCGCAAACCTGTTGACATTTTTTTTGATAGAACTTCAAGAATTAATTATCAGGACTTGCCAATTTCAAGGAGCAAACTCAAGAGGACATAAGGGGATTGCTCTTACACAAGCAGAAGATTGCAGCCCACAGGTTAAACAAAGTCAGGACCAAACCCCTGCACTATAATCAGGATGACACGGTTGATATCTGTAATAAACAAATTAAAAGCAAAGAAAAACCCCGATTCAAAGCAGAGGAAGTAGAGGATAACGGTAAAGTCACAGTCAAAACAAGATCAGGGAAAATATTCCACAAGTCCCATGTAGTATGCTCTAATATTAATTACCCACTGTACCAAGAGTACTTAAAGGGCAAACACTGTATCACTTTGTTGCAGTGTTTACGCAACTCGAAATCCCTGTCATAAATTCTAAGTGGCCGAAATAAGAACCGATCGCTACGGCTCAGGCCATACGCAGAATGTGCTAGCGTCGGCATAATTGCAACACGAGCATACCGCATGCATATATCCCTCGCGCTCCTCACATAAGAGAGGGCATATGTTTATATACATAAGTATATAACCGTCTCTCTGCCGCTGCCTGCGAGCAGCGCAGTAACGAGACTTAGGTTTAATTAGAATTAAAAAGAATATCATAAGTCAGAGACAATTGAACCCTGTAAGCGGCACCACTGCTGCTAACAATTAATTTGAACAAAATAAAGAAACCATACAAAACAGATTTTTGAAACTCTTTTTCATTATATGGCGACCGTGACATGGTCTGCTGATAGAAATTGAAAACATGACGGATCCACTGACCATAGTGGTCAAGAAAGTGGAGAAAGACGCAATTGATTGCGCAAAGACAGCACGTAGCTTCGAGGAAGATTGGAAAAAAGCGGAGCATATCAAAAGTGAGTTCGACAAAAAATACAAACCCAAGTGGAATTGTATTGTGGGACAAAAATTCGGAAGCTACGTCTCATACCTGCCGGAGAACTTCATTTACTTCACCATGGAAGAGCTGTCAATTCTACTCTTCAAGACATAAAGTTACCAGTGAAACAAAATCTATACAGCAGACAACAGACAAATAAGTGAACCAAAAACAAACAAGTAAGAAAGCTACAGTCGAGTGAGCTCGACTGTGAGATACCCGCTACCCATACTTAAACCAGAAAAGCGACAGGACGCCAGAAAAAACAGCTAATACAATTTTGAACATAACGGACAAATGCAAATGCAAGTGAAATATAATCACATGCATACAAAAATACATACACATGTAAATATGTGTGTAAATACGCGTTATTATTGCATTAAAGCGGCTAATATTTGTTACCATTTATTACAATGCTTCTCGAGTATCTTATAAGATTCTTTTCCGAACACAACCCAGAACTGATAAGAATATTTAGTTGGTCTAATTGGTTCACCAAATATGGCATGCTGCCAGCAGCCGTTTGTGGCCATACAAAATTATTTCTTTAATAACTTCGACAATTTTTATTTGATCGCAACCAAATTTTCAGGGATCACACAGACTATAGTTCTTAATATACATACCGAAATTCGCGACTCTAGCTTTAAAATTATACGCCTAATACGCTGTTTTATGATTTGCGTGGGCGAAAGTGGGCGTGGTAAAAATTTGAAACAAACTTGATCTGCGTGCAAGCATAAGAAATACTGTCGAAAAAAAATTAGAGCTCTATCTCTTATAGTCTCTGAGATCCAGTGTTTCATACGGACAGACGGACAGACAGACAGACAGACAGACAGACAGACAGACAGACAGACAGACAGACGGACATGGCTAGATCGCCTCGTCTGTTGATCCTGATCAAGAATATGTATACTTTATAGGGTCGGAAATGCTTCCTTCTACCTGTTACATACATTTCCTGCCGGCACAAAGTTATAATACCCTTCTACCCTATGGGTAGCGGGTATAAAAAGTGATGGGCCGGAGTGGTGGGAAAAATAAAATCCAGAAGAGAGTAGCGCACTTGAAGTGGCTACTATATACGAATCAACCACCCCCGCCATGGGAAACAGCAGTGAAATTACAAGAAGAACTTGATTTCCTGAAAACGAAGATAGAAAAAACCGGCATCCGAAGAACAAATCAAACAGCGATAAAAAATATAAACGGAGGAAAAATAAAGCCACCATCTCCCAAGAGGATACCCAAGAAGAAGCCAAGCTGCCCTGCCGACTGTCCTGGACCGCTCTACAGTGCACATTGCGAGTATACATGTGTAAAAAAGGAACAATTTGTGTGAGAGGCAGTCCGCCCCTTGCACCTCCGAGGGAGATTTAACCTGTGCGAAGCCAGCATCGGTACCACCTGAGCCATAGGCCCAGGTCAGCAGCAGCAGTTACCAAGCGTGGGAGGCACGACAGCCGCCTACGCCATCGAGGGAACGTCAGCCAAGCCGATCCAGGCGACGACCAGCTGACGTGGATCAAGGAAGAGATGCAACATCGACAGGAGATACTGCAGATCCAGAATAAAACCATGCACTGCGTTGCATAATTTTTGATTGTCCTGCGAGGCATATTTTTGTTTTCTACACAGTAATTCAAATCGTAAAATCGAGCCGAATTTTTCTGCCCGATAGCGTGTAGCCCGCAAAGCTACGCAACACATTAGGAAGAAATTTGTAACCACTAATGAACAACAATTCTATAAGTAAGACATCAGTTGAGAATGAAATAGAAGAAAATAAGCACAAACCAAAGTACCATATTAATTATTTTCCAAGCAAGATTATAAGAGTATACGAACCAACCACCAAGATGACATTGGACATAAAAACAGTGGATTCCACTGCCAATGTTATAAACAAAGTGGAAGCAAATAATATTGATCTGTATTGGGTTCATGTACTCTTAATAATAATAGTTGTAATAATGTGCGCTAACTGCTTCTACAAAATCTACAAGTTACATAACAAATGTTTAAAGAAAAGGTATATGAGCCGGGCAAACGACCTGGATAAAATTTAATAATAAAACACAGTAAATACATATTTTCTTACTATATATTATACATTCAATAATGTTATAAATAAAGATTACTTCATAAATGTTTCATAAATAAAACTAAAAACTTACACCCACACACAATTTTCTTTAAAGAATGGCTAAACTAATGACAATGTCCATGAAATAATGGATTGGAGTGATTTATACAAAGAGATAAGCAGAATAAAAGCTACCTTTGATAAATCATACAAGGCGCTTAGTCAGAATAGACCGATACAGAAAACAACGGTTAAGAAACACGTGGAAATATTAGTAGAGTGTTTCAACGAAGCGCGAATACTAATATATGAGCACAGGGAGAGATTAAATACCGATCATTGGTCACAAGTATCTAAACTTCTGATACGACTCCGGTCTAATCCAATATCGGTAAAAGGGAAATTCGATTTAGAAATAGAAGTACCAAACGTACTGAACACTCCCATAGCTATAAACGCTACCCCTGACCCAGAATCTGTTAAAACAGGCGAGCTAGAATCAGAAGAAACTAGCGAAACAAAACCTAAAATAGAAGAGGAGGATTTAAACGACCTGACTATTCCAGCGGTATACACCGATATAGAAGATTACTCAGACTCAGACTTTGAAACGCCAAGCGAGGCAAATAACTCTATCACAATGGCACAATCAAATATCGACTTTATAAATACTGCATCCAAGCTAATACCAGTGTTTGATGGTAAAGCTGAAAACTTAACAAGTTTTATAGATGCATTAGAAATAGTAGAATCAATAAAGGGCGAGCACGAACAACTCGCAGTCTCGATAATAAAAACAAAATTGAAAGGAGCTGCTAGGAATCTGATAGGAAACGAAACAACGATTTCCCAGGTGATCTCTAGGCTAAAAGGCAATGTCAAGGGCGAAACTGTAGAGTTGTTATCAGCAAAACTGATGAACCTACAGCAACGCAATAAAACTGCTAATCAATACACTCAGGAAATTGAGCAGATGACAAAAGCTTTGGAGGGAGCGTACATTTCAGACGGCCTACCTCTAGAGCTAGCCAGGAGTTATTCCACCCAGAACGCAGTCAAGGCGATGACCAAAAATTGCACGATTGATAAGGTAAAACTTATCATGCAAGCTGGTACTTTCAATACCATGAATGATGCTGTCTCCAAGTTTGTTAGTAGTTGCACCGAGGCAACTGGACAATCAAACACTGTCCTATACTATAGGAACAATTCCCAAAACAAACAAAAACGAGGACGTGGAAACTCGTGGAACAGCAGTAACAACAATTATAGAGGCAATTCACGTGGTTATCATAATAACAAGAATAACCAAAACAATAACTACCAAGGCCAAAATAGAGGAAATAACTATAGAGGCCGTGGCAACGGAAATCGAAGCCAAAATAAGAACAACCAAGGCAATGTGCGAGTTGCACAAAACACATCGGGAAATTCCCAAAATACATCGGGAAACTTCCAGAACCCTTCGAATACGCAGAATTAAAAGAAGCCAGAATCCATACCATTAATCTCAGTCAAAATATATTCGTTACATTTATTAATGTAAATACAGGGAAAGATCTTGTCTTTCTAATAGACACGGGTGCAGACATTTCAGTTTAAAAAGAGACTTCGGATATTTTTGATAATATCCAAGATGACAATATCATTGATATAAAGGGAATAAGTGAAGAAATAACGAAATCCAAAGGCCTTACTTCGATTGAAATACAAACAAATAAGTATATCATTCCACACGATTTTCATATCGTAAGTTTCCCATTCCATGCGATGGAATATTAGGCATCGACTTCATAAAAAAATACAACTGTCAATTAGACTTCAAGCCATTTGAAGATTGGCTTATAATTAGACCAAATAATTTAAAATACCCAATTAACGTACCAATAGCTCACAGTTCTGGCAACAACTCAGTTCTTCTGCCAGCAAGATCCCAAGTTATAAGAAAAATTCAATTAAACTCTCAAGAAGACAGTGTACTAATCCCAAATCAGGAAATTCAGCATGGTATTTACATTGCAAATACCATAGCAACGTCTAGTAACGCTTTTATAAGGTTACTTAATACGACGAACACCGATCAAGTAGTCAGTACAAATGGCCTAATATATGAATCACTTTCGAACTACGATGTAGTCAATACAAATCTTGACAATAGATAAAAAGCTTTATTGTCAAAACTTTTGAAAAATTTCCCTCCGCAGTTTATGTCACAGTTAATTTCCGACGGGATAGTTGAACCATCTGTATCTGAATACAACAGCCCATTATTACTCGTACCTAAGAAATCATTTCTTTATATGGATGATTTAATTGTAATCGGTTGTTCCGAAAAACATATGCTTATGAACTTAACAGACGTTTTTGAGAAATGTAGGAAATACAACCTGAAACTACATCCAGAAAAATGCTCGTTTTTTATGCATGAAGTGACTTTTCTAGGTCATAAATGCACTGATAAAGGAATCCTTCCAGATGACAAGAAATATGATGTCATTGAGAACTACCCAGTTCCGCATGACGCGGACAGTGCTAGACGATTCGTAGCTTTTTGTAATTACTATAGGCGTTTTATAAAAAACTTCGCCGCCAATTACGGCACATAACTAGATTATGTAAAAAGAATGTTCCTTTCGAATGGACAGATGATTGTCAAAATGCATTTGAGTATTTAAAAACAAAACTCATGGAACCCACTTTACTTCAATATCCAGATTTCTCTAAAGAATTCTGTATAATTACAGATGCAAGCAAACAAGCATGTGGAGCGGTTTTAACTCAAAACCATGATGGACTCCAACTTCCAATCGCTTATGCATCCAGATCTTTCACTAAAGGAGAGAGTAATAAGTGTCCTACCGAGCAGGAACTAACCGCAATACATTGGGCAATACTTCATTTTAGACCATATATATATGGCAAACACTTTTTAATAAAAACTGACCATAGACCTTTGACCTATCTATTCTCAATGATCAATCCCAGTTCAAAACTGACGCGTATGAGGCTAGAATTAGAAGAGTATGACTTCACAGTTGAATTGTAATATGCACATATAAATATATTCGACATACGCAACCAATTGCAAATAAACATATTTAAATGCATTGAAGGGTTATACAACCCAAGGCCAGGTCATAAACCTCAGCCCGAATATGAATCCCTCGTTGCGCATTTGCACCGCACGCAGAAAGTGCAGGTGTCAGCATAAATGCCCCACGAGCGGACCTTACGTATGCATGTGCATATACCTCCGCGCTCCAGACTAAGCGAGCATAGCTATATACTTACGAATACATAGCTGCCTGTCGCTGTCGCTGTTGGCAGCGCGGCTATCATATTTAGCCTTCGTTAGACCTTAAGTGAATTGATAAAATCAAGAACCAATTTGGAGCTCGGAGCAGTAACAACAGCTGCTCGTTCTCATTAAATAAAAATTTGTTAAAACTTAAAATGAAGTGACAAATAAAAATCATTATGAACCAAATATCCCGACTAATGACTGGACGATGGTGATGGGAGGTCGTTTAACATTACAGAATATTTGAAGGGTAAAGACAATTATGTAGCTGATGCGTTATCAAGAATAACCATCAAGGATCTACAAAATATAACTGGCAATATTAGAAAAGTCACTACGAGATATCAAAACAGACAGAAAATCCGCGCGGATAATACAGAAATAGAATTGCCCAGGCAAACTATTACAAATGCTTCTAAGCCCAGCGTTTACGACGTCATAAACAATGATGAAGTACTCAAAGTAGGGACCTTGCAGATTAAAGATATGCTATGTTTCCTTAAGCATGGTAGGAAAATAATCGCAAGATATGATGTGAGCGATTTATATACTAATGGAGTTATTGATTTAGGTCAATTTTTCCAAAGGCTTGAAACGCAAGCCGGTATGAATAATATCAGTCACATAAAATTGGCACCGTGGGAAAATATCTTTGAAAACATTTCAAAAGATAATTTCAAGTTAATGGACAATAAAAAATTAAAATCATTAAGAGTAGCGCTACTCAACCCGGTGACCCAAATAAAATGTCTTAAAGACGAAGAAACTGTTCTGTCAAAATTTCATGATGATCCAATCCAAGGAGGTCACACTGGCATATCGAAAACTTTGGCCAAAGTACGAAGACATTATTACTGGAAAGGTATGTCTAAAGATATAACTGAGTACGTAAGAAAATGTCCTAAATGTCAGAAATCTAAAGTTACATCTCATACAAAGACCCCTTTTACGATAACAGACACACCAATAAATGCTTTCGACAGAATGATAGTGGACACTGTTGGTCCACTTCCCAAATCAGAACATGATAATGAATAGGTAGTCACTTTAATATGTGACTTTACAAAATATTTAGTAGCCATACCAATTGCAAACAAAAACGCAACAACTGTAGCTAAAGCAATTTTCGAATCTTTTATTCTGAAGTACGGTCCAATGAAGACGTTCATTACGGACATGGGAACAGAATATAAGAATTCAATTATAACTGATCTGTGCAAATATTTGAAAACCAAAAATATAACATCTACAGCACACCGCCACCAGACAGTTGGAACAATAGAAAGAAGTCATAGAACTTTTAAAGAGTATATACGATCTTACATATCGGTTGATAAAACTGATTGGGACGTACGGCTTCAATATTTTGTCTTTTGTTTCAACACGACCCCCTCTATGGCACATAGTTATTGTCCATATGAGCTAGTTTTTGGTAAGACAAGTAATCTCCAAAACACTTTAATAGCATAGATAACAAGAACCTATATATAATATAGATGACTATGCTAAGGAGAGTAAGTATAGATTAGAAATAGCTTACAAACATAAGTATATATGTTAACACCGTTAAGGAGTAGTTATAAGTCGGTACATATCTTGGGTGATTATTGGATCACCCTAGTGTTTAATTGCAGAATCAGCATAAACATCTTTAGGGGCCGGGCCTGATTCTTATTGGTGCACGGTATGGTGAGTTATGTTGATTTTGCTAGTGTCAGCATTTTGGCTACACGAGCGGTCGGCTTGCCGGCCGCACTCAGCTTACGTATATTTCTTTGTCTTCAGTTTTAATTCAGAAATCAAATAAAACACTTGAACATAAACTCCGGCATTCGCCGTAAACTTATTTTATTCTTTGATATTGGTTAGCGCGCCTTAAGGGCCGTTAGCAACGGAGTTAGTTACTCCCAACATAATCTTCCTAAATTGGAAAGGAAAGAAGAGCCAGCGGCAACCGCCCAGCTCATACACAACAGCAGCCAGCGACGGCTGAGTCATCGCCCCTACCCCGGAAACAACTGACCGCGGCGAGGGACATTGTGTTTAGTGTCAACCAATTAGTGGCCTTATGAGTTTTCCTGGCCCGTATAGGGAAGCTAAACGTGAATTTGATAGTGATAGTGAAGAAGAGTTAGCCGAAGGGCCCCGTGAATATCAACCTACAGAGGCAGAACTAGAAAATAACGCAGAAACTATGAACGCGTCACAAGTAGAAGCATTAATTCAGGCCGCATTAGCTAATCAAGAACTGAGGCTCAAAGCCGCATTCGCGAGTCAAATAAATGCCGTTAATGAACAGCTTCAGAGTTTTCGTGTAGAAGCGCCAGAAGTAGAATCCTACCAAAGGGTAGCGGTAGTACCAAACGCACCAAAATGCGATATACCATTACATGTAGTGAAGTCAATTCCAGATTTTACTGGAATACAAGACGAGTACGTGGCATGGAGGCAATCCGCCACCGATGCCTATGAGTTGTTCGAAAAGTATGTGGGCAGTCCCGAGCAGTTCCAAGCTGTTACAATTATTAGAAACAAAATTAAGGGTCCAGCTCGCGCGCTCCTAGTTTCGTATAATACAGTGCTTAATTTTAATGCCATAATAGCCAGACTAGACTGCTCTTACGCAGATAAAACATCTTTGCGCCTATTACGGCAGGGACTTGAGTCGGTCCGACAGGGCGACCAAACATTAATGCAGTACTACGATGAGGTCGAACGAAGATTGACCCTCGTTACTAACAAAATTGTCATGACACATGACGACGAAAGGGCTGCATTACTCAATACAGAAGTTAGGGCTGACGCCCTACACGTATTCATTTCCGGTCTAAAAAAATCACTAAGGGCTGTTGTGTTCCCAGCACAGCCAAAAGACCTGCCAGCAGCACTGGCATTAGCTAGGGAGGCAGAGGCCAGCATTGAACGAAGTATGTTCGCGGCCACATATGCCAAGGTAGCTGAACAAAGAAATCAGAATACTGATTTTCACAAGGGCCAACACCTAGCGCCCGAGAAGCAAGGGAAAAATTCTGATGCCGACCGCGGACCAGAAAAAAATCCCCATTTTTTTAAAAAAAAGCCAAACAAATATCAAAACAATGATTCATGGCGTAAACAAGAGAACTGGGTAGATCAGGGTAAACCAAATCAACCACCAGAACCTATGGATATTGATCCGTCGTCTTCTAAATTCCGACATCCTACAGGCTTTAGAAAGGGAAACAACCCCCAATACCAAAATACGCAGGGCTCAAAAAGACCAAACTCTTCAGAAAGAATGACTGGCCAAAGGCGCCAGCGGGTTTACAATGTTGAGCAAACCGCAAACGCGGATGATACTCAAGACTACGAAACCGCGGCCATAGCCGCACTAAATGCAATTGATGATGACAATGACTCATTCGACGGTAATGACATCGTCAATTTTTTAGAGGAAGGTCCCGCTTGCCGTTCATTGAACGAAGGCTGGCGGGGAGAACTATAAAAATCCTCATTGACACTGGAGCGGCAAAAAGTTATGTAAAGCCCCTAAAGGAGCTGAAGAACATAATGCCTGCCGACTCCCCATTCACTGTGAGTTCCATTCATGGCTCCAGTCAGATCAGAGAAAAATGCTTTATGCACATATTCGGCCAAAAGGCTCAATTCTTTTTACTTGATACCATCAAGACCTTTGATGCCATAATAGGTTTCGACTTGCTAACGCAGGCCGGAGCGGCATTAGATTTACGTAACAGCGTAATCAGGTATGGAAACATATCTGAACAACTCAAATACCATGAGTGCGATAACGTGAACTTCACAAATATCGATGACTTCATAGTCCCAACTTCAGTGAAAGCTGAGTTTAAAAAAATGATCCTTAAGAGGAAACAAGTGTTTTCGCACTCTAACGAGGCGCTACCTTTTAACACCTCGATCATTGCCACAATTCGTACGGAGACTAACGAACCCGTATATTCCAAGCTATACCCTTATCCCATGGGAGCAGCTGATTTTGTTAACACAGAAATCAAACAGCTGTTAAAGGATGGCATTATCCGGCCCTCTAGGTCCCCATTTAACAGCCCGACATGGGTTGTTGACAAAAAGGGAATTGATGCGGATGGCAACAAGAAAAAACGGCTGGTGATCGATTTCAGGAAACTGAATGAACGAACCATCGCCGACCGTTACCCTATGCCAAGCATTCCTATGATTCTAGCGAATCTAGGAAAGGCAAAATTTTTTACTACCCTAGACTTAAAATCGGGGTACCACCAGATTTATCTGGCAGAAAAAGACCGTGAAAAAACAGCTTTCTCCATAAACGGAGGAAAGTATGAATTTTGCCGTCTACCCTTTGGACTGAAAAATGCGGGAAGCATCTTTCAAAGGGCAATTGACGACGTACTGCGGGAACAGATCGGGAAAATTTTTTACGTCTATGTAGACGACGTGATAATCTTCTCCGAAAATGCCGCAGACCACGTTACACACATTGACACAGTCCTAAAAAGCCTGTGCGAAGCCAACATGAGAGTGGCACCAGAAAAAACCAAATTCTTCAAAGAAAGCGTTGAATTTTTAGGCTTTATCGTTACATCAAACGGAGCTAAAACAGACCCGGAAAAGGTAAAAACCATCCAGGAATACACTGAACCAAAAAATTTGTTCAGTCTCAGGTCTTTTCTAGGGTTGGCCAGTTACTACAGAAGTTTTGTTAAAGACTTCGCTACCATAGCTAGACCACTTACCTCCATACTCAAGGGAGAGAATGGCACTGTTAGCAAACACATGTCAAAAAAGGTTGCTATCGAATTTGATGAGTCCCAACGCAGAGCGTTCATGCGCCTGCGAGACATTTTGTCATCAGAAGATGTGATACTAACGTATCCGGATTTCAAACTTCCATTCGATTTAACCACCGATGCCTCAGCAAGCGGTATTGGTGCAGTACTGTCCCAAAAAGGCAGGCCTATCACAATGATATCTCGCACGTTGAAAGACTGCGAGCTCAATTATGCAACCAACGAAAGAGAATTATTGGCAATTGTTTGGGCCATAGGAAAATTACAAAATTACCTATACGGCACAAAAGAGATCCGAATTTTTACGGACCATCAACCTCTTACTTTCGCCGTATCCGAGCGAAATACTAATGCAAAAATTAAACGATGGAAAGCTTTCATCGAAGAACATAATGACAAGCTATTCTACAAGCCCGGAAAGGAAAATTTCGTTGCCGACGCTTTGTCTCGGCAAAACATAAACGCTATGCAGAACGAACCTCAATCTGATGTAGCCACTATTCACAGTGAACTGTCCTTGACCTACACGGTCGAATCCACCGATAAGCCGGTAAACTGCTACAGGAACCAAATAATCCTAGAGGAAGCAGAGCAACCTTTACGGCGACACTTCATAGTTTTCGGGACCAAAAACCGACACATAATCCAATTCAATAACAAGGACTCACTGTTCGGATTGGTCAAAGAGGTAGTGAACGCAGATGTTGTAAATGCCATTTACTGCGATCTCTCCGCATTAGCATGCATCCAACATGCCTTGGTGACCGAATTCCCGGCAACCAAGTTCTGGCACTGCAAAAACTTCGTGAACGACATCACGGATGCAAATGAACAGAAAGAAATAATTACCTGCGAACACAACCGCGCTCACAGGGCAGCCCAGGAAAATGTCAAGCAAATCCTTCAGGATTACTATTTTCCTAATATGTCCAAACTCGCCAACGAAGTGGTTTTAAACTGCAAGACATGCACCAAGGGGAAGTACAACAGACATCCCAAGAAGCAGGAGTTGGGTGTCACGCCAACCCCCTCATATGCTGGCGAAATGCTGCATATAGACATATACTCTACCGATAAGAGGCTTTTTTTAACCTGTGTAGATAAATTTTCAAAATTCGCTGTAGTACAGCCATTGCTTTCTAGGGCCATAGTCGATGTGCGCAGCCCTATATTACAGCTAATAAATTTTTTCCCTAACATTAAAACCATATATTGCGATAATGAGGCGTCTTTTAACTCGGAGACTATAACCTCATTATTGAAAAACCAATATAACATTGACATTGTTAACGCACCCCCCCTACACAGCAGCTCGAGCGGGCAAGTGGAGCGATTCCACAGTACCCTAACTGAGATAGCTAGGTGCATGAAAATCGATCAAAAGGTCGACGATACCGTAAAACTTATTATGAGAGCCACGGTAGAATATAACAAGACTATACATTCAGTGACAGGGCTGCCACCCATACAGGCCTTGCACTCAGCCAATACCGAACAGAAATTGGCAATAATAAATAATATTAAAAAGGCACAACAGGCCAATCTAGATAGGTGCAACCCTACTAGACAGAACAGAATTTTTGAGGTAGGAGAAAAAGTATACCTCAAAAATAACAAAAGGTTAGGAAATAAACTAACCGCACTGTACACAGAAGAGCGTGTACAAGCAGACATGGGAACGTCTGTTCTCATTAGAGGGAGGGTGGTCCACAAGGACAACCTTAGATAAAAAGTATCCCTCAACCTTTTTACATTTTTTACTTTATTTTCGCACACCCTACACATTAGTACACTTACTCCATTTTATTCATAGTAGGTTTTACCTTTCGCCTTCTTACAGGATCGCGGGAATTTTTATGATAACGTTAACTATGGTTAACGCTAGGATTACGGACTATTCGCACGCTCAGTATATCCCAATCACGGACGGAATTGCGTTGGTATGGGAACATAGAAATTTGCTTAGACATTCAAGTAATTTGTCCGAATTTTCAATTATAGTAGAAGAAACTATTAGGTTGTCCGATTTATTCCCACAGTCTCATATGAAAAAATTGTTAGACGTCGACACCGAACATGTTAGAAGTTTATTGTCTGTTTTAAAAATACACCATAGGATGGCCAGGAGCCTAGACTTCCTAGGCACCGCACTCAAGGTAATTGCGGGTACACCTGATGCAGCCGACTTTGATATGCTAAAAATTTCCGAGGCACGCCTAATTGATTCAAATAACCGACAGGCTGTAATAAATACAGAGACACAGAATAAAATTAATGAATTAACAGAGGCCGTTAATAAAATAATCAAGGCCGAACGAAATAATATAGTTGACACTTCTCACCTGTACGAGGTACTTTTGGCCAGAAATAGAATACTAATAACCGAGATTCAAAATGTAATGCTTACAGTCACGCTTGCAAAGGCCAACATAATAAACCCAGCAATTTTCAACCAGAATGATTTGAAGTCTGTATTTGTTGATCACCCCACAGAAGTCCCCATCATTAGCTTATTAGAGGCGTCTAACATTAGAGTCCTTCAGTCCGATAGTATAATCCATGTGCTAATCGCATACCCTAAGATTAAAACTACTTGTAAAAAGGTCACAATCTTCCCCGTATCACATCGACATACCATCCTGCAATTGAAGGAGAATACAGTAGCCGAATGCAATAACGACGTCTTAGCGGTCACCGATTGCGTACCAACAACTTACGCATCGTTTTGCAAGCTTGCGGCCCATGACACTTGCGCTCGAGGCCTACACGCGGGGAGTACCGCACTATGCGAGACACAAGCCAGCCACCTAAACCCCATCACGTTGGTGGACGACGGAGTAATAATAATTAACGATTGCCCAGCTAAAGTCAGCACTGACGACGGCCCTGAAATAGCCACCAACGGCTCGCATCTCATCACGTTTGAGCGAGTGGCTTTCATCAATGGCACCAAATACTCAAACCAACGTGAAGCCATTAGAAAGACTCCGGGCATGGCGGCATCCCCGTTACTCAACATCATCGGCCACGACCCCACGCTAAGCATGCCACTTCTCCAGAGGATTAACAACCAAAACTTGGAGGTCATCCAAGGGCTCAAGGAGGAAGTGAGATCGGCGGGAACTACTGACATCTGGTTCGCGGCCGGCGTGGGAGCCAGTCTTCTCATCAGCTGCTCCTTCCTACTCATCATGATGCTGAGGAGGAGACGAGACGCGCGGGAAATCCAACAAGTCGTCGATAAATTCCAGATGACCGAGGACGATCATATTTCTAAGGGGAGAGTTGTTAACACCGTTAAGGAGTAGTTATAAGTCGGTACATATCTTGGGTGATTATTGGATCACCCTAGTGTTTAATTGCAGAATCAGCATAAACATCTTTAGGGGCCGGGCCTGATTCTTATTGGTGCACGGTATGGTGAGTTATGTTGATTTTGCTAGTGTCAGCATTTTGGCTACACGAGCGGTCGGCTTGCCGACCGCACTCAGCTTACGTATATTTCTTTGTCTTCAGTTTTAATTCAGAAATCAAATAAAACACTTGAACATAAACTCCGGCATTCGCCGTAAACTTATTTTATTCTTTGATATTGGTTAGCGCGCCTTAAGGGCCGTTAGCAACGGAGTTAGTTACTCCCAACATAATCTTCCTAAATTGGAAAGGAAAGAAGAGCCAGCGGCAACCGCCCAGCTCATACACAACAGCAGCCAGCGACGGCTGAGTCATCGCCCCTACCCCGGAAACAACTGACCGCGGCGAGGGACAGTGCGGAGATACACTTAAAACATAATTTATAACCGTCTCTCTGCCGCTGCCTGCGAGCAGCGCAGTAACGAGACTTAGGTTTAATTAGAATTAAAAAGAATATCATAAGTCAGAGACAATTGAACCCTGTAAGCGGCACCACTGCTGCTAACAATTAATTTGAACAAAATAAAGAAACCATACAAAACAGATTTTTGAAACTCTTTTTCATTATACCCATATTAAAAGCTGAAAACGTTTCACGAATTCCCTTTAAACAAAATAAAGTAAAAACACATATACACAAAAAACACACACGCATATACACATAGAACACACACATATACACAAAAACGCACATAATAAAAAAAAACACATATACACAAAAAAAAACACAAAAACACATTAAAACAGATAATAAATAAGTACGAATGTTAAACATAAATTACAATATAAACGAACACGAATAAACAAATTGGATAAAGCCTTTTCCCTAAGGTTGGCGGTTATCCAAGCCGCAGCTGCTCTCCACATCTTCAAATATGACACGCCGGTCGTCTCACTCCAACAAGGCGTGGTATGGCGGGTTAACGGGGTATTCAAGCTCGCCCACATGATCGACCCTGAGACAAATACAAAGCATAATTGACAAAACAACTCAAGAGACATCGGCTATCAATGACACGAGAACCGCCTCCCTAATATACCATTATTTAGAAAAAGCTACGGATGGTATTAATAGGCTCACTTCAGCACACCGGAAGCCTCGGTCCATAGATTGGCTGGGATCAGCCTGGAAATGGGTCGCTGGATCGCCTGACGCATCGGATTGGAACACCATCCTCCAATCCCAGGATAACGTGATCCGGAACAACAATCAATAGATACGACTAAATACGAGGCTGTTCGACGTTGCGCAGGACTCACTGAAAAGGCTCGACGTCATGGCGGCTCCCCATCGATGGGGAGGCCCACATGGCCACGATCTTGACGCATAAGGCGATGATACTGCTAAAACAAGTCGACGAAATCACTAGGGCCTGTCAACTAGCGGAGGCGTCCGTAGTGAACACGGATCTTCTGGACCAAAAAGAAGTGGAGACCCTCCTAGCGGAAACTCGCAGCTTACCCTATCAAAATGTGGTGGAGGCAATGGAGTTCGCGGAGCCATCGATCCTGACCAACGAAACCTGCTTATTATACGTGCTGGCATTGCCGAAAGTCGTAGACGCCAAATACAAACTGATGCTCCTCTACCCCACAATCACCGAGGGTAAACAAGTGGCACTGGAATACAACCGGCTGGCGGTGAACTCCCAAGAGACGTATGCGGTATTGGGAAGCTGTCTCTCCATCGGAAACACCACCGTTTGCCAGGAGAAGAATTTAAAGAAGCTAGATGAAGCCGGCTGTATCCCCAGGCTTCTAAAGGGAGGACACGCACTCTGCGATCACCTGAGAAACGATCAGGAGATAGTGGAGTTGATCGACGACGGCACCCTGTTCCTGACGAACTTCAATGGAACGATTAAAACGGACTCTGAGAACCGACATTTGATGGGATCGTTTATTGTCCAGTACGATAACGAGACTATTCACATTGGGAATGTCTCCTATAGCAGTTACTCGTCTACGCACGTGATGGCCATGCCTGCCGTACTCAGCAAAGTGACCGCCACTGGCTATCAACTTTCATTAAAATATGTTCACGGTTTTAGCCTGGAGAATAATAATTTTATGCTCTCAATCCTAACAGAAGCGGCGATGACCATTATTGTCGCCTTTTTGCTGTACATTGTATGGAAGAAAATAACATCCACCAAGGGCATACCGTCGCACCAGGGCATCGCCGAGCTGGAGTCCCAAACCACCAAGGCGGACCCCCCGAAGAACCACTGATCTGCGGGACGCAGATTTTCGAAGGGGGAAGAGTTAACACTGGGGCGCTGACCGCCTCTTCCACCTCTTCCCCGCACCACGCCGGTGCACATGGTAACCGACCGCCTCTTCCACCTTCCCCCCCGAACCATGCCGACTCAGTATGGCGACACCCGCCGGGCCAAATGCCGGGCGTTGACCGTTGCTTGCAAGTCGAGTCTTCCGCTGTTGCCAAATATCGGGCACTGACCGACACTTGCAAGATCGCCGCTTGCAAAACTACCACCTGCAATCGGAGCTCGGTGGGAAGTGCAAGGCTAGCAACACGGGCACAGGGCACTGACGCCGCTGCCGGCGTCGACCCAGATACGGCCAGCTGCGGAGGTTTGGAGGTGACAATTAGATCAACGAGATGGCAGAACCTATTGGACCGGCGAACTAGATAGCTGCAGTTTAATTATACTTTAATACTTAATAAAGAACCTTTATAACGATAATCAACTACTGGTCTTATCCTATCTCATTGGGACTCAACTGGAAGGAACACCAGCGGGACATCCTCATCAACCCCATGTCTAGGTATAAGATCAAAGAGGGTCCTTCCGAAGGACACCTAGGTCCTGCAGAAGGACTTAACTTATATATATAAATAAAATAAAAACAAAAAAATAATAATATAAAAATGTAATAAACTGTACTATATTTTATTATCTTAAAGAAGTCAGGAGAAACACTGGAACAGCGGAAAAAACGTGTGCGACAAGAAATTGTTGAATTTGAAATTACACGGTATTGGGCAGCATATCCAGAAACATTTTACACTAATAGCCTAATAGAAGAATCGAATAGGAGGATAACAGAAGAGTATGAAAAGAAACTGTACCAGAAAATACAAATGGCAGTAGGGGCAGGAGAGTTAGATTACTCACCAGAAAATATAAAAGAAAGAATAATTTCAGTATGCAGGAAAGGTAAATACCGGACGCAACGAGATTTAGCTCTTGAGATACTGACTATTGCGCCTGTAGCCTCTAGGTACATGGCGTGCAAAGGAAATCCTCTATGGCATGTACGACTATGAAACAAAAATCAGATTTAGTAATATATATATGTCAGTGTCTGTATTGTAATGGACTGGAGCGAAATATTTGACGAGTTAAAAGCAATAAAAGTTGAGTTTGACAAGTCATATAAAGCATTGACGCAAAACCGTCAAATCCAGCCAACTACAGTAAAAAGACATACAGGTGTATTAGTGGAGTGTTTTAACGAAGCACGAGAACTAATACATGACCAGAGAGGAAGGTTAACTAACGATCATTGGTCTAAGGTATCAAAATTCCTAACTAAGCTTCGAGTAAATCTAATCTCGATCAAACAAAAATTTGATCCAGACATATAAGTCCCTACTGTCCGCAATACTTCGGCATCCGTTGTAAATAATGACGAGCCAGCCGGTGACGAGGAAGTAGAAGAATCAGCAGAAAACGACGCTGAAGAACTAGAACAGGAAGAATTAGAAGGTAAAGATTTTGAAACCGAAGAAATCGAACAGGAGGAATCTGAAGAAAAACTAGATCTTGAACCCAAAATAGAGGAGTTAGACCTAATCAATCTCACCATTCCTGCTGTGTTAATAATACCAGTAGCAGAGGAAGAGAAACAAGGGAAATCAAATTCGCTATCCTCCCCTGATATTCTATTAAGCTCGTTGGACACAATAATCAGCATGATGGCAGATCCGGCGGTACAGCGAGCCTATATAAAGGACATATCAAATGCCATACCCGAATTTAACGGACAAAAAATCCATTTACAAAGATTCGTAACTGCCTTAAAGCTAGTAGATTTAACGAAAGGTAATTTCGAAGAACTAGCCGTCGAAGTAGTTAAGTCGAAAATAGTAGGATCAACCCTATACAAGGTCCAAAACGAAACTACTATTAAAGCAATAATCGACAAACTTAATGCCACTATCGTCGGTGAAACATCCGATGTAGTTAAGTCTAAAATGGCAAAGACTATGCAGAAAGGAAGAACTGCTGAAAAATTTACCAACGAAATTGACAGCCTACGAAAGCTTCTCGATGCTGCGTACATTGATGAAGGTCTATCAGCCGAACACGCTGACAGATTCAGCACAAAGGAAGCCATCGCCAGAAAGACCAACCGTAATGGAAACAACCGCGGCGGAAATAGCCGTGGGGGAAACAACAACGGAAATTCTAATAATAATACTAACAATAACAAGAATGTCCGAGTAGCCCAAGGGAACTCGGGAAACCAACAGAACCCTTTAGATGTTTAGAGCCAACAACCAGCTCAATCAAAACCATCAATCTTAACCTAAGTATCTTTGTGAAAATCAATAATGAAAGAACAGGTAAATCTTATACACTGTTGCTTGATACTGGTGCAGACATATCTATATTAAAAGAGAACATAAATCAATTTGAACACGTTAATGATAAAATTCATACCCAAATATCGGGAATTGGCAAAGGAACAATTTCTTCAAAAGGCTTAGCCTCAATAGAACTCGCTACAGGCAAATACATAACTCCGCACGACTTCTATTTAGTCAATAAAAATTTCCCAATACCTAGCGATGGCATACTAAGAATAGACTTCATAAAACAATATAAATGCCAACTAGACTTCACCCAAGGTGGCGACTCACTGAGTCTTCGCCCAAATAACTTAAACTACCCAATTAAATTACAAATACTTCATACTTGTGAAAATAATGCCACAATACTCCCAGCTCGTTCCGAAGTTGTCCGTGAAATACAAATTCCCTCAGTAAAAAATCAAATTCTGATATTAAATCAAGTAATTGAGGAAGGAATTTATATCGCAAATACGATATCCAATCACACAAACACTTATGTCCGTATTAGTAACACAACCAATACTAATAAAATTGTAAACTTAAATAAAATTAAATACGAAACCCTAAACAATTATAATATAATAAACGAAAGTAACGAAGAAAGATATGAATTCGTTATGAAAAAGTTAACTAAAAATTTCCCGCCTTTGTTTAAAAACCAATTAAAAGATTTATGTACCAGATATACAGATATATTCGGACTGGAAACCGAATCGATAACAACTAATCATTTTTACAAGCAAAGACTTAGAATGAAGGATGATGAACCCGTATATATTAAGAACTATAGAAATCCTCACAGCCAAGTACAAGAAATTCAAGCCCAGGTTCAAAAATTAATAGATGATAAAATAGTTGAACCATCAGTCTCACCTTATAATAGCCCACTTTTACTAGTTCCAAAGAAGTCCCTTCCGGACTCTGATACGAAAAAATGGCGATTGGTAATTGACTATCGTCAGATTAATAAAAAACTCTTGTCTGACAAATTTCCGCTCCCAATAATTGATGACATTCTAGATCAACTAGGTAGAGCAAAATACTTCTCATGCCTTGACTTAATGTCAGGTTTTCACCAAATTGAACTTGAAAAAAGTTCCAGGGATATAACGTCATTTTCAACGAGCAATGGCTCGTATCGCTTCACGCGATTACCATTTGGCTTAAAAATAGCCCCAAATTCATTCCAGAGAATGATGACTATCGCCTTCTCCGGATTAGAACCGTCACAAGCATTTCTTTATATGGATGATTTAATAGTTGTAGGATGTTCCGAAAAACATATGCTCAAGAACTTAATTGATGTCTTTGAGAAATGTAGGCAACATAACTGAAAGCTACATCCTGAAAAATGTTCATTTTTCATGCATGAAGTCACATTTTTGGGACATAAATGCACTGATAAAGGAATCTTGCCCGACGACAAAAAATATGACGTCATTCAAAATTATCCAGTCCCACACGATGCGGACAGTGCTAGAAGATTCGTTGCATTTTGCAATTATTATAGAAGATTTATAAAGAACTTCGCTGAATACTCCCGTCACATAACACGATTATGTAAAAAAGATGTAAAATTCGAATGGACAACTGATTGTCAAAACGCATTCGATCATCTTAAATCAGCCTTAATAAATCCAACTCTGTTGCAATACCCCGATTTTAGCAAAGAATTTTGTATAATCACAGATGCTAGCAAATACGCTTGTGGAGCAGTCCTAACACAAAACAAAGATGGACTACAGCTTCCAGTTGCATACGCATCAAGATCCTTCACAAAAGGAGAAAGCAACAAAAGCAGCAGCTATTCATTGGGCAATAACTCATTTCAGACCATATATTTATGGTAGACACTTCACTGTCAAAACAGACCACAGGGCACTTACCTATTTATTTTCTATGGTAAACCCTAGTTCCAAACTAACACGTATGAGGCTTGAAATAGAGGAATTTGATTTTACGGTAGAATACCTGACGGGAAAGGATATCTTTGTTGCTGATGCGTTATTAAGAATAACCATCAAAGAATTACAGAATATTACTGGCAATATACTAAAAGTCACTACGAGAAATCAGAGTAAACAGAAAACTTCCTGCGCAGGAAATAAATATGAAAAAGTAGATTTGCCACCGCAAAGTCTTACTAATGCTTCTAAGCCCAACGTATACGAAGTCATTGTAAATAACGAGGTACGAAAAGTAGTGACCTTGCGAATAACAGACTCTCTATGTTTACTAAAATAAGGAAAAAGGGTTATAGCAAGAATTGACGTTACACCAATGGAACCCTTGACTTAGGTCAGTTCTTCCAAAGGCTTGAAAAGGAAGCCGGTATACGCAATATCAGCCAACTCAAAGTGGCACCGAGCGAAAAGATCTTTGATACAATCTCAATTGAATCTTTTAAAATTATGGGCAATAAAATATTACAATCTTTAAGAGTAGCGCTACTCAAGCCGGTGACCCTATTATCAAATGTTGATAAAGAAAAAGAAGCAATACTGTTTACATTTCATGACGATCCAATAAAAGGAGGTCACACTGGCATTACAAAAACCTGTCCAAAATGTCCAAAATGCCAAAAGTCTAAAACGACTAAACATACAAAGACTTCTTTAACGATTACAGGCACTTCCATAAATGCATTCGACAGAGTGATAGTGGACACTGTTGGTCCACATCGAAAATCAGAACATGATAATGAATAGGTAGTCACTTTAATATGTGATTTAACAAAATATTTAGTAGCCATACCAGTTGCAAACAAAAACGCAACAACTGTCGCTAAAGCAATATTCGAATCTTTTATTCTGAAGTACGGTCCAATGAAGACGTTCATTACGGACATGCGAACAGAATAAAAGAACTCTATTATAAATGACCTGTGCAAATATTTAAAAATTAAAAATATAACATCTTCCGCACACCACCACCAGACAGTCGGAGCAATAGAAAGAAGCCATAGAACTTTAAATGAGTATATACGATCTTACATATCGGTAGATAAAACCGACTGGGACGTTTGGCTTCAATATTTTTTCTTTTGTTTCAACACGACTCCCTCTATGGCACATAAATATTGTCCATATGAATTAGTTTTTGGTAAGACAAGTAATCTACCAAAACACTTTAATAGTATAAATACCATAGAACCTATATATAATATAGATGACTACGCCAAGGAGAGTAAGTATAGATTGGAAGTAGCTTACAAAAGAGCTAGAATTATGTTAGAAGAAAATAAGAATAGAAATAAATTACTATATGATCAGAAGGTAAGGGATATAGATATAAACGTAGGTGATCAGGTTTTATTAAAAAATGAAACTGGTCATAAAATAGATTTTTAATATACAGGCCCCTATAGGGTAGAACATATAGGGGATAGGGATATTACAATCAAAATAAATAATAACAAGAAAGGAAGCTAACTTCGGCTCACCGAAGTTTGTATACCCTAGCAGACTTTAAACAAACAATTAAAAACGAAATTCTGAAATAATAATTTGTTGCCAAATTTCAAATTTGATGGCAATGGTTTGAAACACGGCTAAGCTATGGTTTTTTTATTTTCCTGATTGTTCCTATGGAAGCTATAGGATATAGTCAGCCGATTTTCATGAAAGTAAAATCAAAATTCAGAAATACTAAAATATGGCAAAATATCAAATTTGGTGAAAATATGTTGAAATCTGACAAAGTTATGGTTTTTTCTTTTATTTTCCTGATTGTTCCTATGGAAGCTATAGGGTATAGTCAGCCGATTTTCATGAAATTAAAACCGAAATTCGGAAATAATACTAAATGGGCAAATATCAAATTTGGTGAAAATTGGTTGAAAACTGACAAAGTTATAATTGTTTTTTGAAAATTTTTCGGATCGTTCCTCTGGCAGCTTATGATATAGTGGTCCGATCCGGCCCGTTCCGACATATGTATGAGTGAGAGTATATAGAAGCCTAACTGCAAAGTTTCATTCAGATAGCTTTAAAACTGAGGGACTAGTTTGCGTAGAAACGGACAGACGGACAGACGGACAGACGGACTTCTGACTGAAACTAATATACCCTGCTAGGGTATAAACATAAAAAACAAATAGTACATAAAGATAGATTAAAACAATTTATTTTATAGTCAAGTTTTCTATTTTCATACATATATATAAATATATATCATTCATGAAAATACATGAAATAGACTCGATAACAACAAAAAAAAAAGGAAAAATATATAAAATTAAAATATCTTTAAAATTCGTAAATTTATACTAGAAAATAACTTCATTATATTACGTTATTTTTCAAAAGGAGGGAGATGTAATATGCACACATTTGAATATGTATATCAGGCATACGAAATACTTAAATGCATTGAAGGGTTATACAACCCAAGGCCAGGTCATAAACCTCAGCCGAAATATGAATCCCTCGTTGCGCATTTGCACCGCACGTAGAAAGTGCAGGTGTCAGCATAAATGCACCACGAGCGGATCTTACGTATGCTTGTGTATATACCTCCGCGCTCCAGACTAAGCGAGCATAGCTATATACTTAAGAATACATAGCCGCCTTACCGCTGCCGCTGTTGGCAGCGCGGCTACCATATTTAGCTTTCATTAGCCCTTAAGTTTTTTGATAAAACAAGAACTAATTCTGAGCTAAGAGCGACAACAACGGTTGCTCTGGCCTCCTAAGTACGATTGTTAAAACTTTGAACTAAAATGAATAATAATAAAATCTGACAATCAAAACTCGAATCAACTTGACTTGTTCTAATACATGGCGGAATGGATATCCTGGGGACGCTACAACTCGTCTAATACACTTAAGTACATGAGCCATACTAAATGGCAAATTAAGTATAAAGTAAATAACACAATTAACGTTAGCGGAAAGACGCCCAAATGGGTTTAGTCGATGTTAAAGAGGTGGACTCCACCGCCAATGTTATTAACAAAATCGAAAACAAATCTTTGAACTTGGAGATAACGAACATTTTGTTAGCAATTGTTGTCTTTATCATGACCGCCTTGATTTTGTACAAGGCCTATAGATATCACAATCAATGAATATCAAAAAGAGCCATAACTAGAAGCCAGGCAAACAATCTGGATAATATTAAAATAAAAAGAAACAAAAGCGCCAACAATAATTACAAAAAAGATGTTCTTAAACAGTAAAAAAAACACAAAATTATATTACAATCAGAAATAACAAGAAAGGAAGCTAACTTCGGCTCACCGAAGTTTGTATACCCTTGCAGAATTTAAACAAAAAATTCAAACCGAAATAATAATTAGTTGCCAAATCTCAAATTTGATGGCAATGGTTTGAAACACGGCTAAGCTATGGTTTTATTTTCCTGATTGTTCCTTTACAAGCTATAGGATATAGTTGTCCGATTTTCATGAAATTAAAATCGAAATTTGGAAATAATACTAAATGGGCAAATATTAAATTTGGTGAAAATTGGTTGAAAACTGACAAAGTTATAGCTATAGAAAAGGACAGACGGACATGGCTAGATCGACTCGGCTGTTGATCCTGATCAAGAATATATATACTTTATAGGGTCGGAGATGTCTCCTTCACTGCGTTGCAAACTTCTGACTGAAACTATAATACCCTGCAAGGGTATAAAACTTTATATCCATATAATGATATATTAATAAACAAAAAAAAATATATATAGTACATATACATTTTAACCATTAATAGTATCCTATGCACTAAATAACGCTAAATAAGCGATAAATATATATACAGAATTGGTATAATAAGAAATATTATGATGAATGAGAATAGGCAGGTAACTACAACAACACCTAGCGCTGCACAAGCTTCTAGAGCAAGAGCAATAAGGGCTTCGATAAAAATGATGCTACTATCAATACAGAGGGCCTTAGACTCAGGTGAGTCAGATTGGACATATGATTACCTAAAAGAAAGAATGTCTACAATGGCCAAGAACTTTCGAATGAGACCCACGAAAGAGTTAGTTTGGGATGTAATATTCGCAAAGCAAATGACTTATATGTAGCTGGAAAAGAAAAGTAAGAAACAACCAGGGAAAGGTATACGGGTATAAGAATAGATCTAGATGTGCAGTTGTACCTTAAAATAAAATGAAATAAAATAAAATAATACAAAAAATATATTCTCATTGTATTCTTACTGTAATGGTTAAAATCTGGAAGGAAATATATGACGAATTAAAGAAAATAAAAATCGAATTTGACAAGTCATATAAATCACTGACGCAGAACCGTCAAATCCAGGAAAAAGGCACGCATGTATGTATACTAGTAAAGTGCTTTAATGACGCACGAGTACTAATACATGACCAACGAGAAAAATTTGACCTTGATATATATGTCCTTACTATGGTCAACACCTCGATATCAGTTGTAACTGACGACGAGCCAGAATTGACAGAACCGGCCGGTGACGAGGAGGTAGAACTAAAAGAATCAGAAGGGATAGATTACGAACCTGAAGAACTTGAACTTGAACTCAAAATGGAGGATCAAGATTTGAACAATCTCACCATTCCTGCCGTATTAATAATACCAGCAGCAGAGGAAGAGAAAGAAAAAAATCAGCTTCGCTATCTTCCCCAGACATTTTACTAAGCTCGCTGGACACAATAATATACAAGTTAACAGTGGAGCATCGACTACCCAGCTCCACCCCTCTCCCCGCATTATGCCGGTGCAACACGATATTGGCCAGCACTGGAGCGTTGACCGTCCAACTTTACCTCTTCCTCGCACCCCGTGCGGAGTCAGCACAACAACACGCGCCGTGAAAAATGCTATTGATCGCATGCAATTGGGCAATCGGAATACGGCAGTAACTTCCGCCTTGCACAATACCGGACGCTGACCGGTCGCAATTGAAGAAGTGCGAGGCCAGCAATACGGCCACGGGTCGCTGGCACCGCTGCCGGCGTTGACTACAAGGGCTTAAAAGCGGCGACTGGATCGAGGTGGCGGCAGAGCTAATTGGACCGTCACGAGAACTGGATTAATATTGTAAACTAAATCTTAAGTCTTTTAATAAACCGATTATAACGATTAAACCAATGACTTGTCACTAACGTCGTCGAAGACCCACAAGGATTCATCTCTTGTACCCATGGCTAGGTACGAAGACGAAGCATGTCCTGTAGAAGGACTCTACAGTCCATCGCAAGGACTTAACTTAAAAAAAACGATGGGAACCCCTAAGGATTATGGTGACGTATAAAGGTGGAAAGTGAGACGCTTGTGCAAGTGAAGAAAAGTGAGAAATAGTGGGGAAATAGTTCCCATGTTGTCTAGTGGTCAGATATCTGGCTCTCGGCCAAAAGGCATGGGTTCAATTCAAACCAAAATAACCCAAACATAAAAATTAATTAATTGATTACTTAAATTAATGCCATGAAATGCCATGAATATTCCGATACGAAATTCCCAATTAAGTTGGAGGGTAAAACCCCCAAAGTTAGAATTTTATAATTGTGATATAGTCGACCCGCTGCGGTGACCTGCCCCCGGCCTGTTCACGAGCTCAAAAGGCTATTGTAAATTAAAAGAAATAACCAAATGGTTATGAATAAATAATAAGTAATAACAGTGATAACCGCTGCGGTAACTTATTTACGAGCGGCCTGCCTGATAACCCATTGAAATTTTGTGAGATAAAAAAGTGGTGTGGGTAGTCCCCTAGATACGCTCGGTGTTTACCACACAATATGGGCCGCCTAGTGGATTGTGTGGCAACCGTACCCTAGTAGGTAAGAAACCAAAACCTAGTAGGTAAGAAAACAATGAGGAATATGGACCATATTGATCAATAATCACATGGTTAGAATTTGCACAGAAACCATGGCAGATGGTATATAACTCACTCACTCACTGGGTAAAAATATGCACGAAAGCTGACTTCCCACCCGTCTCCATAATGTAGATTAAGCACAAACCGACATCACACTAAAGTCATCCTTTTCCCTTAGAGCCCTCCTGTTGTAAGAGGCCGAGTATTACCATCCTAACATTAATCAAAGAAAACACGCATAAATGAATACGAATACGGGTGAGTGAAACGTTTTCAGCAATTCCCCAAGAGTAGTAAATTTTAAGCAATTTGGAAGTGCATACCGTTATTCTACCCTACCTACCTAATTTTTTGATTATCGACTTTTTAAAATGGAGGAAATTAAGGCAGCCCTAAAGAAGGTCGAGTCAACTCTGGCCCTTTTGATTGGCCAGGTGGCCGAGATGAAGGATTACATTAAAAGTGTTGATGATAAGGTGGTAAGCCTGGAGAGTGCCCGCGACACGGCTATCGGATCACTCCTTCATCGAAACCTCTGATCGCCGCGCGTTCGGAATATGAATTAAGGGCAATTGCTAGGTTACCCGATTGCGTGAAGGAATTACCGGTTTTTGAGGGCGAAGTATGTACCTACGATTCCTGGATCGTCAGGGCGACAACCATCTTAAAGAATTACGAGATAATCAATGAGAGGCCTATTTACCGTTCCGTGGTCATCGGCATAAGGCAGAAAATTCGAGGTAATGCCGAGACGACTCTTCTTTCTTACAATGTCCCTGAAGATGACTGGCCTGAGACAAAGCGCATCCTGGCGCTCCATTATGCCGATAAGCGGGACCTGCGTACCCTGGAATATCAAATGGGACAAATGACCCAGGGGGCGAAGACCGTGGAAGCATTTTACTCAGGGTTGAATAGTCATTTTTCCTTGATAATACGCTGCCTAAAAAATGGCAGTCGAAGCCCAGATGTTCAGGGTGCACTGATTGAAAATTATAGGGATAGAGTCCTGGACGTCTTTATCAGGGGGCTGAACGGTGATCTCTCGAGATTGCTGATAATTCGGGGGCCGAAGAATCTGCCGGAAGCTTTTTCCATTTGTTTAGAGCTACAGAACCTGGCCTCAAAGAACAACGTAACTTATTTTAATAAATATTCGTCCCCGCAACCTTACCGTCAGAAACATGCTTGGACCCCTCAGACCTCAGACCGCTACCAGGATGCGGGTAGGAACTCTCAGTCTGGGCAGAGATACTCGAATCCTCGAGCAATTAAGATGGAGCCCCAAAACTCTGGGCACTCTTATCGCTCCAATCAGAACCATGGGAATCCGAGCACTAAGCGCAGCCCCAGTACTTCCTCTAACCTCAATCCCTACCGAAAAGCCCAAAGGCTATATCATTTGAATGCGTCCCCGTTCTCGGAGGAAGCCCCCACGAGCGTTTACGATGCTAAACCCAACTAGGAAGGCTACTGTGACGAAACCTTACCAGACGGCCAGGTCGGCCACCAACCACATTCGGAGGCCGGAACCATGGGCGCGGTAAATTTTATGGCCGACGACTCTCTAGCGTACCATACATAGAGTATGGCGTGAATGAAGGGGCCAGGCTACAGTTTCTTATAGATACTGGCGCTAACAAAAACTTTATTAGCCTCCAGATATCCGAGGATTGCCCTTGTTAAAACCCTTCCCGGTCCAATCTGCGGGGGCGGAAATAAGGATAACTCACCAAATAACCGGACCGTTCTTCAAGCCTGTAGGCAATAATTCTCCGATAACATTCTTCGTTCTCCCCGGACTGACCGCCTTCCATGGCATCATCGGGGATGATACCTTAAAATCGCTTAACGCAGTAATTGATCGAAAAAACGACTTCTTAACAACATCTCCGGGAGTGAAAATTCCCCTATTGGGCATGCCCTCTCTCAACGTTCACTCATTAATTGACGGCGAGCACCCAGCGGAGGCGGAGGTACGCCATGAATCCTTGATTGCCGAATTTTCAACCATTTTTGAGCCACTTCCTCCGGGTGAGGCTGTGGAAACGAGTGTGCGAGCCGCAATCCGAAGTGGAAAGACAGGTCAATAAGCTTCTGCGCGAGGGTATAATCAGGCCCTCCAAAAGCCCTTATAACTCCCCGGTGTGGGTTGTCCCAAAAAAACCGAAACCTAATGGGGAAAAACAGTATCGGATGGTAATTGACTTTAAACGGCTCAACGCCGTCACTATCTCAGACACTTACCCAATCCCGGACATAACGTCCACCTTGTCCAGCCTGGGGGAGCCAAGCTATTCACTACTCTTGACTTAACGTCTGGGTTCCACCAGATCCATATGAAAGAATCAGACATATCCAAAACTGCGTTTTCGACCTTGAATGGGAAGTATGAGTTTCTGCGCCTGCCCTTCGGGTTAAAAAATGCCCCCGCGGTTTTTCAAAGAATGATTGACGACGTTTTAAGGGAATACATTGGTAAAATCTGTTACGTGTATATCGACGATATTATCGTCTTCAGTAAAGATTATGAAACTCACTGGCACAACCTCCACGCGGTATTTGGGAAGATGAGGGAGGCCAAGTTACAAATAAATTTGGAGAAAACACAGTTTTTACGAACGCAAGTGGAGTTTTTGGGTTACGTGGTAACGCCGGACGGGAAAAAGGTTAAGGCCATAAAAGACATGCCACATCCCGTCAACCTAAAAGAACTCAAAAGCTTCCTGGGAATGACCTTTTACTACAGAAAATTCAATAGCGACTATGCCAAAATCGCTAAGCCATTGACGAACCTAACGTAGAGCGTACACGCCCAAGTCAAGGCATCTCAATCTAAGAATATTTTGATTTCGCTAGACGAGGAAGGCATCAAAGCCTTTGATGATCTTAAGATGATTCTTGCCTCATCCGAAGTTCTAGCTTTCCCTGACTTCAACAAACCTTTCCACTTAACGACCGATGCGTCCAACTATGCCATAGGGGCCGTCCTCTCTCAAAGCAACGACGGAAGAGACGGAAGAGACGGACCAATCGCTTACAATTCGCGTTCATTAAATAAAACAGAAGAAAATTATGCCGTTAACGAGAAGGAAATGCTAGCTATAGTATGGGCCCTTGACATTTTGCGATCCTATCTCTATGGAGCTGCGTCAATAAAAATTTACACTGACCATCATCCACTAACCTTTTCATTAGGCAACCGGAACTACAATGCAAAATTAAAGCGGTGGAAGGCGCGCATAGAGGAGTACAATTGCGAGCTTATTTACAAGCCAGGCAAATCCAATGTAGTTGCTGACGCACTTTCTCGTATTGTTTCGAATGTAAACTATCTCAATGCTGACACTATCTCGAATTCAGCAACGGACTCGGTTGCTACCGTCCACAGTGCCCTTCAGGACGCGTCTGATTTAATTCCCCATGTGGAAGTCCCTATTAATGTATACAGAAATCAGCTAGTGTTTGACCCCGACAGGCTGGAATACGCCTGTGAAACACCGCATCCTGGTTACACGCGTCACTTGATTCCTATTGATTCTGTACGAACCTTGCAACCTTCCCTAGAGAAATACTTGAACCCATTACTCATTAGCGGAGTAAAAATTCCTGAGTCTTATTTGCAACCGCTCCAGGAACACTATCTAGAACACTTATCTGGGTATAAACTTCGGATTACACAGAGGCTAGTGGCCGACCTGGCTGATGAAGGGGAAGTGTGTAGAGTGATATCCACAGAGGACTTGAGAGCTCACAGAAATCCGAAGGAAATCAAACTACAAATCCTGAAGAAGTTCTATTTTCCTAGGATGGCCTGCCGTATTAAATCGGTGACCTCTTCCTGTCAAGCTTGTAAAGTGTTTAAATATGATAGACACCCGGTCAAGCCGGAACTTCAGCCAACGCCTATCCCGGCATACCCTTGCGAAATTCTTCACATTGATCTTTTTACAGTCGAAAAGCTGAAATTTCTCAGTTGTATCGATAAATTTTCAAGCTTGCGAAGCTTTTTCCGATTGAACCGAAGTCCTCGATCCACCTTCGCGAAAGGTTGATTGAAGTTCTTCACTACTTCACGGTACCGACGACAATAGTGTCGGATAACGAAAGAGGACTGCTGTGTCCTACAGTCCTCAACTATTTGCAATCCCTCGGAATAGGTGTTTACTACACTCCGACACAAAAAAGTGAGGTGAACGGTCAGGTAGAGAGATTTCACTCCACCTTCCTTGAGATATTCGGATGTCTGAAGAACGACAACCGGAACCTCAAACGACCGAGTTGGTTTTCATTGCGGTAGACAGATACAACAACTCTGTCCATTCGGTAACGAACCGCAAACCTGTCGACATCTTTTTTGATAGAACGTCAAGAATTAATTACCAGGGGCTTGCCAATTTCAGGGAAGAGACTCAAGAAGATATAAGGGGCTTGCTCCTGCACAAGCAAAGGGTTGCAACCCACAGATTGAATAAAGATAGGACCAAACCCCTACACTATAACCAAGGAGACACCGTCTATATCAGTAATAAACAAATTAAAACCAAGGAAAAACCTCGATTCAGAGTGGAGGAGGTAGATGATAACGGTAGAGTCACAATCAAAACAAAATCAGGGACGATATTCCATAAATCGCACATTAAAAGCTGAAAATGTTTCACGACTCTCTTAAAATGTAAACAAATAAAACGTAAACAAATAAGCGACAAGTAAAAAAAAAAAAACAAGAAGCTAACTTCGGCTCACCGAAGTTTGTATACCCTTAAAGAATTTAAACAAAAAATTCAAACCGAAATTTTGAAATAATAATTAGTTGCCAAATCTCAAATTTAATGGCAATGGTTTGAAACAGCTATGGTTTTTTATTTTCCTCATTGTTCCTATGAAAGCTACAGGATATAGTTGTCCGATTTTCACCGAAATTTGTAAAATAATATTAAATGACCAAATATCAAATTTGGTGAAAATTCGTCGAAAATTGGCAAAGTAATAATTTTTTGTTTTATTTTCCTGATTGTTCCTATAGAAGCTATAGGATATAGTCAGCCGATTTTCATGAAATTAAAATCAAAATTCAGGAATAATAAAATATTTCTAAATATCAAATTTGGTGAAAATATGTTGAAAACTGACAAAGTTATGGTTTTTTTTGTATTTTTCTGATTGTTCCTATGGAAGCTATAGGATATAGTCAGCCGATTTTCATGAAATTAAAACCGAAATTCAGTAATAATAAAACATTTCGCGTTCATTAAATAAAACAGAAGAAAATTATGCCGTTAACGAGAAGGAAATGCCTTTTCTCCTAAACAAGATGAACGTATGTTTTTTTTTATTGTTTTGCTTTATTTATTGAATCTTCTCTTAAGTTGAGACTAACAATAAGTTGTAACGAACACACTCATCGAGCGTTGTTTATCTTAACACCCTCTGTCTACTTTTGACCGGCATGCTCAGGGTAAATGGGCGTGGGTTTGATGCTAAGATAAACAAAGGTGTTACAAAATTAATAATTGTAGACAGAGATAGATAGCGACAAGAAGGAGAACCCATCGGTTAGGGAAGCAGACAAAAAGAAGTACCTATTGAAGATGAGACCCAGATGTTATTGGCCTCGATCTATACCCACCCTACCTGTGAAGTCCCATTAGACCCCACCCAAATACAACCGCTGCTTTACATGACCTCAGGTGCCCAACAAAAAGTCATTTACTCCATAACTATAACTATATAATTTACGAGAACGATAACTCGATACATTTCCTAAAACTAACCCTTATCCTACAAAATTAAATTAATATTGAAGAATTTCTTATGCCTTAATTTTTGATTATGTTACTGACGATAATAAAAAGTAATTACTTTAATAAGGCAAATTAATGACGTTAACGTTACATTAAATTAAGCTTTATTCCCTATAAATACGAATGAGTAATATGAAAGTAATATAAAATTAATTAAATCAAATTAAATATTAATATCTTTAACTAGACTTTGTGGGACTTTTGATTATAATATGTTCGTATATATATATATAAATGCTTTTACATGTTCTCGGTTGTTCTGACGGCTATGCCGTACTTACGCAAAATCCCTCGATGTCAGCAGGCCTGATGACTGATGAGTTATATAGCTGTTGTTAATTTATATGTGAAGAAAGTCTAATTATATATATATAGATGTGTGATCAAATTTTCTCCACAAAAATAAGCTAAAGTAAGATCGAAGAGTTTTATAAGTAAATAAGCTTAATTGAATTTAGAACAAAATATATTAATGATACTAATCAGGTTGCTACACGCAACGGGTGCAGCCAGGTGTGCAGCAGGCTGTCAGCTTCGTGTTGTCCAGATGTCCAATTGGTCATGCAAGCATCATCAACCAATAAGAATGGCACAACAAAGGTTGATGTGTGTGAAGAAGCAGACACCAAAAATGTAGAGATGACTCTATCAGCACACTGAAGTAGAGGTGCTTCTTGCAGAACACGTGACGTAGGGATGCTCCACGTGGCACGCGCACAGAACAGGGTGCTCCTTGCAGAACACGCAAAGAAAAAGATGCTCCTCGCAGAACACGTGACGTAGGGGTGCTCCACGTAACACGTGCACAGAGTAGGGTGCTCCTCACAGCACACACGAAGAATATCAAGAGGAAGTCACTCAGGAGCGATGGTGATCGCTGTTCGCTGATAGCGAAGAAAAAAGAAAGGCGGCACCTTCCGCCGCCCGTGGCGAAGGCTCCAGCGGCGCACGAACTAACGCCTAGATCGGTCAAGGGCACAATTTTACGGCAGCAGCCCTGACTGTGTTGTCAATAAGGTCGCCAAAGTGAACCTTTAGGTTAAGTTGCACGCTGTTGTTCGAAATTTTCACAATTATTCACTTGCGATTAGCGCGATTTGGAAATGCTTACCAGCAAGAAATGCAGAAACTCAATCTATATGATTTGCAATGTTTTATTGAGAATAATTGTGATGATAAACACGAGATGGGCGAGGATTAAAATTTCAGCTTTGTTAAACTCAACTGTATGCAAACGCCATCCAAAGAAAAGAGACCGGAAATTAACAAAGTGACCAGTATTAGCCCTAACGCCTTTTTTTGAGTAATCCTGAATTTTGCCATAGAATTCGCTAAAATTAGCCAGACTAGAGCTTTCCTACACTGGTTTGCGGCGATCTGTTAAGGACCTGCCAACTTACGCCGGTTCCTGCAAATAAGACTTACCAATTAGCGACTGGATCCCACAACCACAGATTTAATTTTTAGTCCCTGTGACTAACAATAAAAACTGAAAAAGGAGACAAAGCAGCTACCAAATGTCTTTGGCATTAAATTTCCCTATTTAATTGCCGTTCATATCTTCCAAGAGATAAATCGATTGGCCAATTCTTTCCTTGACTCGAGCTTTGATACCTACAGGAGCCAGTTTCGCATTAAAATCCTTTACTGCGTTACTAAGGGCAAAATTCCTTTTGATAACTTCTTGGCCAATTTCAAAAGAACGTGGTCTTGCTCGGAGATTATACGACTTTCGATTAGCTTCATAAGCCCTGTTCAAATTTTTGTCAATATTCGCGCGAATCTTATGAAATTCGTCCACCCTTGACAAACCCACATCACCTTCCGTGAGTAAACCAAGTTTGCGTAACAGCTTATAGTCCTGGCCATGAGATATCATGTGCTGACCGAAAACAACATGATAAGGAGATATGCCAATGGATTGGTGTATCGAATTACGAAGAGAGCAATTGATGCTACTGAGGAATACGTCCCACTCGCGTTGGTCTGAACGAATATAGGCTCTCAGAGCTGCATTGATTGAACGGTTGACTCTCTCGGCTCCGTTGGATTGTGGAGCATAGGCACCAGTGAACATATGTCGAATGCCATATTTTGAAAGAAAATCGGAGAGATCACGGCTTTTAAATTGAGTTCCGTTATCACTCACGATTGTTTCGGGCACCCCAAAGCATGAGAAGATTTCGTCTCGCAACATATTGATGACTACCTTTGCTGAAAACCTTTTGACCGCCTTTAAAAAGGTGAATTTGGAAAAATGATCAAGGACTATCAATATTCCTATATTGCCGGATTTGGAGCGCGGAAATGGGCCGATAAAATCAAGATATAGTCTTTGGAAAATCCTATCGCTTTTCATTTGAGCTCCCATTGGTGGTTTTAAAGAATGATTAGGATATTTAGTGGTCTGGCACGTTTCGCAATTCCGTATGTAATCACGAACGTTGATAACCATGTTTGGCCAGTAGAAACGCCGCCTAATACGTTCTAAGCATTTAGCCATCCCACAATGAGCAGACGTTGGTTGATCATGAGCTGAACTAATTACATTCTGGCGCAATGATTCGGGTACGAACAACTTCCAGCAATCGTCTGGTGAAACGTCCTCAGAATTAGGGAACGCGGCACGATGATAAATGAACTCGTCTACGACTCGAAAATCAGGTAATTTCGCAGACGAAAATTTGTCTCTGAGCACAGAATATTCTTCCGAATGGAATGCGTTTGATGAAAGATCAATTTCGGGAAGGACTTCGAGATCTATTGCTGCAATGTCACCAGCATCCTCGAATGATCGAGACAAAGCATCTGCCACTACATTTTCCGTTCCCTTGCGATGCTCAATTTCAAAAGTATAACCCTGAAGTTTAATGGCCCACCTAGCCAATCTGCCGCTTAGATCGGATTGATTCATTAGCCATTTAAGACTTGAGTGATCGGTGACTACTTTGAAACTATGACCCTCGATATACATTCTGAATTTTTTAATTGCCAGAACTACGGCCATGCATTCGAGTTCGGTAACTGTGTAGTTACGTTGGGCTTTATTAAGCTTCTTCGACATGTAAGCTATTGGACGTTCACACCCGGAATCATCAGCTTGGGCTAAGACTGCACCCACACCATGTAGTGAAGCATCGCACTGCAGAATAAAAGGTTTGTCATAATTAGGGTGAACAAGACACGGGGCAGCGCATAACTTGGCTTTAATATTTTCGAAAGCCTCTTGAGCTTGATCATTCCAAATTAAAGATTTGCCACGCAATAACTCTGTGAGATGGAAGATAATTGTGGAATAATTTGAAATAAATCGCTGGTACCAACCAGTCATACCTAAGAATCTTCTCAACTGTTTTTGGGTCTTAGGGACAGGGAATTCGCTCACAGCGTTGATCTTGTTTGGGTTTACTTGAAGTGTGCCTTCGCCAACTAAGTATCCTAAATAGTCTACAGATTTCAGGCAAAACTGACTTTTCTGAACATTAATTGTCAGTCCGGCTTTGCGCAATTGTGTGGCTACTTCCGACAGATGAATCAGATGTTCCTCAAAATTATTTGATAAAACAAGCAAGTCGTCGAGGTACACTAACACATGCGATTTTAGTTGATAGGGGATGACAAGGTCCATCAAACGGCATATTGTTTGAGGGGCGTTGGTCAAACCAAACGGCATTCGTTTAAATTGATAAAGCGGCCGATTTGGAACAGTGAAAGCTGTCTTCGCACGGGATTCTTGATCTAAGCAGATCTGCCAAAAGGCATCTTTGAGATCAATTTTAGAAATGCAGTGCACGGGAGGAAGGCGACTTAGCAGTCCATCCATTATAGGAATGGGATATGCGTCCTTTACAGTGACTGCATTCAATTTCCTCGCGTCTAAACAAAATCGTACTTTGCCAGGCTTGACGTGCAAAGTAACTGGAGATGACCACGGCGATGAAGGAGCTTCTTCAATCACATCCATTTTTATCATCCTATCGATTTCGATGCACAACAGTTTTTCCTTAGCTGGGGAAAGTGGATAAAATCTCTGTTTGATTGGTTTTGCATTGGAAGTATCGATATTGTGTTCTATTAGTTTAGTCAATCCTAGACCCTCGCTTTCAAATGATGGAAAGAATTCGATTACTTTGCGCAGTTTGGATTTATGTAAATCCGACAATTGTATTTGAATAGGATCCTCCTCTAATTCGCATTCAATTTCGCTTATTATTGGTGACTGATTAATAGAGATTCCGAATGCTAACCAGAAATCCATTCCGCATATCACGTTCTGCTTTATGGAAGGAACTATCAAAAATTCGAAATTGTTATTTATAGAGTTATAAGTCAGGGGAATTGTGATCACGCCAGCAACAGATTGTCTCTGACCATCGGCAGTTCGTACAGCTGATCTAAACCTGTCAAATGGCTGCGTTGATATTATTTGTTGGGCTAAATCGCCACCAATGATGCTTTTATTAGCACCGCTGTCTAGGAGAGCTAAATACGACTGATTGAATATGTCAATGTTTGTGAAAGGTCGGATGTCATTCTTTTTGCTAATGAGCGATGACACAGTGAAAAGTTTGAAGGATCTCTTGCGAAACCAAAATTTGCGAATTCGCCGTGAAGATCGTCGTTTGCGACCGACGATGAAATTGGGCTGGAGTATCTGGGATTTACGCTTTGCATACTCCAGTAACCGCAGATGGTACGGGTTAAAAGGTTCGTTTGTTGATACGTCCGTTTGCGTATCGGGCAATATTGGTTGTTCATCACTACCCGAAGAGTCTGATTTTACTGGTATTACTGAGACTGATTGCGGACATCCGTCTTCTTCATCCAACGAATGTCCGGTTTGGAGTTTTTTATAGCCGATTTACATTTTGCGCAGTTGGGCTTGTACACATCCGGTGTGCCACAACCATAACAAAAAATACGACGGGTTTTAAGGCAATCATGGTATCTGTGGCCTGTCTCGTCACAGTTCCAGCACTTAATATCATCTGAACTCCTGACAGCGAAAATTTCGTCCTCACTAACTGGTTCTTCCTCGGATTGGGCTTCTGACTCATCCTCGTGAAGAATTGTATTAACAAAACGTTTGCTAGGGATCGGACGTTGAATCGGCTTGGCCCGAGTGCTACGAAAGAATTCTTCATGACGGTGACATTCCCTACGCAATGTTGCTAAGTTTGGAGTGTCTATGTGCAACAATTCATGTTTAATCTCCGGTTTAAGATTGTGACGAACTTCAATCGCAATATCGCCATCCTGCATTGGTTCGCGGAGAGAATCGGCAATGGAAAGCATAGCGTCCAAAAAGTCATCAAAACTTTCGGTGCTGCCCTGTTTACGGCGACGGATGACGCTTTTAATCTCGCGATCAGATCTCTGATCTTGATATCGCTCTTTCAAACGCCTGCATAATACATTCCAACTCATGTTGTCTGCTGATCTATGGACACGCCAATAAAATGCTAAGGCAGGACCCGCAAACAATAAATTCGCGAACTGAGAAAGTATTTCGAAGTTACCGTTCAGGCACTGTGAAGTAAGACAATTTACGCGGTAAATAAAATCTTCGATGGCGATGTCGCCAGATGAGCCACTGAATTTAATACGCCAATTGGATATTATATTTGAAATCCTATCTGGTCGATCCGAGGAAAGATCATTACGGTCGCTACGAATCTCTGAGGAATCCCTACCACGTCGAATATCATTTCGTTCTGAGTTAGTATCGGAACCATTTCGACCGAAATTAGTTCGTGGATTTTGCTGCAGATCACTCTGCCCGTTATTTCCAAAAGTTGATCTATTCAATTGGGTAAATGCCATAGTTATTTGTTCTGTAACTGATTGTAGCATGTTAGTTTGAAAAACCTGCATCGAATTTTGAATTAATTGTTCAACACGACCTTCGGTTACCACCCTCGACTCTGAGTTATCGTTGCTACAAACCTCCTGCAAAGAATTCTGATCAAGACCTTCAGTCTGCTTTGCTGCATTTTTAGAAGCTGAACGGGTCATTATTTTGTTTCCCTGAAGAGGAGCTGAATGGGGTCCTAAGACGGGTTGAAGGCATGTTTGACCACAGATAGGGCATTTGTCATTGTTCTTCAGATGATTTTCGAAACAAGCCTTATGAAAAGAATGCTTACAACGAGCTTCAAATAAATCTAGGTTGCTTACTGGTCCGTTGCATATGCCACATGTTACAGGCTCACCAGCTTGTAAATCGACTAAATTTTCATTACTGCGGGTCAACATTTTCGATGCTAAACAGAATATAAACGATAGGGAAATGAAATATATAATGGGAACGATGAGTTCAAACGAGAAAAATACGATATACGGTAGACGATAAGTTCAAATGAGAGAAATACGATATGCGGTAGACGATAAGTTCAAACGAGAAAAATACGATATGCGATAAGCGGAAATGCAGGTCTTACCCTGAGTAGTAAAGCAGTAGGTTGTATTGTTCAATAGGTACAAAAATGTGAACGGGATGTGAATACGGGGTTTAAGAAATGCAAATGTATGATTTATTGTCTTGCCAATTAAAAGAGTAACTAACCGAATCTATCCAGCTAGAGAAAATCTCGATTTTGTTTGGTAAGAAGGTAGTGTTTGAGTAGTGAAATCCTGGTATAGAACCGATCTTGACTCAGAACTATAATTCCTAAGAATCAATTACCCAAATTGGAATGTGTTTTAACTATAATGATCGATTATTACCGAGCTGATAGAAAACAACATATAAAAGTATGACATTTCCTCCGGTATGGCACCGAATCTATCCAGTGACCATAAAATCCAGGACGATAAATGAAATACCTAACTGAAACTAAATGTGGATGGATTGTATATTATCGGGAAGCTCGGCTGTCAAACGACAGATGCCTAATCAGGCATTGGCTGGCCTCGATGTTGGGCGCCAATTAATTCTGTAACGAACACACTCATCGAGCGTTGTTTATCTTAACACCCTCTGTCTACTTTTGACCGGCATGCTCAGGGTAAATGGGCGTGGGTTTGATGCTAAGATAAACAAAGGTGTTACAAAATTAATAATTGTAGACAGAGATAGATAGCGACAAGAAGGAGAACCCATCGGTTAGGGAAGCAGACAAAAAGAAGTACCTATTGAAGATGAGACCCAGATGTTATTGGCCTCGATCTATACCCACCCTACCTGTGAAGTCCCATTAGACCCCACCCAAATACAACCGCTGCTTTACATGACCTCAGGTGCCCAACAAAAAGTCATTTACTCCATAACTATAACTATATAATTTACGAGAACGATAACTCGATACATTTCCTAAAACTAACCCTTATCCTACAAAATTAAATTAATATTGAAGAATTTCTTATGCCTTAATTTTTGATTATGTTACTGACGATAATAAAAAGTAATTACTTTAATAAGGCAAATTAATGACGTTAACGTTACATTAAATTAAGCTTTATTCCCTATAAATACGAATGAGTAATATGAAAGTAATATAAAATTAATTAAATCAAATTAAATATTAATATCTTTAACTAGACTTTGTGGGACTTTTGATTATAATATGTTCGTATATATATATATAAATGCTTTTACATGTTCTCGGTTGTTCTGACGGCTATGCCGTACTTACGCAAAATCTCTCGATGTCAGCAGGCCTGATGACTGATGAGTTATATAGCTGTTGTTAATTTATATGTGAAGAAAGTCGAATTATATATATATAGATGTGTGATCAAATTTTCTCCACAAAAATAAGCTAAAGTAAGATCGAAGAGTTTTATAAGTAAATAAGCTTAATTGAATTTAGAACAAAATATATGAATGATACTAATCAGGTTGCTACACGCAACGGGTGCAGCCAGGTGTGCAGCAGGCTGTCAGCTTCGTGTTGTCCAGATGTCCAATTGGTCATGCAAGCATCATCAACCAATAAGAATGGCACAACAAAGGTTGATGTGTGTGAAGAAGCAGACACCAAAAATGTAGAGATGACTCTATCAGCACACTGAAGTAGAGGTGCTTCTTGCAGAACACGTGACGTAGGGATGCTCCACGTGGCACGCGCACAGAACAGGGTGCTCCTTGCAGAACACGCAAAGAAAAAAATGCTCCTCGCAGAACACGTGACGTAGGGGTGCTCCACGTAACACGTGCACAGAGTAGGGTGCTCCTCGCAGCACACACGAAGAATATCAAGAGGAAGTCACTCAGGAGCGATGGTGATCGCTGTTCGCTGATAGCGAAGAAAAAAGAAAGGCGGCACCTTCCGCCGCCCGTGGCGAAGGCTCCAGCGGCGCACGAACTAACGCCTAGATCGGTCAAGGGCACAATTTTACGGCAGCAGCCCTGACTGTGTTGTCAATAAGGTCGCCAAAGTGAACCTTTAGGTTAAGTTGCACGCTGTTGTTCGAAATTTTCACAATTATTCACTTGCGATTAGCGCGATTTGGAAATGCTTACCAGCAAGAAATGCAGAAACTCAATCTATATGATTTGCAATGTTTTATTGAGAATAATTGTGATGATAAACACGAGATGGGCGAGGATTAAAATTTCAGCTTTGTTAAACTCAACTGTATGCAAACGCCATCCAAAGAAAAGAGACCGGAAATTAACAAAGTGACCAGTATTAGCCCTAACGCCTTTTTTTGAGTAATCCTGAATTTTGCCATAGAATTCGCTAAAATTAGCCAGACTAGAGCTTTCCTACACTGGTTTGCGGCGATCTGTTAAGGACCTGCCAACTTACGCCGGTTCCTGCAAATAAGACTTGCCAATTAGCGACTGGATCCCACAAAGTTTACGAATCTTAATATTAAAATCAACTAACAGTATACTAGGACTGCATTCTGGTTACGCGTTCCTCAGGTCAGTCATTGGGTGGGTAAGTCATTGCGACGAAGACGCGATTGGCTGCTCAACCTTGTTAGACCTCTCGCCAGGTGGTTAGGGTGCAACGATAGCTTGGTGAAGTACTTTTCCTTCTGTTCTGCGATCACTTTTTTGACTGGTGGAATGTTTAAGTCGCGATGTATATTTTCGTTGCGAACGTACCACGGTGCCCCGGTGATTGTTCTCAAGATCTTCGACTGGGCTCGCTGGACTATGTCAATATTGCTATTGCTGGCATTCCCCCATAGCTGGGAGCCGTACGTCCATATTGGTTTTAGTACCGAGTTGTACAGCAGGACTTTATATTCAAGGCTAAGAGGAGACCGGGCGTTGATAAGCCAATGAAGGCTGCTGGCTTTTAGCTTTAGATGTGTTCTCTTGGCTTCTATGTGCCGGCGCCATGTGAGTCTTCTGTCGAGGTGTACTCCTAGATATGTCACTTCGTTTGCTTGCGGAAGTAATGTGTTGTTTAGCATAAGAGGCGGGCAGTTTTGTCTGTTCAGGGTGAACGTAACGTGCTTGCATTTTTGTTCGTTCACTTTAATTCGCCAATCTGATAGCCATTTTTCAACATCGAGCAAGTGAAGAGCCAGCTGCGCAGTTGCTTGCATCGGGCATTTTGAACGTCTAAGAATAGCTGTATCGTCAGCAAACGTAGAAGTTGTTAGTAGTGTCTTTGTCGGGATGTCTGCTGTGTATAGGACATATAATTTTGGCCCTAGCACGCTACCTTGAGGAACTCCAGCTCCAATAGTGAAATCATCAGATATAGCAGTGTTGCACCTCACCACAAATTTTCTGTCATACAGGTAAGACTCTAAAAGCTTATGGGTGTTGTAGGGGAGCATTGTCTTGATCTTGTACATTAGACCTTCTAACCAGACTCTATCGAATACTTGAGATACATCTAAGAATATGACTGTGCAGTACTCTCGTTTTTCGAAAGCGTTCCGAATTTCTGATGTTATCCGGTTGACCTGCTCAATTGTTCCGTGCTTTTCACGAAACCCAAACTGATGTGACGGGATTCCTTCCTGTGTTTTTTTTTTTTTTTTTGTATTCAGGGTTTTATTACCTACTTGCTATAACATATACGCTTACAAATACGACTATAATATTACAACAAAAATAAAGAGAGGATAGGGGGAAGAAATGGTGGGAGGGGGGAAGCGGTTACGCGGTATCGCCGCCTGGCATTGCTTCGCGTGCGCAGTACCCCTTACTCCTGCTGCTCCTTCCGTCTACGCTCCAGGTCCCTCAGCTTTTTCATGACCTCCGCCGTGAACGTTGCTGCCGCCTCCCACACTGTCCTGTCGTCCAGCATCCTCGGGACGAGTGTTTCCACGCCGATTTCGCACCCGGCTGCCGCCTCCAGCTCCTGCCGTTCGAGGCCAAACCTGCGGCACTCGAAGAGCACGTGCCGCGCGTCTTCCACAATGCCGGTACCGCACTCTGGGCACCAGTCTTCCGTCTCGTGGCCAAACCGCTTCAGGTACTGGCGGAAGCATCCGTGGCCACTAAGCGCCTGCGTGAGGTAGAAGTCCACCATTCCATGGTCTCGTTCCACCCACCTCGTGATGTCCGGTATGAGGGCATGCGTCCAACGGCCCTTGGACGAGGAGTCCCAGCTGGACTGCCACCTCTCCAGACTTCTCCTCCTGGCCGCTGCCTTACGCTCCGCCTTGGTAGGCTGCTCCGCCCCACTGGTCGTCGGGGCAACGGCTGTCTCCTTCCGCTCCCTTACCAGCTCCGTGAGCGGGACTTGTCCCGCGATGACCAGCACCGCGTCCTCCGAGATTGTCCGGAACGCTGAAGCTATCCGGACGGCGCAAAGCCTGTAGGTCGCCTCCACCCCCCGCATGTAGGTCTTAACCTTAGCTTGGGCCCTCTCGTGTTAAGGAGCATCCTGGATAGCGCTCCAGCGGTCCCGCTAGCCTTCTTGTGCGCATACTCCAGGTGCTCCTTGAACGACAGGCGCGTGTCGATGAAGACTCCCAGGTACTTAATGGCCCGCTGCGACCGGATTGTGGTCCCTCCGATCCGCACGCTGGCCGTCTCCACCACCTTCCGGCTCGATATCAGGACCGCCTCGGTTTTGTGCGCAGCCAGCTCCAGCCCTGCGACCGCTAGCCACGACTCTACGGCCTGTATGGCCGCATCCGCGCGAGCCTCCGCCGCGGCTAGCTCCTTGGCTACCACCACTATTGCCACGTCATCGGCAAAGCCCACCAGGGTGGTGCTGGAAGGCATCGGCAGCCGTAGGACTCCGTCGTACATGGAATTCCAGAGCAGGGGTCCCAGAACGGAGCCCTGCGGGACTCCGGCTGAGACTTTGTGTGCCCTGGAACCCAGACTCGTTTCCAGGAGGAGCACCCTGTTGCTGAAATAGCTGTGCGCTATCTTCAGCAGATATCCCGGGACGTTGAGGTTCCTGAGGGATTCAAGCGTTCTGCCCCAGTCCGCCAAGTTAAACGCATTCCTGATATCCAGGGTGACCACTAGGCAGTACGACTTCGTCCCTCCTCTCCATCTAGTTCCTGCGATGGCCTCCTCGGCAACCTTTACGACCCTCGAGATGGCGTCCAATGTGGACTTCCCCTTCGTGAAGCCATATTGCTCCGGGGAGAGGCCACCAGCTGCTTCTATCGCTCCGCCCAGCCTGGTAGAGATCACCCTTTCGAAGACCTTGCCTATGGTGTCCAGCAGGCAAATTGGTCTGTAGGAGGATGCCTCACCGGGTGGCTTGCCGGGCTTGGCCAGGAGCAGCAGCCGTTGCTTTTTCCACCTGTCGGGAAACGTCCCCTCCAGGAAGCACCTGTTGAACAGGCTGGCTACTTCCGCCGGCAGCAGCGATAGGGCCAGCTTCGTCGCTCTGTTGGGGATCGCGTCCGGCCCGGGAGCCTTCCTGGGCTGCAGTTTCCTCCCGACTTGGAGGACCTCTGCCTCCGTTCCCCAGTGGATGTCACCTGCAACCATGTCCGGGGGGTCTGCGATCTGCCGCCCCGTCGGGAACAGGACTCCGACAATCCCCTCCAGGGTTTCCGGGTCAGATGGGGCTTTGCCTCCCGCATTGAGCCTCTTGACCACCATCTTATATGCTCCTCTCCATGGGTCCTCGTCGGCGGCATCGCACAGCTTCAGGAAACACTCCCTTTCGCTGTTGGTGATGGCGATCTTCAGCTCCCTCTTTGCCGCTTTATATCGGTCGCTGCATGCGGGCAGGCGTGAGGTGCCTCTCGCGCGCTGCATCAGCCTTCTGGTGCGGTGTGCGGTGCGACGTAGCTCCGCGATATCCTCGCTCCACCAGTACACCGGCGAGTTGTGTCTCCGGAACGGCTTCCTTTGGAGCATACTCCGACTGCAGGCGCCTTCCACTGCCTCTGCCAGCTTTTCGGCCAGCGCGTTTGCCCCATCGGCCTCGTCTGCCGAGAAGCCCTCAAGGGCGCTTGCAAAGGCCCTTGGACTGAAAGTGTCCTGGCGGAACGCCTTCCTAGGCTGAGGCGGTGTGCTCCTCGAGAGGCCTACGATACCAACCGTGCACTCGATGGCTTCGTGATCGCTGGCGGTATAGGCCTCGCTGACCCTCCATTGTGCTAGGCGGGCCAGCGCGCTACTGGCGAACGTGAGGTCTATAACCGACCCGGCTCCCGCCCTGCTGAAGGTGTGCCGGGATCCCTCGTTCAGCAGTACCATGTCCAAGGAGGCAATGGCCTCCAGCACTGCTCGGCCTCTGGCGTTAGTTCGAGGGGAGCCCCATTCCATCGCCCAGGCATTGAAGTCGCCCCCGACGACCACCTTGCTTCGACCCCGCAGGTCGCTGCACAACTCGTCCAGGATCCTGCCGAAGGACTCGAGCGACAGACTTGGTGCCAGGTAGCAGCTATACAGCCAGATGCCACCCACGTTGGCTCGCACAAAGCCCTCAGCAGCTTTCACTTCGCGCATCTCCGGCGCCTCCGCTCCGCATAGCCACAGGGCCGCTCTGCCCGTGCTGTCGGTGGCCCAGCCACGGCCGCTATCAACCCTGTATGGCTCGCTGAGGATTGCCACTTCCGAGCCTAGCTCGCGCACCGTCTGCAGCAGGAGGTCCTGCGCTGCTCTGCAGTGATTCAGATTGAGCTGAATCAACTGCATCTGGGCCTGTGGATCCCGCTACCGCTTTTAGAGGCTGGGCTAGGGATGCAAAAACATCGATGTCACTATCGATAGTATCGATGTTTTTAAAAAAGTCGATACATCGATGTATTTTCCCCAACATCGATGCTTTTGCATCTCTAATTTTCACAACAAAAAATCCACGCTACAGAAACACACAATTCTACCCAACGAATGGATCCGCTGCAGTATTGGAAGGTACATTTCTGATTTCGTTTTTATATTTATTGATGAATAACTCTATTTTCTTATAGGTAAACGAAGTCCAATTTGGCTCACTTGCGCAGTGCGCTTTCAAATACTTATGTGTTCCGGCCACCTCGACCGAATCGGAAAGGACATTCAGCAAAGCGGGGCAAATAGCCAATGATCGAAGATCTCGCCTTAAACCAAAGGCCTTGAATATGCTCTTGTTTTTGAAACAAAATCAATGGCTTGTTGATTAATTTCAGTTCGTTTAAGTTTTATGAAATTTATATTGATTTTGTTTAATTTTTATAATTTTTCTTAAGTTTATGAATTTGAAAGTTCAGTATTATTCTTATTTAATAAATACAAGCATAATAATATAATAAAACCATAATTATATTGCAATTTGGAGCAAATTAAAGGAAATTTTAAAAATGAAAAATAGTTCGATGTTTTCAGCGATATATCGATGTTTTCAAACATCGATGTTGAAAACATCGATGTACTGACCATCGATGTTTTTGCATCACTAGGCTGGGCAGTCTCTGCCGCCGGCCTGGTGCCTCGTCTCCTTCCTTCCGGCCGCTGTGCAGATGAAGCATGATGCCTCCTTTGTGCAAGAGGCTGCTCTGTGTCCCTGCTCCCCGCATTTTATGCAGCATCCACTCCTGTCCACTGGGCTTTTGCAGTGCACCGCAATGTGCCCTGTTTCTAGGCATCTGAAGCACCTAGGTGGGCCTACTTTCTCCCGGATCCTGCAAATGGTCCAGCCTATCCGGACTTCACCACGGTGGAGGACGGTTTTGCCCAGGGAGGCGGGCAAGCTGACCACCGCCGTCTGGGTTTCGGCGTAGCCTCGGCGTAATCCACGCACTTTTACCCGTACGGCCTCGAAGTTGAACTGGTCCGCGATCGCGGCGCAGACCTCCTGCTTGGTTGTGATGGAGTCCATGCCGCGGATCTCCATTACGACCACTGAGTCGTCCTCTGATGTGGCGCGCACAGACGCCGAGTCGCCGAGCACTTTCTCAATGCTCTCCTTCATACTCTCCGCGCTCTCGGCACTGCTACCTCAAGGAGCAGGTTGCCATTGTTGGTTCGGCGAACCTTGGAGATGCAGCTCCCCAGCTCTGACAGCTGCTTGTCGTCCCTCCTAGTCACCATGGCGAGTACCTCGCTGTATGACCTGCCCTTCGCCTGGACGATGACCGCATCCGGGCGGGCGCGGCGCGCCGTTTTCGGCTTCCTGGCCACGACTTCCCAGCCGTCCTCGTGGTGTGTGCGGCTCACGGGCTTCCGGGCGGGGGCGCGAGTTGCTGCCGCTACGTTTGCGTCCCGCTGGGGATCCTTGGGGGGTTTCGGCGGCGCCTTCGGACCCTTTCGCTCTGCTATGCGGACCGGTGGTGGGACCGGAGCCGGCGCCGGCTTGGGCAAGCCGGGGCCATCCGGCTGACTTAGCCTGCGCCACGGCTCTGTTTGGGCTGTAGCATCCCTCCTCCACACGGTGGTTGTCTGCTGTCCCTTGTCTGCGCTCTCCGCGCGTTTAGCTCGACCAGAGCTCTGGGCGCCGTTCGCGCATTTTGAGCACACCTGCCCGTCCACATCCACAAGCTCTGCTTGCTTCGAGGACACTCGAGTGGAGTGCCTTCATTTTGGCAAACATCTCCCTCGTCGAGACGGTGATGTGCCGCGTGGACTTATCCATCATCCTGACGGACACTTCCTGCAGCAGCTTACCAAGCTCTAGCAGGTCTGCTAGGCTGGTCTCTTCTGCAGCCATGCTCGTTTTGGCACGCGTCACTCTTTGAGGACTTGCAGGACTGGATGGGTCCCGTGTCCTCTTGGGAGTGGGTTCGTGACAGGGCGCCGGGCTCTGCTCGACCTCTCGAGTTTCTTCTCGGGGTGGCGATCGGGGGAGTTTGCTGCTTCTCCTAAACGCCGCTGCTTCCTCATTTGCCCTCCCTTCTTGGCTGGGCGATCTCGCCAGCGCAGATCTGCCCACAAAGGGGTTTTCGGCATCCATTTCCGGCTCGTCGGGCCGCACAGGGCTCCCACGATGGCCACGGATTTCCCCTTGGCGTAAGATGGGGGTTATACCGCCCCTTCTCGGTCACCGACGCCCCGATCCTCGGGGCACCGCATAAGCGGGGGATCGGCTTTGGTCAGATCCGTGACCTTATCCCTCTTGCCTCTGTGCAGCCTTACTCGACCCGGGTTGAAATTGAATTTGAAAACAATTTCAGTTGCGGGAATCTTTATCCGCGCACGTTTACCAACACTTAAGGTGTCGTGCTGTTAAGCGCGGCTGTTAAGTGCGGCTGTTAAGCTCCCGGCACCTGCGCACCCAACACTGCGATCGGCAGCGAACAGCTGTGTTTGCTCCCCAGAAAAGCGCGGGGAAAGTTTTTTTAGGACGGCGAGAGAAAATAAGAAAGTAAGAAGGAGAAAGAAGGAAAGGCGGTGACAGCTGGGAGACAGGCGAAAGCGAGGGAATTCCCCCCTCCCTTGGCCTCAGCACTCACGCGGGCAGCCAAGTAATATAGCTCCCAACGCCCTACTGGAGGCGAGCTGGGTGTCACCAGGTAAGTACCTGTGACGTCAGAAGGCTCACGATACACTAATATGCCTTTATATGGCCAGGTTTTCCCTCGAAGTGGCACTATCGCGAAAAACTTGCAGAGCGCGGAAAAACACAACTTCACTCAAAGAGACCTTTAACCTTTCCCCGAGTACAGACTCCAGTGACTTTACAAAGCTGTCTACATCGGCTTCGTCATTGAGATGAGGACTTAGCTCAATGTGTGAGCTAATGTACTTTCGGGACTTAACCCAATTGGTTTTCTGTGAGGTCAATTTGAATGGTTGTTCGAATGTTCCTGGGTTACGGAGTAGAATAAACAGGATAGGCAAGTGGTCAGATGAAAGATCCGAAAGGCATTCGGCGCTCATCAGATTTTTAGGAATGTTTTTGATGATCGCAAAATCTATTAAGTCGGGTAGTTTCTTTGGGTCTGCCGGCCAGTATGTTGGTCTGCCAGAAGAAACATAGTCGAGCTTGTTCTTGGGTTTGATAATTGCATTATAGAGCTGCTTTCCTTTTGGAGTCACGAGACGAGATCCCCAGTGTGTGTGCTTGGCGTTGTAGTCTCCTGCTGCTATGAAGTGGTCTCCTAGTGAGTTGAAAAACTGCATAAACTCGTCTTCAGCTATAGTAAAGCGAGGGGGGCAGTATACGGCGGCTAGTGTAATTTGGTTGCCAGTGTTTAGTTGTATATTTATAGATGTGGCCTGTAGGTAGTTTTTAGCAAATTTGTTGTGGTAGTGGTGCTTAATACGGTTTCTGATTAGAATTCCGGTCCCTCCATGTGCTTTACCATCTGGGTGATTTGTTCCGTAGAATGTATATCCTCGTAGTTGAAAATTGTATTTGTTTGTAAGGTGTGTTTCTGAAAGAAGCATTACGTCGTTGTCAAGTAGGAATTGCGCTAACTCAAGTTTATGCTGCGAAACGCCGTTAGCGTTCCACGTAGATATCCGTAGGGAAGTCATTATTTGGATGATTGTGATTGTTTGATCATGAACTCCAGTAGAAGATTTTGGTTGCGCATAAGCTCCTGCATTGTTTGTTGTATAGCTACCATTGTATTTGTTAAAGTTGCCAGCATTGCCTCGATTCCATTAGGCAATTGGTGTGAATTTTGATCGCTACGATGGGCAGTAAATGCGGGGTTTACTTTAAATGTCTGCGCCTGTTGTATGTCTTCAGTGGATTGTGAAGGCCCCGGATTAGAGACTGAGGCGTAAGTTTCTTTGTTGTATCGTAGCGCTTGAGCAAAAGAAACTCCTGGGGTCGTGGTTGATGGTGTATACGGCAAACTGTTTCGGCTGACTGGATTTCGAGCTATGGTAATTTTTTGGGTAAGGCGATCTCTTAAATCTTTATAGACGGGGCACCCCCTGATCCATTTCGTTTGTGCGGTTCCTCTACTGTGATTCTGCGATGCAGCAGGTATTGAAGCTTATATATCGGGTGAACTTCATTTTTACTTAGGGTAGTACTGTTTGGCATTAGTTCTACCTTAAACATTGGTTGAGGAATTTTATTCCTGTTCATTATATTTATAGCTGTTTTTACTTTAAAGCCGTTGTCGGCTAGTCCATTTATTATCTCGTTAATTGGGACTGTTGGTTCTATCCCTTTGATTACTACTTGTAGACCCTTGCTACTTTTCAGTTGATAGGTGTAGTAGTTGAACTTTCCATTGTCAAGATAGTTGGTAACGGCTCGAAAATTGTGTTCGTCGTTGACCTGTATTTTTATTTCATTTATGTTGCCCCTTTTTATGGACGTTACATAAAATTCGTTTGCACCAATGGTAGCTGTAATTTTATTAACCAGTTCAGTACAATTGGCCTGACGCACGTATATAGGTGGCTGCATTACTTTTTTGGCCGTCTGTGTTGGAGCAGTAACACCTTCATCCAGGTCACGGAGAATCGCGAATCTATTGTTAGCGAGCGAATTTTTTGGCACTGTGTTTTCAGTAGTTTTCGTTATCTTGGGTGCATTGGCTTTCTTGTTTGGCTGAGGGCTTAATTTTCTCTTCGTTTGTATATATCGATCGAGCCCAGTTTGGATTAACGCACCATTAGCATTCTTTATAGTGCTTTGTTGGGAGAGCTTGTCGCAGATCGTTGTCATCACCGGGGTCTGAGAAACAGCAGAGGTTGTTGTTGTGGTAGTTGCAGTTTTTGATGTCGAAGATACGGTTTTAAGCGAGGGCGTTGTACTAGTTGTTGTTGTTGTTCGTAGATCGTTTACGTCGGGGGACGGGCACTGTGCACTCCACGATTGCAGAGTACCGCTTGAGCACAACAACGCATGGGAGAGCGAGCGTGCTCTCTCCGTGTTTGCTTGCAGCGTTGCAGTTGTTGTTGGGACGGTTACATCGGGGGCGCGTATAGAGAAGTACGCGTTGTTTCGCAGCGACGACAGCCGACGCTCATCATGTTGTTGTTGCCGAGCTTGGCTCATTTTTTCTTTGCTTGCCGAGCTTAAGCTCTTACACGTTGGCATTTGTATATATAACTTTTTATTAAATTAGCTAACTGTTGGTTAACTGTTAATTGTTTGATAATTTCCAAGGGCAAACCAAGCACAAGTACTCATGCCTGCCCTAAGCGTCTTTTCGCGAATTAATTGTAGTTAGATTCAGTGTATTTTGATTGACCGGCGGAGCAATACAAAAATACGTCTGACACTCACAGTTGGCTTTCGACTTTATATGGAGCTGCGTCAATAAAAATTTTCACTGACCATCAGCCACTAACCTTTTCATTAGGCAACCGGAACTACAATGCAAAATTAAAGCGGTGGAAGGCGCGCATAGAGGAGTACAATTGCGAGCTTATTTACAAGCCAGGCAAATCCAATGTAGTTGCTGACGCACTTACTCGTATTGTTTCGAATGTAAACTATCTCAATGCTGACACTATCTCGAATTCAGCAACGGACTCGGTTGCTACCGTCCACAGTGCCCTTCAGGACGCGTCTGATTTAATTCCCCATGTGGAAGTCCCTATTAATGTATACAGAAATCAGCTAGTGTTTGACCCCGACAGGCTGGAGGAATACGCCTGTGAAACACCGCATCCTGGTTACACGCGTCACTTGATTCCTATTGATTCTGTACGAACCTTGCAACCTTCCCTAGAGAAATACTTGAACCCATTACTCATTAACGGAGTAAAAATTCCTGAGTCTTATTTGCAACCGCTCCAGGAACACTATCTAGAACACTTATCTGGGTATAAACTTCGGATTACACAGAGGCTAGTGGCCGACCTGGCTGATGAAGGGGAAGTGTGTAGAGTGATATCCACATAGCACTTGAGAGCTCACAGAAATCCGAAGGAAATCAAACTACAAATCCTGGAGAAGTTCTTATCCTAGGATGGCCTGCCGTATTAAATCGGTGACCTCTTCCTGTCAAGCTTGTAAAGTGTTTTAATATGATAGACACCCGGTCAAGCCGGAACTTCAGCCAACGCCTATCCCGGCATACCCTTGCGAAATTCTTCACATTGATCTTTTTACAGTCGAAAAGCTGAAATTTCTCAGTTGTATCGATAAATTTTCAAAATTTGCGAAGCTTTTCCCGATTGAACCGAAGTCCTCGATCCACCTTCGCGAAAGGTTGATTGAAGTTCTTCACTACTTCACGGTACCGACGACAATAGTGTCGGATAACGAAAGAGGACTGCTGTGTCCTACAGTCCTCAACTATTTGCAATCCCTCGGAATAGGTGTTTACTACACTCCGACACAAAAAAGTGAGGTGAACGGTCAGGTAGAGAGATTTCACTCCACCTTCCTTGAGATATTCGGATGTCTGAAGAACGACAACCGGAACCTCAAACGACCGAGTTGGTTTTCATTGCGGTAGACAGATACAACAACTCTGTCCATTCGGTAATGAACCGCAAACCTGTCGACATCTTTTTTGATAGAACGTCAAGAATTAATTACCAGGGGCTTGCCAATTTCAGGGAAGAGACTCAAGAAGATATAAGGGGCTTGCTCCTGCACAAGCAAAGGGTTGCAACCCACAGATTGAATAAAGATAGGACCAAACCCCTACACTATAACCAAGGAGACACCGTCTATATCAGTAATAAACAAATTAAAACCAAGGAAAAACCTCGATTCAGAGTGGAGGAGGTAGATGATAACGGTAGAGTCACAATCAAAACAAAATCAGGGACGATATTCCATAAATCGCACATTAAAAGCTGAAAATGTTTCACGACTCTCTTAAAATGTAAACAAATAAAACGTAAACAAATAAGCGACAAGTAAAAAAAAAAAACAAGAAGCTAACTTCGGCTCACCGAAGTTTGTATACCCTTAAAGAATTTAAACAAAAAATTCAAACCGACATTTTGAAATAATAATTAGTTGCCAAATCTCAAATTTAATGGCAATGGTTTGAAACAGCTATGGTTTTTTATTTTCCTCATTGTTCCTATGAAAGCTACAGGATATAGTTGTCCGATTTTCACCGAAATTTGGAAATAATATTAAATGACCAAATATCAAATTTGGTGAAAATTCGTCGAAAATTGGCAAAGTAATAATTTTTTGTTTTATTTTCCTGATTGTTCCTATAGAAGCTATAGGATATAGTCAGCCGATTTTCATGAAATTAAAATCAAAATTCAGGAATAATAAAATAACTTCGACAATTTTTATTTGATCGCAACCAAATTTTTAGGGATCACACAGACTATAGTTCTTAATATACATACCGAAATTCGCGACTCTAGCTTTAAAATTATACGCTTAATACGCTTTTTTATGATTTGCGGGGGCGGAAGTGGGCGTGGCAAAAAGTTGAAATAAACTTGATCTGCGTGCAAGCATAAGAAATACTGTCGAAAAAAAATTAGAGCTCTATCTCTTATAGTCTCTGAGATCCAGTGTTTCATACGGACAGACGGACAGACGGACAGACAGACAGACAGACAGACAGACAGACATACGGACATGGCTAGATCGACTCGGCTGTTGATCCTGACCAAGAATATATATACTTTATAGGGTCGGAAATGCTTCCTTCTATCTGTTACATACATTTCCTGCCGGCACAAAGTTATAATACCCTTCTACCCTATGGGTAGCGGGTATAAATATGTCCGGTTTTGCAACATACAAAAAAAAAAGTGCAAGTTGTTGACTTTCAGGTAATATTACACAAAAACTATACAACCGATCGGACTTAAATTATAGATACATTCATAAACTGTAAATTAAACCAAAAAAAGAATGGTGTCGCGGGACACCATAAAGAAACGAAGCTTTTTTACATATAAGCCCATTCATGTAATGCCCATGTATATATATGTATGTATATATAAATGGGCATGACAAATATATTACTAATAAGAATATTTGTAAATGATAATACTGTAAAATAAAAATAAATTAAAATGTAAATAAAAATAAATAAATAAAATAAATTGAACCAACAAAAGATTTTGCCTGATATATCCTGATACCTGATATATAAGGTAAAATCTTTTGTTGGTTCAATTTATTTTTATTTTACATTATTATTATTTAAAAAGTAGAGATTGGCTTGAAGCAAAAAGAGCTATCACTAAGATATTTAATGATATGGTAAAACCGCAAAATATCAAAGCGGATAAAGATTCATGTGTATAGCTTTACAAAATTGGTTAAATTCGGAAGGCGTAAATTTAGCCGTCACCACAAGTAAAAACGGTATATCTGATATAGAAAGATTCCATAAAACAGTAAATGAAAAGCTGAGAATTATTGGTAGTGAGCAGAACATAGAAAATCTTTGTACGAAATTTGAAACAATTTTATATGTGTACAATCACAAAATCAAGCACAATACCACTAAGAGAACTCCGGCTGACATTTTCCTATATGCAGGAAGCCCTGACTTTAACGTACAGCAAACTAAAATTGACAAAATAAATAAACTAAACCAAACTAGATACAGCTATGAGGTCAATACGAAATATAGGCAAGCTCCACTAGTTAAGAGTAAAGTGACTAACCCGTTTAAAAAGACAGGTCAAATCAGACAAGTGGACGAGAAACACTTCGAAGAAACAAATAGAGGGAGGAAAATTGTACATTACAAGTCAAAGTTCAAAAAACAAAAGAAGACTAACAAAAGTAAATACGACAATTCCAGACCCGTCGAAGAAGATTAAGAGATGCCCAGTTTTTCAGTACTAATGATCTGCCTGGCAACCATCACATTCATCACCACGGTCCAAGGGCAAAACATTGAAGTAAGTTCAATTACAGCCAATAACGGATATCTAATATTCCAAACAGGAGTTACAGAAATCCCCACGAGTTTTGAATATCACTACTTGAGTATAAACATAACTAAAACCATGCTAATGTTCCAGAACCTATTGGAAGAAGCAAAAGCATTTCCAAATGTCATCCAAATAGAATACCTAGTAGACAAACTAAAAAGGGAAATAAATGGTTTAAGAATAATTAATAGAAACAAGCGAGGTTTGGTAAACATAGTAGGAACAGTATACAAATACTTATTCGGCACTTTAGACCAAGATGATAGGGATGAGTTAGAATCCAAGATTAATAACCAGTCAGAGAACTCCGTTCAGAATCATGATATAAACATGATTGTAGACGTGATCAACAGCGGAATAGACATTATCAATAAAGTCAAAGTAGAAAAAGAACAGGATCAGCAAATAGCGGTTCTAATCTTTAACCTACAACAATTCACTGAATATATCGAGGATATAGAATTGGGTATGCAACTCACGAGACTGGGAATCGTTAATCCGAAGCTACTAGAACATGATTACCTAAAACAAGTAAATTCCGAAAAGCTATTAAAAATTAAAACATCAACTTGGCTTAAAACAGATACCAATGAAATTTTAAATATTTCCCATGTTCCTAGCGACATAACTAGAGTACCAATTTTTGAAATAGTCCCATATCCCGATGAGTCCAACTACATCCTTACTGAACCCATATTTGATAAGTTTTATATTTATGAGGATAAGGTATATAGCACACATACAGATAAACCAACTTTCGACAAATGTTTAGTCGGAATCATTAAACAGGAACCCACTGAATGTAAATACACTAAAGCACACAAAAACTTCCAGATCAACTATGTAGAACCAAACATATTACTTACTTGGAACATTCCCGAAACCACTATTAATCAAAATTGCATTAACAATCAAGTTTCTATACAAGGAAACAACATTATCAAAATTAAGAATTGTAGTATACAAATAGATGAATTCATAATTTCCAACAACTTAGCAGATTTTACACAGTCCATTTATATTGTTAATAATGTAACTAAGATAAAACCTTTAGCTTACATCCAAACTAAAGAAATAATTAAATCCCAAGTAAAATACTACAGCGTTTTCCAAATTATATGCATTACATCCTTTGTCCTTACAATCTTAAGTATTATAAATCATTAAAAAACGTCGTTGCAGAGGAGCTGCTCCTGATATACAACATAGACGGAGTAAATGGGAAGAAGAAGTCGAAGGCTTTCTCAAATTTCAAATTTCTTTGAAATTCATATAAGATTCCTCGAAGAAATCCCCTAGGACTCCTAGATAATTCCTTTACAATTCATATAGGATTCATCGAAGAATCCCCTAAAACTCCTGGCAAATTCCTTTTAGATTCCTCGAAGAATTCCCCCAGGACTCCTTGATAATTCCATTGCAATTCATATAAGATTCATCGAAGAATCCCCTAAAACTCCTGGCAAATTCCTTTTAGATTCCTCAAAGAATTTCCCTAAGAATCCGCAGGGAATTTACTTTGAAATTCACTACAAATTCCTGGAGGAAATATGGAAGAAATTGCAGATGAACCCTCAGGTATTCCGAATTCCCTGTACCAACCGCCTCGTTATATGGAAATTTCCTGCAGGCTTGTATGGAAATTCCTTGACGATTCCTTTGGGAGCAAATCCCATTCCATCACGATTTCCTAAGGAATCCAATCGGAACGGTACTGAAGGGTAATTATGAACGCATACATATATATTTCCTTAAATGTACATATGTGTATACCAAGAAGATGCACATTCCAATGTGCTCCTTCTTTCTCGCCTGTTCGTTGTTCATTTGCCCTCTCGATATTCTCACTCACTTCTTTTCTGGCGTTGGGAGCGTGCGGTTCATTAAATCTAATTGTGCATTATTATTTATTCATTGCGGATTGTCTGGTTAATACTTAATTATATTTCTTATTTATTAACTAAAACCATACATTCATTTAATTATTTTACTTAAAAATCATAGCTGTTTAGTGTTTTCGGCAGCGATTTACATTTTTCAGTCGGAACATTTAGCGTATCATAGTACCTGAACGAACTTGTGATGAGGTCACATTCTCTATATATACATACATATGTGAATAGCCAATATGTAAATACTAGAATAAGCTAAGTTAGAAACTAGGGCAAAGGGAAGCGCACACACCGCTAGTGGCAACAACAACAGCCACCGGCCCAGCAGAACTGGAATCAGACGCCTTTCATAAACAACTCGCGACGATCGCGAGTTCGAGGAAAAAAACCGAACCACGAGGGTCCCAGCAAGGAGCATCAGGACCGGGTGAGCCCCTACCGCTCAGGTCAACACCGTTGGAGTAATTCCAGGCGCAGCGGTGGCAGTTGAAATGGCCGCCAGCCCAGACTCAGGGGCCCACTGTTGGAACCATTCCTGGCGTGGCCCGGGCAGTGGCAGCTGGAATTATTCTGGGCCACCTATCCGACCCCAAAGGGGTGCTGCGCCGTTGGAAGCATTCCAGGCGTAGATTGGTGGCCGTTGGAACTATTCCAATCAGCTTGCTCCGTCTCCGGGGCGTCCCGGCGCTGGAGTAATTCCAGGCATGCGCGTGATGGGGGTGGCCACTGGGGCACTTCCGAGCCACCCTTCTCCGTCTCTAGGGGAGGGTGTTTCGCTGCTGGAGTATTCCGAGCCTGAGTTTTACCCCGTCAGAAGTACTAGGATCCCCAATTGCCCTTTCACTACTGCCGTTTCGCCATTTCCGCTCTTTACTATTTTAAAGTTGATATTGTTTTTTTAAGTTATTTAATTATTTTTGTTTTCTTCGTTCTTTTTTTAACATTTTTTTCCGTTCGTATTTTAAGGTATTTAATCTTAATTTATTATATTTTTATTTATTTTAAACTATTTTTATATTCTTTGTTTTGTAGTTATTTATTTATTTGTGTTATTCATTTTTATTTGTAACAATTTTAAATTTTTTCTAGATTTTTGCAAGTTTTTGGCACTTAAGCATAGTATCCAGACAGTAAAAAACCGTCTTTAAGCAGCGAGAGGCAAATAGTTTAAAACGGTTGTTCGCCAGCGGCAGTTCTAAACGTCGGTATCATGATACGAAAGAAAGGAAAAGTGTGTGGCACTCTTTAGTATTTTCCGAGCGGGTTCCGAAAAATAATGGCAAAATTAATAAGACAGGCTGTTCTTGACCCTCGATTGCCTCTCTCTACCTTCTTCAGTTTCGTATATACAGTATGTCAACAAAGTGTTTTGACAATGGAAAAGCTCACTATTTTTTATGGTTAAATGCTAAAAACAGCATGTTAATAGCGGTTTAAAATTAAAAAAAAATTATATTATGATTATGTAGGTATCAGAGAATTCATTTATGAAAAAAAGTTATACAATTTACTTACATAGCTATAATAAAAAACAAAATACATAAACCTCAAACTTTATTTTTAATTTCTCTTAAAGCCTCTTTAACACTGCAATTTACAACTACACTTATTCTTCTCTGCACAGCTTCCTTCGCTAATCTACATATGGGCAAATCCGGGGGAAGGTCAACCACGACGAAAAGTGAAAAACTTCTCTAAAATGAATATTATCAACATAATTACATTAAAATATGGTCCAATATATGAAATTTTATAGCCTTTATCATATTCTAAAGCAAATTTAAAAATATTCGAAAGCATATTCTCGCAATCGCATTTTTTCATTATTTTTACGAAAAATCGCAAAAAAAGGGCATGTTTTGTTTTGCTTATTACTTCTAAACAGAGGCATTATACTTTAACTTATGTTTTCTAACATCACTAGAATAATCCAAATATTCAACATAAAATGCTTATATGGTCTTCTAATGTATTTAAATAATAAAAAACAACGTCCAAAGTCCGATGGAAAAATCGTTCGTTCGCGACCCGTACGTTCGCGACCCGTACTTAATTTAATTAAAAAAAACCTAATGGAGATATTAAATTGGGAATAGACTCGATGGAAAGCTACATGCCTCTTTTTTAAAAGAAAAGTTATTGCATTAAAATATTCCATTCCAATTCGCAGATTTTTTGATTTTGCTGGAGCAAGCCAAAACCGACTCCCATTTCGCGTACGTTCGCGACCGCATGTTTTTTGCCAATATTATGAAAATGAAAAATCCATTAGAACCATAATTTACACTAAGAAAAGAACTCACCAAATGCTATCGGAAACAAAAAAAAAAGTTTCAGAAAATGTTTTTATACCCTTGCAGGGTATATTAGTTTCAGTCAAAAGTTTGCAACGCAGTGAAGGAGGCATTTCCGACCCTATAAAGTATATATATTCTTGATCAGGATCAACAGCCGAGTCGATCTAGCCATGTCCATCTGTCCGTCTGTCCTTCTGTCCGTCTGTCCGTCTGTCCGTTTCTACGCAAACTAGTCCCTCAGTTTTAAAGCTATCTGAATGAAACTTTGCAGTTAGGCTTCTATATACTCTCACTCGTACATATGTCGGAAAGGGCCGGATCGGACCACTATATCATATAGCTGCCATAGGAACAATCGGAAAAATCTACGAAAAAGAATTATAACTTTGTCAGTTTTCAACCAATTTTCACCAAATTTGATATATGCCCATTTAGTATTATTTCCGAATTTCGGTTTTAATTTCATTTCATTTCAAAATCGGCTGACCATATCCTATAGCTTTCATAGGAACAATCAGGAAAATTATAACTTTGTCAGTTTTCAACATATTTTCACCAAATTTGATATTTAGCCATATTTTAGTATTCCTGAATTTTGATTTTAATTTCATGAAAATCGGCTGACTATATCCAATAGCTTCCATAGGAACAATCAGGAAAATAAAAGAAAAATGCATAACTTTGTCAGTTTTCAACATATTTTCACCAAATTTGATAGTTACCCATATTTTAGTATTCCTGAATTTCGATTTTAATTTCATGAAAATCAGCTGACTATATCCTATAGCTTCCATAGGAACAATCAGGAAAATAAAAAAAACCATAGCTTAGCCGTGTTTCAAACCATTGCCATCAAATTTGAGATTTGGCAACAAATTATTATTTCAGAATTTGGTTTTTAATTTTTTGTTTAAACTCTGCAAGGGTATACAAACTTCGGTGAGCCGAAGTTAGCTTCCTTTCTTGTTTTGCACTAATTGCGTACGAACGTACGTTCGCGACCCCAGGATTAGCCCATATCTGTATTTGTCCAATGTCAATTTGTCTGTACAATGTCCACTCTCTCTGCTTCTGAGTCTTTAATCGTGTTGTGAATTTCTTTAACTATGTATGGGTCTGTGTTCTTATTGCCTACTAGTTTTATTTCAGCTATGTATGTATTTTTGCAAGATCACAGACCAGCGTTATGCCTACTAACTCCATTTCTTAAGACACCTCCAAAAAGCCATATCTGACGACTAAACAGTGGAAGGGCATCACTGCACGCAGCTTATTCAAAAATCATATTCTAACATACATTTTGCATTTTTTGCATGTTTTTCACATATCAATGCACGGACTCGAATTGGGTCGAAATAATGAGGAATATCGTTTATATTTAAAACAAATTCATCTAACTTACCGAAATGACAATGGAACGAGTGAAGGCTGTGGCATATAAGGAAGTTAAACAAATATAAAAATATCGATAGCTTTTTGTATATATATATTATATATATATATATATATATATCGTGATATTTTTGCTACCCGATATATTGAAAATCGAATTTTTTTTAAATATTTTTAATACTTCCCTATTGGTCAAATCCTGGAAATCGTTTTGGATTTCTGAATATGTTTTCCCAGTCCGTTCCTGTGAATCAGTAGGGATTTTAGGTAAATGTGAAACTCGAATTCCCACAGAGCGCTACCCACCTTCCACCATCCGATGCGGTAGTTGCGGCTAATCCGAAATATAAAAAAGAATGGTGTCGCGGGACACCACAAAGAAACGAAGCTTTTTTACATACATATAAGCATATTCATGTTATGCCCATGTATATACTGTACTGTACCATGTATACGTATATATACATGGACATGACATATACATATATCTATATATATACGTATATATACATGGACATGACATATACATGTATCTATATATATATAAATATGTATTATGTATATATATTACGAATAAGATTATTTGTAAATAATAATACTGTAAAATAAAAATAAATTAAAATGTAAATAAAAATAAATACATAAAATAAATTGAACCAACAAAAGATTTTGCTTGATATATCTGTATATATATTACGAATAAGATTATTTGTAAATAATAATACTGTAAAATAAAAATAAATTAAAATGTAAAGAAAAATAAATATATAAAATAAATTGAACCAACAAAAGATTTGGCTTGATATATCTGATATATCTTGATATCCTGATATATCTGATATATCAGGTAAAATCTTTTGTTGGTTATATTAATTTTTATTGTACATTATTATTATTTACAACTATTTGTAAATCAAATTAATGTAAAATAAATATAAATTAAAATGTATATAAAAATAAATAAATGAAATAAATTGAACCAAAAAAAGATTTTGCCTGATATATCCTGATACCTGATATATCAGGTAAAATCTTTTGTTGGTTCAATTTTTTTTTTACATTATTATTATGTAAAACTATTTGTAAATAAACGTTATGTAAAATAGAAATAAATTAAAATGTATATAAAAATAAATAAATAAAGTAAATTAAATACATATTTATGTATATATATTTATATCTATATATATATATCTAAATATGTATTATGTATATATATTACGAATAAGATTATTTATAAATAATAATACTGTAAAATAAAAATAAATTAAAATGTAAATAAAAATAAATACATAAAATAAATTGAACCAACAAAAGATTTTGCCTGATATATCTGATATATCAGGTAAAATCTTTTGTTGGTTATATTAATTTTTATTGTACATTATTATTATTTACAACTTTTTGTAAATCAAAATAATGTAAAATAAAAATAAATTAAAATGTATATAAAAAAAAATAAATAAAATAAATTTAACCAACAAAAGATTTTACCTGATATATAAGGCATAAAATAAATATATTCAACCAATCCAGCAAACAGTTTTCATTCATTAAAGACTTCATTAGCACCTAATGAGAGGCAATGTATGTGTTATTTAGCTTGGATCTCTTTGCAATGGGACTTGGGTCAGACCGATTTTAAAATGTAAACCAGAAAGGAAGCTAACTTCGGCTCACCGAAGTTTGTATACCCTTGCAGAGTTTAAACAAAAAATTAAAAACGAAATTCTGAAATAATAACACAGGTCTACAAAAATTGACCTTACAAAAGTACGGTGAATAAAACCTTCAGATTGTGAAAGATCTCGGTGTGTATATTGCTAGTTCAAAAATCAAAAAAATTTCTCACGTACCAATTTTGAGGAAATCGCCCTCAAAGTACCAAAAATGACCTATTTTGGCACTTTTCAAACGCTAATAACACAGAAACCGCGCGTGTACCAAAGTTGAATTTGGACTTAAATGAAAGGCCAATTTTTCCCCTTTCAGATTTCAGATGGGTCCTGATTTTAGGACGTCAGGTTCAGGAGCTATATCGCTTTTTCTGAACTAACTTTTGAGCCATTTTTTTGCTATGTTGTAGCCCTGGAACTCAGTACAAAATGTGATGACTCAGATGTAACTCCCAAAAAATTTGTTCTAGTTTCAATGATTTTTGAACTAGCAATATACAGACCGAGATCTTTCACAATGGCAATGGTTTGAAACACGGCTAAGCTATGGTTTTTTTTATTTTCCTGATTGTTCCTATGGAAGCTATAGGATATAGTCAGCCGATTTTCATGAAATTAAAATCGAAATTCAGAAATACTAAAATATGGCTAAATATCAAATTTGGTGAAAATATGTTGAAAACTGACAAAGTTATGGTTTTTTCTTTTATTTTCCTGATTGTTCCTATGGAAGCTATAGGATATAGTCAGCTGATTTTCATGAAATTAAAACCGAAATCCGGAAATAATACTAAATGGGCAAATATCAAATTTGGTAAAAATTGGTTGAAAACTGACAAAGTTATAATTTTCCTGATTGTTCCTATGGAAGCTATAGGATATAGTCAGCCGATTTTCATGAAATTAAAACCGAAATTCGGAAATAATACTAAATGGGCATATATCAAATTTGGTGAAAATTGGTTGAAAACTGACAAAGTTATAATTCTTTTTCGTAGATTTTTCCGATTGTTTCTATGGCAGCTATATGATATAGTCGTCCGATCCGGCCCGTTCCGACATATGTACGAGTGAGAGTATATAGAAGCCTAACTGCAAAGTTTCATTCAGATAGCTTTAAAACTGAGGGATTAGTTTGCGTAGAAACGGACAGACGGACAGACGGACAGAAGGACAGACGGACAGACGGACAGACGGACCTGGCTAGATCGACTCGGCTGTTAATCCTGATCAAGAATATATATACTTTATAGGGTCGGAGATGCTTCCTTCACTGCGTTGCAAACTTTTGACTGAAACTAATATACCCTGCAAGGGTATAACAATAACAAATGTTATTAATTTCTGGAGTCATAATCAATTTATTTTTCCAACTTTTTTAGGCATACAAATTTTCTTATTAACACCCAACAAAATAATTTCAGTTAAGTTTTCAACTCAAGAACCTCGTCAACTAAAAAATTGTATTGTTCTCAATTTTTTAAGATGTTTTGCATTTTAGTTTTAACAAATAATTGCAAAACATCAGCAAAAATAAATTTTTATGGCGTATCCAATTTAACTCGTGACCTCTAATGAGTTGGCTAATACACTTTTTATACCCTGTACAAAAGTATAATATTATAATTTTGTGCGAGTGCGATTTTCTGTAACAGGCAGAAGGAGGCGTGGCAGACCCCAAAAGTTACCTAAATATTGGTCAGGACTACTAAAGGAGTCAATATAGCCATGTCCGTCTGTCCGTCCGTCTGTCTGTCTGTATGAACTGAAGTATGCACTGTATCAACAATACTTAAAGGGTACACACTGTAACACTTTGTTGCAGTGTTTACATAATTCAAGGTCCCGGTCATAAACCCTAAGTGGCCGAAATATTAACTGATCGCTATGGCTCAGGCCACACTCAGAAAGTGTTAGCGTCGGCATAATTGCAACATGAACGGACCGCATGTGCATACCCCTCGAGCTCATCACATAAGAGAGGGCATATGTTTATATACATAGGTATATACATTGATAATCGTATCTCTGTCACCGCCTGCGAGCAGGGCAGCAATGAGACAGCCTTAATTAGACTTTAAGGAATATTATAAGTACAGATTGAATTCAAGCCTTCGAGCGGCACCATAGCTGTTCTCTAAGAACCAAATTAAATAAAGAAACATTTAAAACAAACCAACCAACAATCTATTTACTTCATGCCGACCGTGACTTGGTCCGCTGGTGGATAAAAGAAAAAGAGAATTGATAAAAATGACGGATCTATGGACTGTAGTGGTCAGGAATGCGGAGACGCCCAAGGAGATAAAAATGAGGTAACAGCGAAGTAATCATCAGCGGACAACCACAAGGAATATATATGAACCGAAATCTAAGTGAAAAGCGATGGGCCGGAGTGGAGTGAAGAACAAAATAAATAAGAGATTGAAGTGGCTATTATATACGAACCAACCACCCCCGCCATGGGTCACAGCGGTGAAGCTGCAGAGTGAACTCGATTTTTGAAAAAAGGAAAATTAAAAAAAAAACAATACAAATACATCTCCTAAGGGACTACCGAAAATGAAGCCAAGCTGCCCCGCCGACTGCCCTGGACCACTAAACAGTGTGCATTGTAAATATACACGAGGAAAGACAACTAGTGTGAGAGGCAATCCGCCCCTTACACCTCCGTGGGTGAAGACTGCCTGTGCGAAGCCAGCACCGGCGCCGCACAGTGGCGCCTTTTTTCATTTTGCGTTGCTAAAATCATAACTTTTGAATTAAATAAGATAATCCAATCATTTAAACGGCATTTGACAGGGAAATATGTAAAATTTATATTTTAAGTGGACAATGTGCCACGCCCACCCATTCGCCCATTTATAGGGTATCAAAGTGAAAAAACGAACTTTCTCATAGAAAACGATTTTTTTTAATTTATTAAATTTTTTAGCTTTATTTTGATTGGTTCGCTTAAATAAAAATATTTTTAAAAATCTAAAAAAAATTTTTACAAAAAATGGTCTTAAAAATTTCGATTTTTTTTATTTTTTGATAATTTTTCTAACATTTTGACTAACAATAAACCTATGTTGGGGGAATTACTAATATATCAAGCATTTTCTAACTATAAAAATTTAATTCTTCATCCTTTCGCTTCTTAAAATTATTCAAAACAAAAAATTAACGATTTTAACGCTGCAAATGCCTTGCGCGCTACGGGTACCCCTGAAGCGTTTCCACCTATATTTCGTGTTTTTTGACCCTGAGTTGTTTCACTAGATTTGCTCTCAAAGGTACGGCTGCAGCTAGACGCAGACTTTCTAAACGGATTCTGGTTCAGGAAAGATACACGGACAAGACCTATATAGTGTAGTTGTGTGCTCTGGAGGGCGTTAGAAGTTATAGACTACTTTAGGTAGAAAAAGGTGTTAAAAATGGACACTGGCAAGTAACGATTTACCTGTACAAGCCGAACCCAAACTGCCGTTTTTTATACCCTTTCAGGGTATATTAGTTTCAGTCAAAAGTTTGCACCGCAGTAAAGGAGGCATCTCCGACCTTATAAAGAATATATATTCTTGATCAGGATCAACAGCCGAGTCGATCTAGCCATGTCCGTCTGTCCGTCTCACAGTGTAAGATTTTGCCAATCTAGAGCGCCTTTATTCAAAAAAAAAAATTATTTTTGGGGTCAATGAGATTTAAGCACCACTTTAAGAAATGTTCAAATATGAGGAAATCACGATCAAAACAAAACGAAACATTTTTGTTTTGAAGAAAAAGGATTTTAAAGTGCAACGTTAGAAATGCATGCAAACTTGCATTGGGCAGCGCGCATCAGTTGACAAAGTTTAGTCGTTTCAAGTGGATCAATTAATCAGTGGGAGCAGGCAACAATTATTTTTACCATATTGAGAGATCAATTTTGAATCTATTTTTCATAACAAAATAATTTATTTCCAACTCTAAAATTTTTTTTCATTTTTTGGAAAAAAATACCAAAAAGTAAGTGTTTTTTTGTATGTTTCCTATTTTTGGTGGAGAAAAACTTATATAATTCTATTCCATTCTATTACACCAGAACATACACCATTTGCACACATTCATATAGAATCAGATTCAAAAATAAAATCTTGCTCATTTTTTGCACAAATATCTTAAATTTGAAAATGTCTGAAATAACCCGTGCTGAATTTTTCGAGGTTTGGGCTAAGAACGTAACACTCGCTAAGCGAGACGCTCTTGTAGAGCACGCTATGATGATTTTTGGAGATGATGTTGACTACCCAAAGCTGAAATTACATATGGCCAAGCTCTGTTTTGAATTACGAACTAGATTTCACAGATCTTGTAGAAATAAAGCTCGATTTTTTACCAACAATGCAAGTTGGCTGCAGGGCACTATAAAGGCCAAAGAACACCAACTTAATATCGGTGCTTCCACTTCAAACAACGATGGCAATACCGCAAGAGGGTTCTTCTCTAACCCTGAAGTGTGTGCGAAAATTACAAGAATAAATCATGACCTTATAATTAAATTTCGCTCAATTCTGACGTGTATAGCTAGTTGTTGCCCTATTAATACCTCAGCTTTTGAGCAGTACCTATCAGAAACTGTAGAGCTATATTTGTGGGAATATCCGTGGTACTATATGCCAGTAACTGTCCACAAAATCTTATTTCATGGAAAAGATATAATATTTAGCTGCATACTTCCCATAGGAAATTTTTCAGAAGAAGAACAGGAAGCACGAAATAAGGAAGTGCGAAGTTTTCGTGAACATTTCACCAGGAAAACTTCGCGGGTTCACACAAATGTTGATCTGTTGAACAGGCTGCTGATAACATCGGATCCATTTATTGCGAATTTGCGAACACCACCAAAAACTAGACACTCAGAACTTTCAGAAAATGTGTGCCAACTTTTATACACGGATCGAAATAATACTGAAAATTCTGGATCAGAAACTGAGTCTTGTTAAGTTGGCGAACAAAAATGGAGTTGATTTTTTTTATGTAATTTAAATTGTTGTTATTTCATTAAAAAAAATACATGCTTAAAATTGTCAAAAAAAAATTGTAATATTTTTTTTTTTTAATTTTTATGTTTTAAAATCTTCTTTGACGATTTTGACGCCCACGAAAATGCCACGCCCATTTTTGTATGTCTACATAAAAATTTGGGTTCATAAGAATGTTCATTTCAAATTTCAAGGTGATATCTTAAAAATTACAAAAGTTATTGAATTAAGGCGCCCTAGATTGCCAAAATCTTACACTGTGCGTCTGTCCGCCTGTCCTTCTGTCCGTCTGTCCGTCTGTCCGTCTGTCCGTCTGTCCGTTTCTACGCACACTAGTCCCTCAGTTTTAAAGCTATCTGAATGAAACTTTGCTGTTAGGCTTCTATATACTCTCACTCGTACATATGCCGGATCGGACGACTATATCATATACATAATCGGAAAAATCTACGAAAAAAATTTCGGTTTTAATTTCATGAAAATCGGTTGACTATATCCTATAGCTTCCATAGGAACAATCAGGAAAATAAAAGAAAAAACCATAACTTTGTCAGTTTTCAACATATTTTCACCAAATGTGATATTTAGCCATATTTTATTATTCCTGAATTTTGATTTTAATTTCATGAAAATCGGCTGACTATATCCTATAGCTTCCATAGGAACAATCAGGAAAATAAAAAAAAAATTCATAACTTTGGCAGTTTTCAACATATTTTCACCAAATTTGATATTTAGCCATATTTTAGTATTTCTGAATTTTGATTTTAATTTCATGAAAATCGGCTGACTATATCCTATAGCTTCCATAGGAACAATCAGGAAAATAAAAAAACCATAGCTTAGCCGTGTTTCAAACCATTGCCATCAAATTTGAGATTTGGCAACAAATTATTATTTCAGAATTTCGTTTTTAATTTTTTGTTTAAACTCTGCAAGGGTATACAAACTTCGGTGAGCCGAAGTTAGCTTCCTTTCTTGTTTTTGTTTAATTTACAGTTTATGAATGTATCTATAATTTAGAACTAAAATCAGTCCGATCGGTTGTATAGTTTTTGTGTAATATTACCTGAAAGTCAAAAAAGTGCACCTTTTGTTGATCCGAATCCAATTATCTCAACGGATTTGGAGTCGTTGGGAAATTCTCTGTCGATTGAGTATAAATTAAATCGTTTTTGCGACTATGAATTTTTGAATTATGCCACGACTTTTGTTCTAGAGGCGCCACTGTGCGTCGTCCAAAATTATCCAGATTCGATAAGATTCGTTGCATTTTGCAATTATTATAAACGTTTTATAAATAACTTCGCTGAATATTCCCGTCACGTAGCAATATATTAAAAAATTCGAATGGACAACTGTATGTCAAAACGCATTCGATCATCTTAAATCAGCATTAATAAATCCTACTTTGTTGCAATACCCAGATTTTACCAAAGAATTTTGTATAATCACAGATGCTAGCAAATACGCTTGTGGAGCAGTCCTAACTCAAGTTAAAAACGGACTACAGCTCCCAGTTGCATACGCATCAAGATCCTTCACAAAAGGAGAAAGCAACAAAAGCACTACAGAACAAGAATTAGCAGCTATTCATTGGGCAATAACTCATTTCAGACCATATATTTATGGTAGACACTTCACTGTCAAAACAGACCAATGGTAAGTCTTAGTTCCAAACTAACACGCATGAGACTTGAATTAGAGGAATATAATTTTACGGTAGAGTATCTAAAGGGCAAGGACAATTTCGTAGCCGATGCGTTATCACGAATAACCATTGAGCAACTCAAAGAAATCCCAGGAAATATAAATAAAGTCACTACAAGAAACCAAAGTAGACAGAAGTCCTGCGCAGGAGAAAAAGAATCAGAATTGCCTAGGCAATCTGAAGATAAAGCTTCAAAGCCCAACGTATATGAAGTCATTAATAATGATGAAGTACGTAAAGTAGTGACCTTGCATGTAAATAAAAAAATGTGTTTATTCAAACACGGAAAGAAAATTACAGCAAGTTATGAAGTTAGCGATTTGTATACTAATGGAACCCTTAACTTAGGTCAATTCTTCCAAAGGCAGGCCGGTATTAACAAGATCAGCCAACTCAAAGTGGCACCGTGGGAAAATATCTTTGAACTCGTTTCAATTGATAATTTTAAAACAATGGGCAATAAAATATTGAAATTATTAAGAGTAGCGCTACTTAACCCGGTGACCGTAATCAATATGAAGAAAGAAAAAGAAGCTATACTATACTGTCTACATTTCATGACGATCCAATACAAGGAGGTCACACTGGCATTACAAAAACCTTGGCCAAGGTCCAGAGACAGTACTACTGAAAAAATATGTCTAAAGACATAAAAGAGTACATAAGAAAATGTTCAAAATGCCAAAAGTCGAAAACGACTAAACATACAAAGACCCCACTTTCCATAACCGAAACTCCAGAAAGAGCTTTCGACAGGGTAATTATGGATACAATTGGTCCACTACGGAAATCGAACACTGGAAATGAATACGCAGTAACATTAATATGCGATTTAACAAAGTATTTGGTAGCAATACCAATACCAAATAAAAGTGCAAATACCGTAGCTAAAGCTATATTTGAAGATTTTATTCTAAAGTATGGTCCAATAAACCGTTCATTATGGACATGGGAACAGAATACAAAAATTCAATTATTGAAGATCTATGTAAATTTTGAAATATTAAAAACATAACTTCAACTGCTGTTGATCCTGATCAAGAATATATTAGTTTCAGTCAGAAGTTTGCAACGCAGTGAAGGAAGCATCTCCGACCCTATAAAGTATATATATTCTTGATCAGGATCAACAGCCGAGTCGATCTAGCCATGTCCGTCTGTCCGTCTGTCCGTCTGTCCGTTTCTACGCAAACTAGTCCCTCAGTTTTAAAGCTATCTGAATGAAACTTTACAGTTAGGCTTCTATATACTCTCACTCGTACATATGTCGGAACGGGCCGGATCGGACCACTATATCATAAGCTGCCAGAGGAACGATCCGAAAAATTTTCAAAAAACAATTATAACTTTGTCAGTTTTCAACCAATTTTCACCAAATTTGATATTTGCCCATTTAGTATTATTTCCGAATTTCGGTTTCAATTTCATGAAAATCGGCAGACTATATCCTATAGCTTCCATAGGAACAATCAGGAAAATTAGAACTTTGTCAGTTTTCAACCAATTTTCACCAAATTTGATATTTGCCCATTTAGTATTATTTCCGAATTTCGGTTTCAATTTCATGAAAATCAGCTGACTATATCCTATAGCTTCCATAGGAACAATCAGGAAAATAAAAGAAAAAACCATAACTTTGTCAGTTTTCAACATATTTTCACCAAATTTGATATTTAGACATATTTTATTATTCCTGAATTTTGATTTTAATTTCATGAAAATCGGCTGACTATATCCTATAGCTTCCATAGGAACAATCAGGAAAATAAAAGAAAAATTCATAACTTTGGCAGTTTTCAACATATTTTTACCAAATTTGATAGTTACCCATATTTTAGTATTCCTGAATTTCGATTTTAATTTCATGAAAATCGGCTGACTATACCCTATAGCTTCCATAGGAACAATCAGGAAAATAAAAGAAAAAACCATAACTTTGTCAGATTTCAACATATTTTCACCAAATTTGATATTTAGCCATATTTTAGTATTTCTGAATTTTGATTTTAATTTCATGAAAATCGGCTGACTATATCCTATAGCTTCCATAGGATCAATCATCAAATTTGAGATTTGGCAACAAATTATTATTTCAGAATTTCGTTTTTAATTGTTTGTTTAAAGTCTGCTAGGGTATACAAACTTCGGTGAGCCGAAGTTAGCTTCCTTTCTTGTTTTATTTCATTTTTGTACTTATGTATAAGCATTTATCTATAGCATGTAAGATTTCCTATGTACACTTCGGCAGCGGCGGCTTCTCGGTCACCGCTGAACAGTATAAGTTTTAGTTTGAGATTTTACTTCAAACAGAGAAGTTTCAATTAAATTCCGCTAAGGTTACTTTAATATCTGAAGACATTCCGATAAATATCAGGAGAACACCCCGAACCAACCATGGATTTTACTATAACTGGCGCAGCCGACTGACGGACCAAGATGGATCTTATTATCTTCGTTACACTGTAAGGGTTACACTACGAAGGTGAAGTATTCTTGTAAAAATAGAAAAATGCCCAAATTAAATAAAAATTATAATCGTGATATATGATAAAGAAAGCAAAGAAGTATTTAACGAATTTGTGATGACGTGGAAAGAATTAATGAAATATAAAAATAAAAAGAAAGTAGAAGGAAATGAGTGCAGTGCAGTTCTTTCATTAAAGTAATTTGGCCAAGGCTCTATGCCGTCGGCAAAACCATAGCGGATTTATAGAAAATGTAAGAGGTTTTCGAGGGAAGTGTGGAAAGTATTAGAATGAAGACGAAACAAGAAAGGAAGCTAACTTCGGCTCACCGAAGTTTGTATACCCTTGCAGAGTTTAAACAAAAAATTAAAAACGAAATTCTGAAATAATAATTTGTTGCCAAATCTCAAATTTGATGGCAATGGTTTGAAACACGGCTAAGCTATGGTTTTTTTATTTTCTTGATTGTTCCTATGGAAGCTATAGGATATAGTCTGCCGATTTTCATGAAATTGAAACCGAAATTCGGAAATAATACTAAATGGGCAAATATTAAATTTGGTGAAAATTGGTTGAAAACTGACAAAGTTATCTTTTTTTTTTTTGAAAATTTTTCGGATCGTTCCTCTGGCAGCTATATGATATAGTCGTCCGATCCGGCCCGTTCCGACATATGTACGAGTGAGAGTATATAGAAGCCTAACTGCAAAGTTTCATTCAGATAGCTTTAAAACTGAGGGACTAGTTTGCGTAGAAACGGACAGACGGACATGGCGAGATCGACTCGGCTGTTGATCCTGATCTAGAATATATATACTTTATAGGGTCGGAGATGCTTCCTTCACTGCGTTGCAAACTTTTGACTGAAACTAATATACCCTGCAAGGGTATAAAAATAGATAAATATAAAGAAGAATACAAGTTATGAGAAATTAGTGTGAGAGAATTCTGCAATCCCATCGCGTGTTTTGCAGAACGTCAATTACACGATTTATGGCAAATTGTGTTAATTGATCTTACCTTTTTTTCAAAATTAAAAAAAAAACAAAAAAAGAAAAGAAAAGAAAAAGAAGAACAAATAAATGAAGGCTAAGAAAAAAAAGGAAAATATAATAAAATAAATAAATATATACGTGTGAGGTAGTTCTGCAATCCCATCGCGTGTTTTACAGAACGTCAATTACACGATTTATGGCAAATTGTGTTAATTGATCTTACCTTTTTTTTTCAAAATTAATATAAAAAAAAATAAATAAAATATATGTATAAAAATTATAAAGAAGAAGAAGTTATCGTATTTAATTATATATATACGAAACAATTCTTGCAATCCCATCGTGTGTTTTGCAAGGGTTTCAGCTTTAGAAAATTCAGGGAAACTCTATTTAGGCTGATTTTCAGTGCGTTTTATGTGCAAATTTTAGGGAATTATCTCTTTGCTTATTTTCTTGTATACGTCAGCAATTTGAAATGTTGACCACCATTTCCTAATGGAAGGGTTTTTCTCATATAAAGAAGTTGAGTAAATAATATTATCTTGCAGGTAAATGACACAAGAGTACACCACCTGAGGATAGACCAGTAACATTAAGTACACTACAACACGATATTTATACCCTAGCAGGGTATATTAGTTTCAGTCAGAAGTTTGCAACGCAGTGAAGGAAGCATCTCAGACCCTATAAAGTATATATATTCTTGATCAGGATCAACAGCCGAGTCGATCTAGCCATGTCCGTCTGTCCGTCTGTCCGTCTGTCCGTTTCTACGCAAACTAGTCCCTCAGTTTTAAAGCTATCTGAATGAAACTTTGCAGTTAGGCTTCTATATACTCTCACTCGTACATATGTCGGAACGGGCCGGATCGGACCACTATATCATAAGCTGCCAGAGGAACGATCCGAAAAATTTTCAAAAAACAATTATAACTTTGTCAGTTTTCAACCAATTTTCACCAAATTTGATATTTGCCCATTTAGTATTATTTCCGAATTTCGGTTTCAATTTCATGAAAATCGGCAGACTATATCCTATAGCTTCCATAGGAACAATCAGGAAAATTAGAACTTTGTCAGTTTTCAACCAATTTTCACCAAATTTGATATTTGCCCATTTAGTATTATTTCCAAATTTCGGTTTAAATTTCTTGAAAATCAGCTGACTATATCCTATAGCTTCCATAGGAACAATCAGGAAAATAAAAGAAAAAACCATAACTTTGTCAGTTTTCAACATATTTTCACCAAATTTGATATTTAGACATATTTTATTATTCCTGAATTTTGATTTTAATTTCATGAAAATCGGCTGACTATATCCTATAGCTTCCATAGGAACAATCAGGAAAATAAAAGAAAAATTCATAACTTTGGCAGTTTTCAACATATTTTTACCAAATTTGATAGTTACCCATATTTTAGTATTCCTGAATTTCAATTTTAATTTCATGAAAATCGGCTGACTATACCCTATAGCTTCCATAGGAACAATCAGGAAAATAAAAGAAAAAACCATAACTTTGTCAGATTTCAACATATTTTCACCAAATTTGATATTTAGCCATATTTTAGTATTTCTGAATTTTGATTTTAATTTCATGAAAATCGGCTGACTATATCCTATAGCTTCCATAGGAACAATCAGGAAAATAAAAAAACCATAGCTTAGCCGTGTTTCAAACCATTGCCATCAAATTTGAGATTTGGCAACAAATTATTATTTCAGAATTTCGTTTTTAATTGTTTGTTTAAAGTCTGCTAGGGTATACAAACTTCGGTGAGCCGAAGTTAGCTTCCTTTCTTGTTTCAAGCATATGTTATAATTAACGTTGAAAAATGTTGTCCTGAAAGTAATAATAAGCTGACTTAATGCCGAATATTGCCAAAGTTAGAAATTTGCTACCTACTTACTAAGTCACCACTAGAGGAGCTACTAAGAAACAGACCACGAATACCCAGATACCGCAAGAAAATTCGCTGTCATTAAGACATATGGTCACACCCTCACCTGCGACCATGGACTCTAGCAACAATTCTTCACCTTCTCACCTTAGTTCTGCGGTTGTAAACCATGCCGACTTGTTCGCATCCATGAGAATTCCAGACGTGATTCGCTTTTTACCTTCTAACTCTGGGGACCCCTTTACGTTGAACGAATTTATTAACAATGGGAAGAAATAATATTAATGATTAGGGGTACGGATCAGACTCCGTATGGACAAATGCTCCTTAGAGCAATTAGACAGAAGATAGAGGGCAAAGCAAATGAGGCAGTGATTGCTTCGGGAGCTAGTCTCATCTGGGATGATATTAAGGACGCATTAATAAGGCACTGTAGGGACAGGAGGGACGAAGAGACCCTCATGTCAGAGCATTATAATTTAAAACAGAAACAGCTATCGCTACACAGGTCGTATGAACAGATCACAAAAATAAAGTTAGCATTGTTCAGAATAATCGATAATGAGGAAACTGAACAACTGGCGATTAGAGTGAGGCAGAGGGTAGTGTCTCAGACTTGCCTAACAGCGTTCCTCGCAGGGCTCAGAGGAAATTTGAGCGCCATAGTCAGGGCTTTTAAACCAACAGGATTGAAAGAAGCTTTTGATATGGCAGTAAAGGAAAGAAATTTGTACTTTGCGGAGAATGCCACATATGGTACACAAAATAGGCAGTTGAATAGGCAAAACGATCGTTTTCGCTCAAACCAATATTCAAATCAAAACCAATATAGGAACTACAATCAATATCAAGGCAGGAATAATAATCGTACACCGAAAACCGTAAACCGAACAAATTACGATACCAATCGTACCAATAATTTCCCAGCAATTACGGCAGGTGACGATGTACCTAGCACATCGAGCGCCGCAGCTAAGAGAAATGTAACAAATAATATCAGGTTTCAATCGAACGGGCAAAGACTGTTCAATATAGAGACAAAGAACAAAACAGAAGAGACGCAAGTGGAGCATAATGTAGTTGACGAACAAAATTTTCAGTCAAGAGCCTCGAGTCATCGAAAGGATTCCTGAGTAAATTCAGTCTAGACGCAAACCTAACATACATAACACTGTCGTTTCAAAACAAAAAGAACTTAAAATTTTTAGTGGATACAGGCTCAGAGGGCTCTTTCATCGATCCTAAATTTGTAAATGAAAAAGACAGAGTCGCATTAGATAAACCAGTTCAGATCACAACGGTACTTAACGAATATTCCATTCAACAAATGGCCATACTACCCATCTTTGAGGAAAGTAAGGATGCTAGGGAGTTTCCTTTTCTGATATTTAATTTCCACCAATTTTTCGACGGATTAATTGGGATGAACGTTTTGACCCAACTCCCAGCAATAATTGATATTGCGCAACTGACTTTCACTACTCCAACATTCGAAATTCCCCTATGTCTTGAACCAAATCGCACTTCGGAAATATATGAGATAGAGGAGGAATCTAAAGCAGTGATTACGGTACCTGTAAGCATTAAAGAAGGCCCATTCTTATGTGACCACATTCAAGTGGAAGAGGATTTTTTCATAACACCGGGTTTATATTCTGCACAGAATAACCGTGCCCATATCGAAATTAATAATTTTTCTACTACACCAAAAAATGTTGTCTAGACTCAAGCTTACAAGTAGATAAATTCGTAGAGGATGATTTTACATTTATGGAGGCAATGCCAAATAACCTGGATTACAGTCAGGAGCCCATTTCCTCAGGATTTCATAGTATTAGAACAGATCATCTAAATGACGAAGAAAGACGACAACTGTCTCAACTTTGTAACAAATTCTCCGATTTAGGATTTCACGAAGGCGACAAATTGTCGTTCACAAATCAAGTGAAGCACGAAATCAAAATTACGGATAACAAGCCCGTATTCTCCAGACCATTTAGGTTCAGCCCCATCGAGGCAGCCGAGATCCACAACCAGATAAACAAACTTCGAGATCAAAACATAATAAAACATAGTCATTCGCCTTGGAGCGCCCCAGCATTTCTAGTTTCTAAAAAGATGGACGCATCTAACATAAAGAAGTGGAGAATGGTCGTAGATTTCAGAAAGCTAAACGAAAAGACGGTGAAAGATAGATATCCTATGCCCAACATTAATGATGTTCTTGATAGAATAGGCAGAGCTCAATACTTTACTGCCATAGATCTCGCTAGGGGTTATCATCAAATTGAAATGGAGCCAAGGGACATTTCGAAAACAGCCTTTACGGCACAGGGAGGGCATTACGAGTTTGTCCGTATGCCTTTCGGACTGACAAATGCTTCAGCGACTTTCCAAAGAGTCATGGACAACGTTTTAGCAGACCTCAACGGAGATTGTTGTCTAGTATATTTAGATGACATTATAGTCTTCTCACCTTCCCTACAAGAACATATTAGCGATCTGGAGTCCGAATTTTACAGATTAAATTAGGCAAACTTAAAAATTCAACCCCACAAATCCGAATTCTTACGCAAGGAAATATAATATTTAGGGCATATAGTTACAGAAGAGGGCATCAAACCGAACCTCAAAAAGATTGAGGCCATAAAGGCTTTTCCAATTCCGACCACAAGGAAGGAAATTAAATCTTTCCTTGGTCTGTTGGGATATTATAGAAAGTTCATCAAAGATTTCGCAAAGATCACCAAGCCCATTACCAAACAATTGAAAGGAAAAGCCCCGGTACTACTGACCGATGAATTCAAAGAAGCCTTCAATGTTTGCAAAACTCTACTCTGTAATGACCCTTTGAAATACCCAGAATTTACCAAACCCTTTATATTGATGACAGATGCCAGCAATGTGGCCATCGGCGCGGTTCTTTCTCAAGGGACTTTGGGATCCGACAGACCAGTATGTTTCGCGAGCAGGACACTTAATGATCGGGAAGTTATGTATTCAACAGTGGAAAAAGAGATGTTAGCGATTATTTGGGCAACCAAATACTTCCGGCCTTATCTCTTCTGCCAAAAATTTCAGATTGTCACCGATCACAAGCCATTAACCTGGCTGATGAACTTCAAAGAACCAAATTCAAAATTGGTCAGGTGGAAGTTACAATTGTTGGAATACGACTACGAAGTTGTATATAAGAAGGGATCTCAGAACGTCGTGGCCGATGCTTTAAGTCGTGTAGAAATACAGACTAATTGCATAACTAATTCTTTATCTAACAGTGTGTCAAATTCTAAATCTATAATTGTATCGGATAGACCTTTAAATGAATTCAAAGCACAGTACATTTTTGAAATGGGTAACGAGGAAAAGACAAAGACAAGTTTAGACGAACCATATCAAAAATCAGTTTTGATATTAATGTGATCACTGACGTTTTGCGAGAAATCCTAGCGCTCAACAGACTACACGCTATTTTCGCTTCGGATTCTATCTTTGAGTTGATACAGGAAGCCTACCTTAAATATTTTCAAAATTACAATTTAACAAGGTGCAAACAATTTTTAACAGATATCACTACTACACAGGAACAACGGTCAATAGTCACGGATTATCACCTCAAAAACAACCATCGGGGGATTGAAGAAACTTTGAATCATTTAAAGAGAACATTCAATTTCCCTTACATGAAACAGAAAATTACACAGTTAATTAATCAGTGCAATATTTGTCAAAAATTAAAATATGACAGAAGACCACCAAAGCCTGTTTATCAAAAAACAGAAATTCCGGATTGTACATATGGACATATATACTATCAACGGTCAAACAATTCTTACTTTGATTGATAAATTTTCAAAATTTAACAGCGCCTATACAATTCCGGCTAGGAGTTGTATAAATGTGGTAAAATCTTTGAGACATTATTTTTGCTTCGTGGGCATTCCTACAAAATTGGTATTCGATCAGGGCGCTGAATTCTCCGGAAAAATTTTAACAGATTTTTGTAAACAATATAATATCGTTACTCATGTAACATCATTCCAGCAATCTACAAGTAATTCACCCGTGGAAAGATTGCATTCCTCTCTAACCGAAATTTATAGAATTATTTATGAGACCAGGAAGGCTAATAAGCTGGAACGCGATCACGAAGAAATTCTATTTGAAACCCTAACCACTTACAACAACAGCATACATTCTGCTACCAAATGTACACCTTTCGAACTACACTCTGGTAGGACCCACATTTTTAATAGGGAGATCGAGTATAATTCAGAACATGACTATCTTCAAAAACTCAATGAATTTCAAAACGTACTATATCCAAAAATCAAAGCTCAGTTAGAAGACAAAATGAACCAGAGAATTGACAAATTAAATAAACAAAGAACGCAACCAGCTTCACTCAATACAGACGATGTAATTTTCAGAAGAGAGAACAGGAGGAACAAACTCACTCCTCGTTTCTCTGAACACAAAGTTTTGAAGGACAACAAGATTACACTAATATCCACTAGAAAACAAAAACTACACAAAGCAAAAATTAAGAACCGGATTAAAACAAACAAACCTCCTATTGATCTTACAGATTCGCATGCATCGCAACCCAGGACGTAAGGGTCCAAGAATTAGGAAGCGACACCGCTTTACTAAAAATAAATCTGGGACAAGCCAAGATTATACAATCACACAAGTATTTCACACATCGAATTAATTTACAAGACTTTATAGACGGCGTCGTTAATTTTGAACGAGCAATCAGTCAATTAAAAGAAAATATCGACTAAACTTCTACAACTAAAGGATAGAATAGATAGATTACTACCCAAGAAAAGGTCAAGACGGGGACTAATAAATGGACTAGGTAAAGTGGTGAAAATAGTTACTGGAAACCTAGACGGTGACGATGGACGTAGAATTGAGAACAACTTAAAAATGATCACTGATAATCAAAAAGAGTTAACAACAAATGCGAATAAACAAGAAATATTTAATAACGACATAAGGGCGAGATTTGATAACATTACAGCACACATAAATAGGTAACAGCAAATAATTAATCACTACTTAAACAACTATAAAAATGCAATATTCAAAGACTTAAATTCCGAACACAAAATATCACACACTCTACAATATATATCACGAATCAATATAAACATAGATGTATTATCGAATCACTTAAACAATGTAGAAGAAAGCATGTTATTAGCTAGACTAAAATTAGTACCCAATTTTATTGTATCAGAACAAGAATTGAATATAATCATGCAAGAGATAGACGATGCAGAACTAAGTAACATGTCCAATGAACACATTCTCGACATATTGGAATTAGATACTTTTATGATTGGAATTGAGATCAACTTTAGAATTAAAATACCAACATTCAAACAAAACACTTATCAATTCTCACACATTGTTCCTCTGCCTATTAACGAATCTAAATTTTTAGTTCTACCTAATTATATGGCATACCATAACGCTAAGGATATATATTACTTTATAAACAAATGTAATACGGTAGACAAATATTATATTTGCGAAAATTTGTTATCGATCAGGGACAATCCCGAAACCGAATGCCTCAATAGCATATTCACGCTGAATATCGCGAACTGTAGAGTCAAAGATGTCGGAAATCAAGAGCTAATAACTGAAATAGAACCGGCACACATTCTAATTTTAAATACAATAAACTCCACTAATGTCTCAAATTGTACGGCTAAAATCCCTATAAAGGGATCTGCGCTAATTACATTCAACAACTGCAAAGTATCTATCAACCAAATTCCCTACGACAAAGAATTGGCGCTATACGAAGAGAAGATAGATGTTACTTTCCCAATTATTCGGAATATAAACTTCACCAACCACATCGAAGATATCAACCTACACAATTTAAACCTAAGATCCATCAATGCTTCCAACTCCATTATTTATTGGAAAAATTTTACAACTACAAATTTTGGAGCGGTATACTTACTATTATTAATCTGAATCTTAATAACAGTCCTGTTCACCAATACAATGAAGAAGGTCATATTCTCCACCGTACCAGAACCAAGTTTCGTGACGTCCACACCATCGCTTTGGCCGTCACTTCAATCCAGGAGGGGAGGAGTTACCGACCAGTCGGTACGAAACGAGCCGCCGGCCAAGCCACCCAGAGCTACCCTGGAATTGGTACGTTGACTGGGTGGCCACTTGACAATACATATGGAAGCAATTATATTGCAATGTAAACATCGTTCAAAACTGGGCAACGACCACTTGGGTCGCTGCCCTGCTAACGTTTCGCTGACTCTGCAACAGGATGCCCCGACCCCCGGAAATGTGACACGAGCAGCACTTGGATTTGGATTCTTAATAAACATTCATTATACCCTTGCAGGGTATATTAGTTTCAGTCAAAAGTTTGCAACGCAGTGAAAGAAGCATCTCCGACATTTGATATTTGCCCATTTAGTATTATTTCCGAATTTCGGTTTTAATTTCATGAAAATCGGCTGACTATATCCTATAGCTTCCATAGGAACAATCAGGAAAATTATAACTTTGTCAGTTTTCAACCAATTTTTACCAAATTTGATATTTGCCCATTTAGTATTATTTCCGAATTTCGGTTTTAATTTCATGAAAATCGGCGGACTATATCCTATAGCTTCCATAGGAACAATCAGGAAAATAAAAGAAAAAACCATAACTTTGTCAGTTTTCAACATATTTTCACCAAATTTGATATTTAGCCGTATTTTATTATTCCTGAATTTTGATTTTAATTTCATGAAAATCGGCTGACTATATCCTATAGCTTCCATAGAAACAATCAGGAAAATAAAAGAAAAATTCATAACTGTCAGTTTTCAACATATTTTCACCAAATTTGATAGTTACCCATATTTTAGTATTCCTGAATTTCGATTTTAATTTCATGAAAATCGGCTGACTATATCCTATAGCTTCCATAGGAACAATCAGGAAAATAAAAAAAACCGTAGCTTAGCCGTGTTTCAAACCATTGCCATCAAATTTGAGATTTGGCAACCAATTATTATTTCAGAATTTCGTTTTTAATTTTTTGTTTAAACGATGCAAGGGTATACAAACTTCGGTGAGCCGAAGTTAGCTTCCTTTCTTGTTTTATTTCATTTTTGTACTTATGTATAAGCATTTATGTATAGCATGTAAGATTTCCTATGTACACTTCGGCAGCGGCGGCTTCTCGGTCACCGCTGAACAATATAAGTTTTAGTTTGAGATTTTACTTCAAACAGAAAAGTTTCAATTCCGCTAAGATTATTTTAATATCTGAAGACATTCCGATAAATATCAGGAGAACACCCCGAACCAACCTTGGATTTTACTATAACTCGCTCGGCCTAAGCGAGCATAGCTATGTATTTAAGAATATATATATATACGTCTCTACGCTGCCGCTGTTGGTAGCGCAGCTACAAGACACCTTCTTTAGTTTTGATTACATATAGATAAGATTATTATCGATTATGACTTTGGAGCGACAGCAATGGTTGCTCCGAAGAATTGATGAAATTCAAATTAATAAAAGAACCAAACAATAAAAACTAAATCCTGCCTACTCAATTGGGACAAACCGTGGCGAATCGTATTACACTACAGTTAGATAAGACGGAGTTACCAAGAAAGGAGATGGAATATTTGAGTCATGTGGTAACTCAACAAGGAATTAGACCAAACCCAGGGAAGATCGAATCGATAAAAAGATTCGAGATGCCCAAAACTAGGAAGCTAATCAAATCATTCCTAGGTCTGTTGGGATATTATAGGAAGTTCATTAAGGATTTTGCGGCCATTGACAAAACAGCTGAAAGGAAAGAAAGCGGTGCAAATATACCAAGAATACAAAGATGCATTTGAGGTATGCAAGACCTTGTTGTGCAACGACCCAATTCTACAGTTTCCCGATTTTGACAAGCCGTTTATTTTAACCACAGATGCAAGCAATTATGCTATTGATGCCGTCTTATCCCAAGGAAATTTGGGAACGGCTAGACCAATAGCGTACGCAAGCAGGACATTGTCGGGATCAGAAGTGAACTATGCAACAATAGAAAAGGAAATGTTGGCCATTATTTGGGTGGTTAAACATTTCAGGCATTACGTATTCGGTACGAAATTCAAAATAGTCACTGACCATAGGCTACTAACTTGGCTAATGAGTTTGAATGAACCCTTTTCTAAGCTCGTGAGATGGAGACTCCAAATGTTGGAGTATGACTACCAGATCGTATACAAGAAAGGGTCTCTGAACGTGGTGGCCGACGCGTTGAGCCGGATACAACCGGAACTCAATGTGTTGGAAGAGGCCTCAGAAAGAGCAACCAACGGGGAGACGATTCACTCCGCAGAGGAGGACCTCCAGTTGGGATTTCCAATATCAGAGAAGCCACTCAATGAATATAATATCTAGGTGGTCGTACAGGAAGGGAGAACAGCAGGAGTAGAAAAACAGGTTCCGTTCAGGAACGAGTTAAGAATAATTTGGACAGACAACAACTTTGATGATGAAACAATTGGCAAAACACTAAAGAAAATCCTAAAGCCAAAAAGAACGGCAGCACTCATGATTCCAGACCATTTAGTGCTATCGATTCAGGAGGGGTACTGTAAGTACTTCGCATATAGCAAGCTGTATAGGGCGATAAGGTGCACAACCTTGTTGCCTGATATAACAGAGAAGAGTGAGCAGGAACGGATTATCAAAGAGTACCATGAAAGGTCAAATCATAGAGGAATAGAGGACACGTTGGCACACCTGAAAAGGAAAGTGTTTTTCGTACACATGAAGCAAGCAATTACGCAAACAATTAACAACTGTGACAGTTGCCAATTGCAAAAATATGATAGGAGACCAAACAAGGTTAAGTACATCCGACCGATGGAGATAGTACACATAGACTTGTATTTTGTAAACAAGAAAAGTGTGCTAACCATAATAGACAAGTTCTCAAGGTATGCTTGGGGAATGACAATACCAGCGAAAGAGAGCATAAATATTGGCAGTGAAAACTTTCATGGCTTTATTAGGAATGCCAAAGAAGATAGTTTGTGATCAAGGGTTGGAATTCACTTCTAACTTGTTCAAAGATTTCTGTCGGCAGTACGAATTAGATCTACATATATATCTTTCCAACAGTCATCGAGTAACTCGACGGTCGAAAGACTGCACTCGACGATTACTGAAATATACAGGCTGATAATCGAGTCAAGGAAAAAGGGGAAATTAGAAAGCAAGCACGAAGAAGTGTTGGATGAAGCATTCATAACTTATAATAATGCCATTCATTCAGCTACGAAACTGACCTCGCAGGAACTGTTTACAGGCAGAACGCAAAATTTCTTAAATAACGTGTTGTTTAACAACGAACACGATTATTTACAGAAGATTAATGCGTTTCAAGCGGAACTTTACCCGAAAATTAAAGAAATAGAGGAGGCGAATGTCGATAGACAGGACCCCGAGCCCGTACACCCAGATGACACAATATTTAGAAAGGAAAACAGGAGGGATAAATTAACTCCTCGTTTCTCTAAACACAAAATGATGGAAGGTAATGGGATAACAATGACTTCAACTAAACCTCAAAATATCCACAAAGAAAAGATCAGAAGGTTAACTAAACCGAATCAATCACAATCAATTTCAGGTGGCCATGGGGCGTAGTCGCGGAAAGGAAATTCGAGATCCGGACATTGCTAGCTGATGAACCGCTAGCACAAATAGATCTAGGCCCCGCGAGGATAATACAAACATACAAAACGTTTGTACATTTCGTAAGATTGCAAGAATACCAGGAAGCGATAGAGCAACTAGAGCGGACACTTACAGAGGTAGGCGAGGAAACAAGGGACCTTGTTAGGGTATTACAAAATAAGCTGATGCTAATCAAGACCAGGTTGGATGCAAAATGCCCCAGGAAGAGGAAGACAAGAGGACTGATCAATGGATTGGGAACAGTAGTGAAATCCATAACGGGAAATTTAGACGCGGAAGACGTGGATAGGCTAGAAGAAGAAATAAGAAAAATGCAGGAGGAAGAGAAAAGGTTGAAAGAGAATTTGAGTTCGCAAGAGAAGACAGGAGCTAGGTTCGCAATAATGTTTAAAAACCTGACAAGATATATAAACGAAGAACAGAGTCGAGTAACGACATTCACTAATAATTACGGAAATGGAATTAGCAAGACATTTATGGAAGAAGACAAGAGAATTTACAAGGTAGAGTATATCACGGACATAATATTTGCGGCAAGACTACCAATATTTAAAATAGGGGTATACTCCCTACACAGAGTAGTACCGTTGAGAATGAATAAAACTGAATTTGTAATTGCACCTAAGTATGTAGCACGACATGAAGAAGAATTGTATTATTATAAGGAAAAATGTCAGAAGATAAGAAACCTATATAGTTGTAAGAAAGATAAGGTTGTAAGCCAGGTCAATGAAAATTGTCTTAGAAAGCTACTTAGCGGAAAGGAAGCGGAATGTGAGACGAAGGATGCCGGATTTGCAACCAGGATCTTCGAACCGGAAGAGGGCTATGTGGCGATCTTCAAGGGCGAGAACGTGAAGTTACAAACAGACTGTGGACAGGACAGAATCCTGAACGGATCGGCACTAATCACGGTTGGTGAATGCGGAGTGATGGTGAACAACGTACAATATGGAGCGGTGAAGAAGCTAGGTACAGCAGGAAAGGAAAGAATAGAACAACCCAAGAATTGGGAATACATGAGCTGAGCATGGAAGATGTCGAGACGAAACTCCAAATCAACAAAATACAGGAGGGAACGAAGATACTCACGACAGCAACATACACCATGTTGGCGATAATAATGGTATTAGGATTGGCGCTAGCATGTTTTCCGAAGAGAACGGCCACTTTTACACCGGTCGCAGCACCCGCCACTGTAGTACCAACCATTGCTCCACCTGTCACCTACACACCAACCATTGATCCACTATGGTCGGTACTTCAGTCTGAGGAAGGAGGAGTTACCGCCTCAGCACTAACCCTCGGCGGTCCCCCACCGAAACCCCTCCGGCAGCCACTCGAATTACCGCCTCAGCATTAACCCTCGGCGGCCCCACCGAAACCCCGGCAGCCACTCGAACAGCAGAACTGACCGGCAACTATGTCACCAAACAAACATAAACAACTGGGCCGTCGCTGACTTCAGCTATGTATGCATCCGGTCCAATTACTTTCCATTCCGCTAGGTCAGCACATTATTTGTAATCCAAAAGCTTCAAACCAAGAAAGACAAAATAAAGAATTCATTCTGAATCTGACTTCCAAACGGAATCAATGCTTTAATTATTCAATTCAACCATATTACTGGAGAAACCCTTGTTGGGAGCCCACTTATTGAACCTACATATTATAACACTATGCAACCAACGAGCGGGAACTTCTCGATATTGTATGGGCATAAAAAAATTTCCGGAACTACCTTTACGGAGTAAAGGATTTACAGATCTTCACTGACCACCAGCCGTTAACCTTCGCCGTCTCTGACAAAACCCAAACGCAAAGCTGAAGCGCTGGAAAGGAATTATCGACTACCATGGCGCAAAACTGGTTTATAAACCAGGAAAGGAAATCTTCGTGACAGACACACTATCCCGCCAGAACATAAATGCCCTAGAGGATGGGCAGGAATCGGTCGTAGCCACCATACAATCGCTAACTTACACGATTGACTCAACCGACAATCCCGTAAACTGCTTTCGGAATCAAATAATAATTGAGGATGGAAACAGCTTTTCGGTGCACACGTTCATCTTGTTTAGGAGAAAAGGCACGTGATCAGAATACAAAATCATCACATGATGCTGTAAATGCCGAAGTGGTGAATGTAATACATTGCTCATTACCAGCTCTGGCATTCATTCAACATCAACTAGTCGAGTTTTTCCCTAGCACTTCCTTCAAGTATGCGATAAGCTTTGTGCAGGGCATAACGGACACAACGGAACAAAGGGAAATAGTTGCAACAGAGCACAACAGGGCTCATCGAGCGGCACAGGAAAATGTTAAGAATATCCTGAGGGATTATTTCTTTTCGAAATTGCTGCGGTTAGTAACACAGGTAACTGCAAACTGTAAAATCTGCTCCATTGCAAAGTACAAGCGGTACAAAGTACCCATCCAAGCAGGCAGTAGCAGAAACACCCATCCCTTCTTTCGTGGGAGAAATCCTACATGTAGACATTTTCTCAACGGACGGTACACTATTTCTCACCTGTATTGACAAATTCTCGAAGTTCGCAACAGTGCAAAAAATCGCATCAAGGGCTAATGTCGACATTAAAACCCCTCTACTGCACATAATCAATTTTTTCCCAAAATCAAAACAATCCACTTTGACATCGAAAGGTCACTAAATTCTGAAATAATCTTTTCTTTTTCATTCCAGGAGGCCCTCTTCGGCGCGCTCAGGGCCGCCTCTGCCCACCGGCAATCAAAGGGCTCGTCCACTTCTTGCGCTCCTAGATTTCGGCCCTCCGCGCACCACCTTCCGAGCGAACCTATGTTCTCCCGCTCTCCGCTTCTCGGCATTCCCGATCTGCGCTCGCTGTGAGGCGAGCTGGGGATGGCTGGCCCGCTTTCCGCCACTCGGGCCCGTTCCCGCACTGTTAAGCTCTGCTCTCATCTTGCTCTAAAATTTGTACTAAGGCTACTAGCCCCCACAGCGTTTTCTAAAATTTTCTGCTATAGCACTTGGATGTACATAGCAAGTCAGAAAACTCGGAGCAGATCATAGAACAAAGTTTTCAATTTCATTGCTACGGCTCTGCTACTGCTCTCGTCAAAGTGACAGCGCCTGCTATAGCATAGAATCATTTTTATGAATCTCGCTGCTATGGAGTAGTAAATTCAAACCCTGTTCAGAATAGTAGATACAGAAGAAGCGGAACAGCTGGCAGTAAGGGTTACACAAAAGGTAGTAGCACAGACATGTCTAACAGCGTTCCTTGCGGGGCTCAGAGGGAACTTGAGCGCTATAGTTAGGGCCTTTAAACCGACAGGACTAGAGGAAGCTTACGACATGGTAATAAAAGAAAGATGCACTGTACCAACAATACTTAAAGGGTACACACTGTAACACTTTGTTGCAGTGTTTACATAATTCATGGTCCCGGTCATAAACTCTAAGTGGCCGAAATATGAACCGATCGCTATGGTTCAGGCCACACACAGAAAGTGTTAGCGTCGGCATAATTGCATGAACGGACCGTATGTGCATACCCCTCGCGCTCCTCATATAAGAGAGGGCATATGTTTATATACATAAGTATATAACCGTCTCTCTGCCGCTGCCTGCGAGCAGCGCAGCTACGAGACTTAGCCTTAATTAGAATTAAAAGAATATTATAAGAACAGATTCAATCCAACCCTTCGAGCGGCACCATAGCTGCTCTCAATATAAAAAACCTTGAATAAAGAAACACTTTAAATCAAACCAAACGAATCTATTTACTTCATGGCGACCGTGACTTGGTCCACTTGTGGATGGTGAAAAAAAAGAATTAATTAAAAATGACGGATCCATGGCCAAACATGTAAAAATGAACAAGGAGATGGAGCAGGAGTAAATAAAATCCCTGATTAAAACGACATAAAAATAATAAAACTGCGACCTCAAAATCAACAGCGAATCTACAGCGGACACACACACACACAAAATAATATGCATAAATCTGAGTGAAAGTGATGGGCCGGGCTGGTGTGAAACATAAAATACGGAAGAGAATAGCGCACTTGAAGTGGCTATTGAACACTAACCAACCACACCCGCCATGGGCCACAGCAGTAAAGCTGCACAGTGAGCTTGATTTTCTAAAATCAAATATAAACAAGAAAGGAAGCTAACTTCGGCTCACCGAAGTTTGTATACCCTTGCAGAGTTTAAACAAAAAATTAAAAACGAAATTCTGAAATAATAATTTGTTGCCAAATCTCAAATTTGATGGCAATGGTTTGAAACACGGCTAAGCTATGATTTTTTTATTTTCCTGATTGTTCCTATGGAAGCTATAGGATATTTCCGAATTTCGGTTTTAATTTCATGAAAATCGGCTGACTATATCCTATAGCTTCCATAGGAACAATCAGGAAAATTATAACTTTGTCAGTTTTCAACCAATTTTCACCAAATTTGATATTTGCCCATTAAGTATTATTTCCGAATTTCGGTTTTAATTTCATGAAAATCGGCTGACTATATCCTATAGCTTCCACAGGAACAATCAGGAAAATAAAAGAAAAATTCATAACTTTGTTAGATTTCAACATATTTTCACCAAATTTGATATTTAGCCATATTTTATTATTCCTGAATTTTGATTTTAATTTCATGAAAATCGGCTTACTATATCCTATAGCTTCCATAGGAACAATCAGGAAAATAAAAAAACCATAGCTTAGCCGTGTTTCAAATCATTGCCATCAAATTTTGAGATTTGGCAACAAATTATTATTTCAGAATTTCGTTTTTAATTGTTTGTTTAAAGTCTGCTAGGGTAAACAAACTTCGGTGAGCCGAAGTTAGCTTCCTTTCTTGTTTTTATATAATTGTATTAAAATGTTCAAACGTCAAATAAAATGAGACGCTGAATGTCGACTAACTCTAGCCGAACACTAATGCATGCATAACTATACAAACGCATATCGGCGTTGGCAACGATTATGTATGCCATAAATCGAAACATTTAATTTAAAATAAAACTAAAAAAGAAAAGCAACAAATTTAATTCTTTCACGAATAATGAACGGATAATTAACGGCAAATTCTGGCTAAAAAACATTTTGGAAATGTGAAGGATTTCTGGTGTTGTCCTGCTAACTTGATATCAACTTAGCAGGGCAACTTTATGTTTTTAAAAAATATTAATAAAAACTTAAGCAACAAATTTAATTCTTTCACGAATAATGAACGAATAATTAACGGCAAATTATGGCTAAAAAAGATTTTGGAAATGTGAAGGATTTCCGGTGTTGTCCTGCTAACTTGATATCAACTTAGCAGGACATTAAAAAATTAAGTTAAAAAATTGAACAGCAAATTTTTTTCTTTCACGAATATTTAACGGATAATTAACGGCAAATTATGGTATAATCAAAAGATTGATTTTCCAAAGTTGTCCTGCTAACTTGATGTACATAATAATAACCCAAAGTATAGTTTAAAGGTATATGTACCACCTACAAAAATGACGTTGGATATAAAAACAGTGGATTCCACTGCAAATGTTATTAACAAAGTAGAAGCCAACAATATCGACTTGAATTGGGTACATGTACTTTTAATAATAATTGTTGTAATAATGTGCGCAAATTTTTTCTACAAAATCTATAAGCTGCACAATAAATGTCTTTAAAAAACGGTACATGAGCCGGGCTAATGACCTGGATAAAATCTAAGAGAAAACATAATACATATATATTCAATAAACACATATATTCAATAATGTTATAAATAAAGACTATTTACTTCATAAATAGAACTAAAAACTAAAAATTTACATACACACATACTTTTCTTTAAACAAATAAGAAAGCTATAGTCGAGTGAGCTCGACTGTGAGATACCCGCTACCCATACTAACCAGAAATGCGTCAGGACGCCAGAAACAGTTAATACAATTTTGAACATAACGGAAAAATGCAAATGCAAGTGTAATATAATCACATGCATACAAAAATACATACACGTGTATCTATGTGTGTAAAAACGCGTTATTATTACATTAAAGCGGCTAATAATTATTACCATTTATTAAAATTGCTTCTCGAATATCTTATAAGATTCTTTTACGAACACAACCAAGAACGGATAAGAATATTTAGTTGGTCTAATTGGTCAACCAAATGAGGCATGCTGCCAGCATCCGTTTGTGGCCATACAAAATTATTTCTATTTTATTTATCTGATCGCAACCAAATTTTCAGGAATCACACAGTCTATAGTTCTTAATATGCATACCGAAATTCGACTCTAGCTTTAAAATTATACGCTTAATACGCTTTTTTATGATTTGTGGGGGCGGAAGTGGGCGTGGTAAAAATTTGAAACAAACTTGATCTGCGTGCAAGCATAAGAAATACTGTCGAAAAAAAATTAGAGCTCTATCTCTTATAGTCTCTGAGATCCAGTGTTTCATACGGACAGACGGACAGACAGACAGACAGACAGACAGACAGACAGACAGACAGACAGACAGACAGACAGACAGACAGACAGACGGACATGGCTAGATCGACTCGGCTGTTGATCCTGATCAAGAATATATATACTTTATAGGGTCGGAAATGCTTCCTTCTACCTGTTACATACATTTCCTGCCGGCACAAAGTTATAATACCCTTCTACCCTATGGGTAGCGGGTATAAAAATGGCTAAATTAACTACAATAACCATGAGATAATGGATTGGAATGAGCTGTATAAAGAAATTAATGATATCAAAACTACATTTGACAAATCTTACAAGTCATTAATACAAAACAGGCCAATCCAAAAGACAACTATCAATAGACATGTCGAAATATTAGTAGAGTGCTTTAACGAAGCGCAAATACTAATACATGGGCACAGGGAGAGATTGAATAGAGATCATTGGTCCCAAGTATCTAAACTTCTGATACGACTACGATCTAATTTAATATCAATTAAACAAAAGTTCAATCTAGAAATAGTGGTGACAATGTTATAGACATAAAGGGAATAAGTCAAGAAATAACCAAATCCAAAGGTTTAATTTCTATTAAAATACAGACAACTAAGTATGTAATTCCACACGATTTTCATATCGTAAATTTCCAATTTCCCATTCCATGCGATGGAATATTAGGCATCGATTTCATTAAAAAGTACAATTGTCAACTAGACTTAAAGCCATCTGAAGATTGGCTTATAATTAGACCCAATAATTTGAAATATCCAATTAACGTACCAATAGCTCACAGTTCTGGCAACAAATCAATTCTTCTGCTACCAAGATCCCAAGTTGTTGGAAAAATTCAATTAAACTCTCAAGAAGACAGTGTACTTATTCCAAATCAGGAAATTCAGCATGGTATTTACATTGCAAATACCATAGCAACGTCTAGTAACGCTTTTATAAGGTTACTTAATACGACGAACACTGATCAAGTAGTCAGTACAAATGGCCTAATATATGAATCACTTTCGAACTACGATGTAGTCCATACAAATCTTGACAATAGAGAAATAGCTGTATTGTCACAACTTTCGAAAAATTTCCCTCCGCAGTTTAAGTCACAGCTTTCCAGCTTATGCACCCAGTATAGTGATATATTCGGATTGGAAACCGACTCAATATTAACAAACAATTTCTATAGACAAAAACTGAGATTAAAAGATGAAGAACCGGTTTATATAAAAAATTATCGCAACCCACACAGTCAGCTTGATGAAATACAATACAAGTAGGAAAGTTAATTTCCGACGGGATAGTTGAACCATCCGTATCTGAATACAACAGCCCATTATTACTCGTACCTAAAAAATCATCTCCAGGGTCAAATGCAAAGAAATGGCGATTAGTGATTGACTATCGTCAGATTAATAAAAAATTACTATCTGATAAATTCCCATTACCTAGAATTTATGATATTTTGGATCAACTAGGTAGAGCTAAATATTTTTCATGTCTTGATTTAATGTCAGGATTCCATCAAATTGAACTAGAAAAAAGTTCAAGAGATATAACGTCTTTTTCAACGAGCAATGGCTCATATCGCTTCACGCGATTACCTTTTGGACTGAAAATAGCTCCTAATTCATTTCAGAGAATGATGAATATTGCATTCTCTGGTCTGGAACCTACCCAAGCATTCCTGTATATGGATGATTTAATCGTAATCGGTTGTTCCGAAAAACATATGCGAATTTAACAGATGTTTTTGAGAAATGTAGGAAATATAACCTAAAATTGCATCCAGAAAAATGCTCATTTTGTATGCATGAAGTGACTTTTCTAGGTCATAAATGCACTGATAAAGGAATACTTCCAGACGACAAGAAATACGATGTCATTATGAACTACCCAGTTCCGCATGACGCGGACAGTGCTAGACGGTTCGTAGCATTTTGTAATTACTATAGGCGTTTTATAAAAAACTTCGCCGACTATTCACGGCACATAACTAGATTATGTAAAAAGAATGTTCCTTTCGAATGGACAGATGATTGTCAAAATGCATTTGACTATCTAAAAACAAAACTCATGGAACCCACATTACTTCAATATCCAGATTTCTCTAAAGAATTCTGTATAATTACAGATCCAAGCAAACAAGCATGTGGAGCGGTTCTAACTCAAAACCATAATGGACTCCATAATGGACTATGCATCCAGAGCATTCACTAAAGGAGAGAGTAATTAGTGTACTACTGAGCAGGAATTAACTGCAATACATTGGGCAATACTTCATTTTAGACCATATATATATGGAAAACACTTTTTAATAAAAACCGACCATAGACATTTAACCTATCTATTATCGATGATCAATCCCAGCTCAACACTGACGCGTATGTAATTTCAAGTTAATGGGCAATAAAAAATTAAAATCATTAAGAGTAGCGCTACTCAACCCGGTGACCTAAATAAAATGTCTTAAAGACAAAGAAGCTGTTCTGTCAAAATTTCATGATGATCCTATCCAAGGAGGTCATACTGGCATATCGAAAACTTTGGCCAAAGTACGAAGACATTATTACTGGAAAGGTATGTCTAAAGATATAACTGAGGACGTAAGAAAATGTCCTAAATGTTAGAAATCTAAAGTTACATCTCATACAAAGACCCCTTTTACGATAACAGACACACCAATAAATGCTTTCGACAGAGTGATAGTGGACACTGTTGATCCATTTCCCAAATCAGAAAATGGTAATGAATATGTAGTCACTTTAATATGTGATTTAACAAAATATTTAGTTGCCATACCAATTGCAAATAAAAACGGAAATACTGTCGCTAAAGCTATTTTCGAATCATTTATTCTGAAGTACGGTCCAATGAAGACGTTCATTACGGATATGGGAACAGAATATAGGAATTCAATTATAACTGATCTGTGCAAATATTTGAAAATCAAAAATATAACATATACAGCACACCACCACCAGACAGTTGGAACAATAGAAAGAAGTCATAGAACTTTTAAAGAGTATATACGATCTTACATATCGGTTGATAAAACTGATTGGGACGTATGGCTTCAATATTTTGTCTTTTGTTTCAACACGACCCCCTCTATGTCATATTGTCCATATGAGCTAGTTTTTGGTAAGACAAGTAATCTCCAAAACACTTTAATAGCATAGATAACATAGAACCTATATATAATATAGATGACTATGCTAAGGAGAGTAAGTATAGATTAGAAATAGCTTACAAAAGAGCTAGAGTTATGTTAGAAGCAAAAAAGAATAGAAATAAATTACTTTACGATCAGAAAGTAAGGGATATAGATATATCCGTAGGTGATCAAGTTTTGTTAAAAAACGAAACAGGTTATAAACTAGATCCTAAATATATAGGTCCGTATAAAGTAACGGAAATAAGAGATAGAGATAATATAGTAATAACAGGTAATAAAATAAAAATAAAAAATAATAAAAATAAGAAACAAACAGTTCATAAGGATAGACTAAAAATCTTTATTTCATAAATTGTACTTAGTATGGCCATACGTAGACAAATAAATATATATAGTTACACACTTACATAATTCCATACATAGCTAAAACACCTAGATAGTTACATGCATAGTTTCTTGCATTTTTTCATACAACTATTTATAAATAAAATTTTATTAAAATAACTTCATTATATTACGTTATTTTTCAAAAGGAGGGAGATGTAGTATGCACTGTACCAACAATACTTAAAGGGTACACACTGTAACACTTTGTTGCAGTGTTTACATAATTCATGGTCCCGGTCATAAACTCTAAGTGGCCGAAATATGAACCGATCGCTATGGTTCAGGCCACACACAGAAAGTGTTAGCGTCGGCATAATTGCATGAACGGACCGTATGTGCATACCCCTCGGGCTCCTCACATAAGAGAGGGCATATGTTTATATACATAAGTATATAACCGTCTCTCTGCAGCTGCCTGCGAGCAGCGCAGCTACGAGCCTTAATTAGAATTAAAAGAATATTATAAGAACAGATTCGATCCAACCCTTCGAGCGGCACCATAGCTGCTCTCAATATTAAAAACCTTGAATAAAGAAACACTTTAAATCAAACCAAACGAATATATTTACTTCATTGTATTTTGCGGAAAATGCCACGTACGGGATACAAAATAGGCAGCCGAGTAGGCAAAACGACCGTTATCGTTCCAATCAATATTCGAATCAATATTCAAATCAATACCAATATAGAAATCAGAATCAATATCAAAGTAGGGATAATAATCGTTATAGCCGAACAAATAGAGCGTCTTATGACCGAACAGATTACGATTCCAATCGTAACAATAGGTACCCAGCAATCACAGCAGGGGATGATATACCTAGCACATCTAATGCCTCAGCAAATAGAAGTGCAGCGAATAATAACAGGCGTCAATCGAACGGACAGAGACTATTCAACATTGAGACAAAGGATAGGGCAGAGGGGACGCAAACCGAGCACGTTGTGTCGGACGAGCAAAATTTTCAACCAAGAGCCTCGAATCATCGAAAGGATTCCTGAGTAAATTCTGCCGAGATGCAAATTTAACATACATTACACTGTCATTTCAGAATAGGGAGAACCTAAAATTTTTAAAAAATACAGGCTCAGTAGGGTCTTTCATTGACCCAAAATTTGTAACGGAAAAAGAAATAGTCGCCTTAGATAAACCAGTTCAGATTACAACGGTATTTAACGAACATTTGGTCCAGCAAATGGCCATATTAACCATTTTCGAGAAAGTTAATGATGCTAGGGAATTCCCTTTCTTGGTATTCGACTTCCACCAATTCTTCGACGGATTAGTTGGGATCAACATTTTGACCTAACTCCCAACTATAATTGATATCGCACAACTAACCTTTACCACACCAATATTCGAAATTCCCCTATATCCTGAACCAAATCGTTCGTCTGAAGTATATGAGATAGAGGAGGAATCTAAGGAATCTAATTTTATGTGACCACATTCAATTGGAACAAGATTTTTTCATTACACCGGGCATATGTATATGCTGCACAAGATAACCGGGCTCTAATCGAAGTTAATAATTTTTCCACTACATCAAAAAAATTTTGTTTAAATTCAAGCCTACAAGTAGACAAATTCGAAGAGGAGGAGTTAACATTCAGGGAGGCGTTGCCAAAAGATCTAAAACAATTTCGGGGACAGTATGACTCAGGATCTCGTAATATTAGAACAGATCATCTCAACGATGAAGAAAAACAAAAGCTGTTTCAACTTTGTAATAAATTTTCCCACTTGGTGTTTCACGAAGGCGACAAGTTGTCGTTCACGAATCAAGTGAAACACGAAATTCAAATCACAGATAACAAGCCGGGATTTTGCAGACCGTTTAGATTCAGTCCCACAGAGGCAGCCAAAATTCAAGACCAAATAAATAAGCTGTTGGGCCAAAACATAATTAGACATAGCCATTCTCCTTGGAGCGCTCCAGTATTCTTGGTTTCGAAGAAAATGGACGCATCCAAAGTAAAGAAGTGGAGAATGGTCGTGGATTTCCGGAAGCTAAATGAAAAAACGGTAAAGGATAGATATCCTATGCCGAACATTAATGACGTCTTAGATAAAATAGGCAGAGCGAAATATTTCACTGCCATAGACCTTGCCAGTGGCTACCGTCAAATAGAGATGGAGCCTAGGGACATTTAAAAAACAGCCTTTACGGCACAAGGGGGACACTACGAATTTGTGCGCATGCCGTTTGGTCTAACTAACGCTCCAGCAACTTTTCAAAAAGTTATGGATAGCGTGTTAGCGGACCTCAACGGAGATTGTTGTCTAGTGTATCTAGATGACATTATAGTCTTTTCACCCTCGTTACAGGAGCATATAAATGACTTAGAATCTGTATTCTTTAGACTAGAACAGGCTAATTTAAAGATTCAGCCAGACAAGTCTGAGTTCCTACGAAAAGAGAATATATAGGGCATATAGTGACAGAGGAGGGCATCAAGCCGAACCCTAATAAGATTGAAGCCATAAAGGCTTTCCCAATCCCGACCACAAGGAAAGAGATTAAATCTTTTCTTGGACTATTGGGATATTATAGGAAATTCGTTAAAGATTTTGCGAAGATCACCAAGCCCATGACCAAGCAATTGAAGGGAAAGGCTCCGGTATTATTGACCGAGGAATTCAAAGAAGCTTTCGATACTTGCAAAACTCTACTCTGTAATGACCCTTTGTTAAAATATCCAGATTTTACCAAACCTTTTATATTAACTACGAATGCCAGTAATGTGGCAATAGGGACGGTTCTCTCTCAAGGAAATCTAGGCTCCGACCGATCAGTATGTTTCGCTAGTAGGACACTTAACGATCGGGAAGTGATGTATTCGACCGTGGAAACGGAGATGTTAGCCATTATTTGGGCAACCAAATATTTACGGCCTTATCTCTTCGGTCAAACATTTCAAATCGTCACAGACCACAAACCTTTAACCTGGCTAATGAATTTTAAGGAACCGGATTCAAAATTAGTCAGGTGGAAATTACAGCTGTTAGAATATGATTATGAGGTGGTATATAAAAAAGGGACGTCGTAGCCGACGATTTAAGCCGAATAGAGCTACAAACAAATTGCATATCAAATTCTTCACCCAACAAGCTGTCAAGGGCTAAGTCTATAATTATATCGGACAGGCCTTTGAACGAGTTCAAGGCACAATATATTTTCGAATTGGGCGATGAGGATAAGACTATAAACTGTATCTTATTCAAGAATAAATTTAGACGGATCATATCCAGGGTTAGTTTCGACCTCAACGGGGTTACCGATATGCTACGGGAAATCCTAGCCCTCAGCTGAATTCACGCAAACAGTTTTTAACAAATGTCACTAATACACAGGAACAACAGTCGGTAGTTACGGAGTATCACCTAAAAAACAATCATCGCGGTATTGAAGAGACCTTAAATCATTTAAAGAGAACACTCTATTTTCCCTATATGAAACAAAATACATTAATAAATTATTTATTTATTTATCTAAAGCTAACAGATAGTTATAAACTAATAGCTAACTTATACTTAGGAGCTATAGCAACTCAGGCGTTCAGCTCGCTAGTTACAATGGTATGTTAATTATGTACTTTGGCTAGTTAGTATATACATATTATACATATTTACAGAATTTATGTTTCTTACTGGAGTTGTTGTATGTTATTTTATTTTTATTTATTTTTTTTTTATTGTACTTAGATGGGGTTCATATTTTGTGGGAGATTTTGCAGTTGTCTAGGAAATTGAGAATGTTTTCATCGTTTGACTTGGAAGGGTTGGCTATCATGGTGATGGGGCTAGGGCTGTGGAGGAATTTGATTCATTGCGAGGCAAGGGTGGGGCATGAGTTTATGACGTGATCTAGGAATACTTATGAATTGTTGCATAGTGGGTAGAGGCTGTTTTTGGTACTGTCGAGATAGTGGGCGTTTGTTAGTTGTGTGTGTCCGAGTCTGAGGCGTGTAATAATTTGTTGTTCTCATCTGTTGAGTGACGAGTTTTTGAAGGGGAGGTTGGTAGTTGATATCCTGTTTATTTCTTGGTACCAGCTTGAAGTGGGTAGTTGGGATTGTTTTTCTTTGAGCAGGAATTTAAGGAAATGGGATATGTCATTAGAGTTTAGGTTGGGAGTGTAGGTTATGGGGAGTTTGGCAGTAAGTTAGGCTGTTATGTCAGCGTTTTCATTGCCCATAATACCCATATGGCTGGAAATCCAAATGAGTTTTATTTTGGGGAAGTAACAGGTGATCATGTTTCTGACTGAGGTTGGGTAGAGAGAGTGGTTGTTTTGGTTGGTGATAGCGGAGATTGAGGAGAGGCAGTCAGTGCAAATTACATATTTGCCGGGTAGTTTAATGTGGGTAGAAATGGCTTCATGTATTGCAATTATCTCGCTAGATAGGACTGAGGAGTAGGTCGGCAAAATACCGGTTTTAATGGTTTCGTTTTCGGTAGTTACGCTGAAGGTTGTAACATCGTTTGATTTGGATCCGTCTGTATAGATAAAGTTATGGTTGGGAAGGGAGGATTTGAGGGAGTGCAAAAGTTGTTGGAATACTATAGGGGGGTACTGTTTTTGTTGTATTTTGCTAATGAAGTGTTTGTGGCTTTGATTATGTTTAGCATATTGAATTTATTGCACTTATTTTTCTTTGTGGGAAGATAGGGGATGGAATGAGTTGTACATAATTTTATAATGCGGTCTACAGTACTGAGGTATCTGAAAGTTCTTTTGGAGAGTTTGGTGAGATGTTTTAGCGGTGTATCTAGGCTTTGGATCAGGTTTTTTGAGAGTTTGCCTGTAAGATAGTCTCTCTTGTGTTCGATTGGATTGATGCGGGATTCTATCAGCAGGTTGTTTGTGGGTGTAGTGCGGCAAGCTCCTAGGGCTGACCTTATTGCTGCGTTCAGGGTGGTTTTTAGGCGGTTGAGCTGCGATTTTGGGGCGTGTCCGTATATGGGGAGGCAGAAATCTATTTTGGATACAGTGATTGATTTAACTATTTGGTTTTATTTAAAGTTAAGGTTAATGTGTTGGTGTTATATTTGTGGGAGGAAAGATGTTTGATAATGCCTAGAGGTTTGGTGAGGTCGGATTTGAGATTGTTTATGTGAGTGGTCCAGTTATATCTGCGGTTGATAGTCAGGCCTAGGATTTTAAGGGTGTTGGTGCTTGGGATGTTTGTATCGCCTGAGTTTATGTTTGCGGCAGATATGGAGGATTTTGCATTTATTAACTGACAGGATTGAGCCAGAGTGGTAGCACCACTACTTTATGCGGCTAAAAGTGTTTGAGAGGTTGGTTGAAGGGTTTTTTTGTTTGCTGTGTCGGATAAGAAGATAAAAGTCATCTGTGTAGGCACAAAATTTGATTTCTTTAGAAAGAGAAATGATGTTGGATAGTGATGCCGTTGTTTAGGGGGAATGTGTTTGAAAGGCTTTTTCCGGATTTGGCTATAATTTTTCTGTTTGTCATAAAGTTCTTTATGTAGTTGATCATATTAGGGCCTATTTTCCAGTTTTGTAGTTGGTGTATTATTGTGTGTATGCCTATTCTATCAAATGCTTTGGAAAAGTCTAGCGATAGGATTTAGAGGTGCTTTTTGAGGGCTATGGATCTGTAGGCTAGGTGGTCTACGTAGAGTAGACTGTCTAGTACAGATTTGTCTCTTTTGAAGCCGGATTGGCTGTTGTGAATGAGATCGTTATTTAAAACGAACCACCACAATCTTTTGGCCATGATTTTATCTAGGACTTTAGCTAGGCATGGGTTTAAGGAGATGGGTCTGTAAGATGCTATTTCTGTTATTGGTTTTTGTGGTTTCACTATGGGTAGAACGAGACTAAGTTTAAATGATTGAGGGATGTGGGAGGTGAGTATGTTGTTGAAGTGATTGATAATTCTGTGTTTGACTGTGATAGGTAAGTTTTTTATCATAGGATAGGAAATTCGATCTAGACCTGGCGTGTTACCTTTTAAGGAGTTCAGGGCAGATGAGAATTCTATGGAGGAGATGTTTTTTTCTATTTCTAGGGTTGTTTTGGAGGGCTGGTAGTTTGGGGTTGTGTTCAAGAGTTCTTTATTATGTCGGAATTGGGAGGAGAAATTGCTATCATCAGCCTGTTCTGACCAGGTTTGGCCAAAAGCGTTCGCGATTTCAGTTTGGTCGGTTATTTCTGTGGGGTTGCATATGCAGTGGATGTGTTTTTGTGGGTGGACGCCACATAGTCTTTTAATGTTCGCCCACGTTTTAGTGGGGTCAGAAAATTGGTTGATGCTGGTTGTGATCTTTAGGATGGAGATTTTTTTTGCTTGGCGTTCGTTTTTTTGTATTCAATATTGTTGTATGTGTTAATTTTCCTTTTTAATTTATTATTATTTCAATTATAATTTTTTTTAGAAGGGCTGCTTCATGATTGACATTAGAACTGGGTTGGGATGTGTTGTTAAGGTTGTGTGCAATTTTCCTGAAGAGGTCCCAGTCTGCGGCCTGAAGTTTAAATGCTGGCTTAGAAGTAAAGGTGGAAGAGATAGGGTTGTTTAACATGGATATAACTATAGGGAAATGGTCACTGCCATGAAGATCATCCAATACTTTGCAATAGATTTCTGGAGCAATGTAGGCAGAGGCGAAGGAAAGGTCTATGTGGGTGAAGGTCTTGTGTGGGGGTTTTGTCGTATGTAGTCGGTTCTGTCTATGTATTCGGCTATGGTTTTTCCTCTGCTGTTTTGTTTGGGGGAGCCCCAGTAGGGGTGCCAGCTGTTGAAGTCTCCCAGCACCAGCGTGTGGGCGTTTCTTGGGTTGAGGACATTCTCTAAGTTTTTGGCATTAAAAGGTTTGGTGGGCGATATGTATGCGGATATTATATTAAATTGGATTTTCAAGTGAATTTTTGCAGAGCTACCAAAGCTGTTGCTGTTGCTGGCGCTGGAGTGTGTAGTTGATGGGGGTGGGGAGTGATAGATGGGTTTCTTGGAGGGCTACAATGTGTGGGCTTTGTGATTTGATTAGCATTTGAAGTTCTGTGTAATTGTTTCTATAGCCGTGTATGTTCCATTGTATGATTTTTAGCATGTTAATTAAGTGTTAAGGTATGCGTGTAGGTATAAGTTAACTAAAAGATGTATAATTTGTTCAAATGAATTAATGGTTTGATGTATTAGAGTCTATGGCGGATAAAGATTATACCTTAGATCTGGTTAAGATTGTGTTCTGTTCAGATTTCAGGAGGCGTTTAGTTCTATTGGATGTGTTTAGAGGGAGAATTTTTTGAGATTTTTTTATAGTGGTCTGTTGTTGAGGAATAAATAGGTCGATTTATTGAATATTATTATTATGTTTGGATAAGCTTTCTTACTTGTATAATCGAACCTAGTTTATTGGACATAATTGTATTGTTTACAACATAAAGCTTTAAGCACACACGCATGTCCAAAATGCAGCATATATGTCTAGGTATTGGAACATCACGCGATCTATGCTTTTTTTCTCTAGTTGCATGTGCTAAAATTCTGCCGCTTCATTGATATAGAACTCTAACCGCAACCGCTCGCTTAGTCGCACCCGCTAATTACCAATGTAAAATTTTCTAAAATCTAACAACTAATAAACGCAAACCACCTAAAATCAACATTAATACAGTCCACTTCATTTATAAACATAACAAAATTTGGTCCGTTCGAGTAGCCGGATAACCGCGATTGCTTTGTGTTTATTGTTGAGAATAATAAAAGCCTCTTTTGTAATAAACTCAATAATGCATCGGACGATTCAACAACGTGGTGCCTGCAAGGGGCAAATCACTCGCACTCTTAACAACGCTTCAGAGTTTTCGCAGAGATGTGAAAATGTGGAAACATTGCAAGTGAAGCTGAATCGTTTAGTAGCCACTTTCGACCACTTTATGGAACTCTCCGAGGATTTAGTAGCATTCAACATGGAGGAGGGATATGAAGACCCTGCCTTGGATATACCCGAGTACGAAGACAAGTTCTACAGTGCGCACGCTATCTTTACTAAAGCCATAAAGGAGATGGGAGGGCAAGACCATGGCCAAGACCAGTCTAACATTTTGCTCTCAAGTACAGTGGAACGCCTATTCGAGGGACAAAACCATCTGTTGGAAAAAATTCAGTCCTCATCAGGAGGAACTGATTTAAGGTTTGAGAAAATTCGGATTCCTACATTTTCTGGAAAATACGAGGATTGGAGCCAGTTTAGTGATCTGTTTTTAAGTTCAGTAGACAATAACGACAAGCTTTCTAAGTGCCAGAAGTTTCATTACCTGAAGTCTTATTTGGATGGTGAAGCCCTTTCCCTAATTAAACATATTGCCGTTTGTAATGATAATTACCAAGACGCATGGGAGAAATTGGCAAATCGTTACAACAAGAAAACTCTCATCGCTCGATCTTTCATTCAGAATTTTCTGTCGTTGCCTACCGCTAACAATTCGAATATCGCTGAATTACGTAAGGTAGTTGATTCCGCCGACGAATGTATACGTGGCCTACACGCGCTGAACTGTAACAGCCGCGATGTGTGGCTAATTCATATTTTGCTTTCAAAGTTAGGCTCTGAAATCAAACAAGCTTGGGCCAACTGTAATCTGTCGGCTAAGGAAGATGTCACCATAAATGATTTATTCACTTTTCTTTTTGCTCATTGTGATACTTTGGAGTCTTGTCAGGATTTACACGCAATACAATCGTCAAGACCAGCCCAGAGTAAACGCCGCCAAGTCACCTATCATGCAAGTGGATCTAATCAGCAGTCCCGCGACTGTATTTATTGTCAAAGACGGCACAATATATATGCATGTGATGAGTTCAAAGCCCTGGATGTACTAGAGCGCCGCACATTTGCCAGAGATACTAAGCTATGTTTCAATTGCCTCAGTCGATCGCATCATGTCAGGGACTGCAACTCATCGAACACTTGTCGTCATTGCAACGCTAAGCACCACACGTTAGTCCACCCGGTTGAGTCAAGATCGATTCCTTTGGCTCCTGCTCATCTGTCTGCTGCTGAAGTAAATACGGAAGATGAAGTTGCTAATACTGCCGCTGTTAGTCATCACACTCTGGAGAGGGCTAACAATCAAGCCTTACTGCCAATTATTCTTGCCAATATAATGGATATATGGGGCAACAGGACCACATGTCGGTTATTGCTCGATACTGGATCGACAATAACCATGGTAGCCGAGTCTTTCATCCAAAGGATTGGAATTTCACGCACACATGCTCGTATCTCGGTGGTTGGTTTAGGTGTTAACCCAGCAGGTGTTAGCCGAGGACGTGCCAGCTTTACCCTGCTCTCAAGAACCACAAATGCAACACTGGAAGTCTCTGGTCTTATTATGAGTTCTCTGACTTCTTTGATTCCAGCTCAACAGGTCAAGTCCAACTCTCCTATCTGGAACAAGATTCGCAGCCTTCCATTGGCTGATCCAACGTTTGGAGCTCCGGGAAAAATCGACGTTATTCTGGGCGCTGATCAACTGTGGAACATATATACTGGGAATCGCCGAGAGTTTGGTATTGAATACCCTATCGCACTACATACTAATTTTGGTTGGGTTATTACAGGCAGTTTCAATGATTGTAACGAAGCAGGGATGTACGCACAAGCCCACCACGCATATGAAGATTTGGATTCTTTGGTTCGATTATTCATGGATATGGAACAAGTTCATCCAAGTAAAGCAACAATTGATTCCAGTGATCCTGCAGAACGACACTTTCTTGCAACGCATGCTCGCAGAGAAGATGGTGTATACATTGTTTAGTACCCATTTAAGGAGCCGATTACGCCAATGGGTTCAACGTTGCCACAAGCTTTAAACCGCTTCGCCGCTTTACTACACTACCACACGCTGCCGAGTGGTATTTGACGGCTCAGGGAAGGATTCCAAGGGTCATTCGCTCAATTCGCGGCTGCACATAGGCCCACCTATTCAAAGGGATTTGATTGGAGTATGTCTTCGCTTCCGGCAACATCTTTATGTATTTTGCGCTGATATCGAAAAGATGTTCAGAGGGATTTTGGTATCCGACGAGCACACGCAATACCAACGTATAGTTCGGAGAAAGGAGGAGAACACTACACTGGATCACTATAGATTGCTGACGGTCACCTACGGATTAGCTTCATCGCCGTTTTTAGCCGTTCGAGTTCTTAAACAGCTTGCGATCGACTATGCCGATTTGTATCCGAACGCTGCTGTTATTTTAAACAGAGACGCGTACGTTGATGACATTCCTACTGGATGCGATAACCTTAAGGATCTCATTGCACTCAAAGATGAATTAATTCTACTCCTGAGCGAAGCTCAATTCAAACTTCGAAAGTGGAGCTCAAAATGTCGCGCCCTGTTAGAGTCCTTGCCACAGGAGAATTGTGAGTATCCTCCTGACGCTTTTAAACAAGACAGTTCTGATCGAGTTGTTAAAGTTCTGGGACTGCGTTGGGAACCAAGAACTGACTATATCTTCTTCAAGCTAGAGCTCCCTAGAACTACAACATCTCTAACCAAACGTATTTTGCTTTCAGAACTAGCCAAAATCTACGATCCTCTGGGTTTGATTGCACCCATAACTGTCTTGCTAAAGATTCTCTTTCAAAATAGCTGGCTGAGTTCCGTCGAACGGAATGAGGCATCGCCTCCCCAATTATGTACACGGTGGCAACAATTCATATTTATCATGTAGCCGTCATCTATAGTCGCGTCGAGGTCAACAATGGATATGCTGTCACGCTGATAATGGCAAAAACTCGCGTGGCACCTATTAAGCCCATTTCCATTCCTCGTCTTGAGTTAAATGCAGCTCATTTACTCTCGAAACTGATTTCACTGGTCAAGCAATCATTAACTATTCCTATTTCCAGGATCAATTGTTGGTCAGACTCTGAAATAGTCTTGCATTGGCTATCAGCATCTCCACGGACTTGGAACACATATGTTTGCAATCGCACTGCTGAGATTTTAGAGGCATGTCCACGAAGTTGCTGGCAACATATTAAAAGTGGCGATAATCCTGCTGACTGCGCATCGCGAGGAATACTTCCAAAAGATCTCGTGAATCAGCAAATCTGGTGGAATGGACCAGCCTGGCTATTTCAGTCACGCTCAACTTGGCCACCCGTTAAGGCTAAGTTTGTTTTGTCGACCGAAGAACAAGCATGCTTAGAGGTAAAGGCCGAACCAAAAGTTAATCTACACATTTCTGAGGACGGAAATGCGCTAACCTTTATGATCAACAAAATCTCTTCATGGTCTCGTTTATTGAGGATACTCAGCTACTGCCTTCGTTTCGTTCACCGTCTCCGTAGAAGGAATCAACTTTCGGTGTTCCTGTCGGCATGGGAACTACAATATGCACGATCTAGGATATTCACCCACGTTCAGAAGGAGTTCTTTAAATTGGAATATAAGCAGTTAAGCACCGGCCAGCCATTGCCAAAAAGGTCAAAGTTGATCCGATACAACCCTTTCTTCGATGATCAGAAAGTAATGCGTGTTGGTGGTCGCATAGATAATTCTATAGCTAATTATGATGCTAAACATCCCATAATCCTGCCTAAGGAATCTCCCATTGCTGCGTTACTAGTTAGATATCAACATGCTGCATCGTTACACGCTGGAGTCGAATACACGTTTCATAGTCTACGACAAAGATATTGGATTCTAGGAGCCCGAAACCTCGTCCGAAAAACTGTATTTAATTGCAGAACTTGCTTTTTGCAGCGACGACATATGAGTTCTCAACTTATGGCTGATCTACCCAACTTCAGAGTTCAACCCGCCCGCTGTTTCCTTCACACTGGCCTGGATTATGCTGGACCTGTAACGATCAAAGCATCTACAGGTCGGACACCAAAATTTGGAAAGGCTTGGTTTGCCATATTCATTTGTCTATGTACAAAAGCGATACACATTGAGTTGGTCAGTGATCTGACAACATCCGCCTTTTTAGCCGCTTTTAAACGATTTTGGGCTCGGCGTGGGCCAATATCAGATTTATACTCGGACAATGGTACTACTTTTCATGGAGCGAAACGAGAATTAGATGAAATGCAACGGATAGCAATTACCCAAAGTCAAAATGAAGAGATTTCAAGCTTCTTGTCGACTCACGAGATTAATTGTCATTTCATCCTGCCTTCTGCACCCCCCTTCGGAGGGATTTGGGAAACTGGTGTGCGATCTATAAAGCTGCACCTAAAACGAGTTACTGGTAGCAGTGCACTAACATTCGAAGAATATTCGACCCTGTTAATTCAGATAGAAGGGCTTTTGAATTCTCGTCCTTTGTGCGCACACAGCGATCACAGCCTTAATCCGCTAACCCCTTCTCATTTTCTAACAGGTCAGCCACTTACTTCGGTACCGGAGCCATCGTTCCTGGATGAGAACATTAACAGACTGCAGCGCTGGAGACAATTGCAGGCCAAAGTTCAAGGGTTCTGGAGTCGCTGGAACTTAGAGTATCTCAGTACACTTCAAGCTCGGACGAAATGGCAACAAGATGCTCCAAATATTGCATTGGATACCCTTGTTGTTTTGAAGGAGCCAAACCAGCCGCCAAGCAAGTGGCTGTTGGGACGAGTTATAGAGGTTCATCCTGGCCACGATCAGCGGGTTCGTGTAGCAACAGTTAAAACCGCCAGAGGAATCTACAAGCGCCCCATTACGAAAATTGCTGTGCTTCCTTTGAACTGAACCGTCGTTCAGGGGGGCCGGTATATTGAGGAATAAATAGGTCGATTTATTGAATATTATTATTATGTTTGGATAAGCTTTCTTACTTGTATAATCGAACCTAGTTTATTGGACATAATTGTATTGTTTACAACATAAAGCTTTAAGCACACATGCATGTCCAAAATGCAGCATATATGTCTAGGTATTGGAACATGCACAAACGCGATCTATGCTTTTTTTTCTCTAGTTGCATGTGCTAAAATTCTGCCGCTTCATTGATATAGAACTCTAACCGCAACCGCTCGCTTAGTCGCACCCGCTAATTACCAATGTAAAATTTTCTAAAACCTAACAACTAATAAACGCAAACCACCTAAAATCAACATTAATACAGGCCACTCCATTTATAAACAGTCTGTGAAGTGGTGGGTGTATCCGATTCTCCTAACATGGGTTCATCTGCGGTGAGGTTCGTTGCGAAGGTTGGGTCAAGTTCGTTGGTATCGAAGCTTACTGTTTTCCTGTTGGTTGTGTTGACCTTGTTGAGTAGGATTTTGTTGTTGTGGAGTAGAGTGACCCATCGTGATGTCGTTTGGTGCAGATGGACCAGGCTGTCTTGGTATCTTTTGGTAACTTTTTCAAGTGTCTTGATAGCTTGGACTTCTTTGTTGGAGAGGAAGATAGGACAAGTCTTGTGGCGGGCGCTGTGGTTGCATTCGGGGAGATTTTTGGAGGAGCAGTTGATGCAGTTTGTTTTGTTCTGGCAGACTTCTGAGGTGGTGTAGTCAACGTGTGTTGGTAGTCCACAGTTTGCGCAGCTTGAGGGGCTTTTGCAGAACTTAGTAGTATGGCCGAATCGGAGGCAGTTTTTGCAGTGCATTGGAGGGGGAATGTAGGGGCGAACCTGCACTCTCTCATAACCGATGTAGAGGAATTCTGGTAGATTGGTTGTTTTGAAAGTTATTTTAATAAGTCCAGTTTCATTTTGTTGTGTTTTGTCGAGGGGTAGTCCAAGGGTATATTTGTAGATCTTTTCTATAGCTTCCACTTTTTGTGATTTGAGGTTCTCTAGTATTTCATTTTCGCTGATACCTCTTAGGTCGTGCGAGTAGATTACGCCTTTGGTGGAGTTTAGGCTTCGATGTTCGGTGATTTTGATGGGGATGTTGATGAAAGGAATGTTGGACGGCATACTAACTAACTTCATGAGCTTTTCAGCTTGTGTATTGGTTTTTGTTTTAATTAGTAGGTTACCGTCTTTGGTTTTCCTGCAACTTATGACTTCTCCTTGGATTGCTTGGTCTATAGTTTTCTTGACGATGAACGGAGAGATTTCTGCCAGTGATTTAATATTTTGATCCGTACTTGTTGCCACTAGGAACAATCCGTCGGGAGGTTGTTTCCTCCATATGTCCGGCGGTTCAAGTATGTTGGGGTCAACAGACTATAAGGTCGCTTAAAGTTGCCGAAATTGTCTGCTTCTTCACGCGAGGTGTAAATAAGAGACTTTTTAATCTTCTCGTTTGCTTTGTGCTTTGATGCTGTGGTACTTAGACGTTTCGCGGTGGAACACAACCGATCGCTTCAACAGTCGAAGGTGGAATGACATTAATAATTAATCAATGCGATATTTGTCAAAAACTAAAATATGACAGAAGACCACCCAAACCAGTATATCAAAAGACAGAAATTCCCGAAATACCATTACAGATAGTACACAAGGATATTTACACTATAAATGGTCAAACAATTCTAACTTTGATTGACAAGTTTTCAAAATTTGCTAGCGCATATACAATTCCAGGTAGGAGTTGTATAAACGTAGTAAAATCGCTAACACACTATTTATGTTTTGTAGGCATTCCAACAAAATTAATATTTGATCAGGGCGCCGAATTTTCGGGGAAGATCTTTACGGATTTTTGTAAGCAATATAATATTGATACTCATGTAACATCATTTCAACAATCGACTAGTAATTCGCCGGTGGAAAGGTTGCATTCTTCTCTAACCGAAATTTATAAAATCATTTACGAGACCAGGAAGGCTAATAAGCTGGAACGGGATCATGAAGAAATTTTATTCGAAACCCTAACCACCTATAATAATAGCATACATTCTGCTACCAAATGTACTCCTTTTGACCTACTTTCTGGTAGGACCCATATGCTTAATAAGGAAATCGTTTATAACAATGAACATGATTACCTTCAAAAACTTAACGAATTTCAAAATATGTTATATCCAAGGATTAAGACGCAGCTGGAAGAGAATATGAATAAGAGAATTGAGAAGTTGAATAAACTCAGGACGCAACTTACGGCATTTAAAACAGGCGATATAATCTTTAGAAAGGAGAACAGGAGAAACAAGCTTACTCCTTGTTTCTCTGAGCATAAAGTATTGAAGGACAACAAGATTACACTTATATCTACCCGGAAACAGAAACTACATAAATCAAAGATGAAGAACAGAATTAAAAATAGCAAATCTATTAATATTACAGATTCACTTGCATCGCTACCCAGGACTTAAAGGTCCAACATTTAGGGAACGAGACCCCATTACTCAAGTTAAACCTGGGAAAAGCTAATGTTATTCAGTCATACAAATACCTGACACATAGAATTAATTTGCAAGACTTTATAGACGGCGTCGTTAATTTTGAGCTGGCAATCAATCAATTAAGGAGAAACACCGAGTCTAAAGATGAAATCGATAGTTTATCTACAAAATTACAGCAGCTAAAAGACAGAGTAGATAGACTACTACCCAGGAAGAGGGCAAGACGGGGACTAATAAACGGATTGGGTAAAGTTGTGAAAATAGTTACGGGAAACTTGGATGATGATGATGGCCGTAGAATTGAGAACAATTTTAAGTCATACCAAATTACATGGCGTATCATAATTTCGCTGATATATACTACTTTAGGAATAAATGTAATAGGATTGACAAACATTATATCTGCAAAAATATGTTATCGGTCAGAGACGTTCCTAAGACAGAGTGCCTCAATAGCATATTCACGCTAAATACGGCTAATCGTAGGGTCAAGAATGTGGAGAACCAAGAGATAATTACGGAATTAGAACCGGCACATATTCTAATTTTAAACACAAACAACTCTACCATTATATCTATAAAGGGATCTGCTCTAGTTACGTTCAAAAACTGTAAAGTATCCATAAACCAAATTCTGTATGACGAAGAATTGTCACTTTATAAAGAAAAGATAGATGTGGCAATGCCAAATATACAAAATATTAACTTCACCGACCATATTGAGGATATTTACCTACACAATCTAAATCTAAGGTCCATCAATGCTTCAAATTCGATAATTTATTGGAAGAATTTTACAACTACTAACTTTGGAGCGGTATAATTAATATTATTTATCGGAATCGTAGTAGCAGTCCTTTGGATCACCAGGAAGAAGAAAGTCGTTTTCTCCACCATACCAGAGCCGAGTTTCGTGACGTCTGCACCATCGCGTTGGCCGTCACTTCAATCCAGGAGGGGAGGAGTTACCGACCAGTCGGTAGGCAACGAGCCTCCGGCCAAGCCACCCAGAGCTACCATGGAATTGGTACGCTGACTGGGCGGACACCTGACATACACACACATATAGTTGCAACTGTCGCAACCGAAACACGGTCCAAGCCGGGCAACGACCACTTGAGTCGATGCCCCGCTAACGTTTTGCTGACATTGCAACAGGATGCCCCAACCCCCGGAAATGTGACACGAGCAACACTTGGATTTGGAATTCTGGATAAAAATTCATTTATTTTATTTTCTACTTATGTATAAGCATTTATGTATAGCATGTAAGATTTCTTAAGTACACTTCGGCAGCGGCGGTTACTCGGCCACCGCTGAACAATATATTATTCACTTCGAAAGATTACTCCAAACCGAACAATCGTATCAACTCCAGAATTAAACTTAACTAGAGGAACATCTACGGACCCATAACTCGACAATAGGTGAAATACCCTTCCACGGACCAAAGGATCTTAACATAACTCACGCAACTCAAAAATTAGCGTGAGCACATTCAGCACCATAGTCAGCGAAACGAAGGCTACATATATTCGTTTTGGCAATATCACAAGAATTGACCGTAAGAACCCACCTGAGACACGTCAAGGAACGGCAGCCAAGGAAGTCAACTTGGAGGAGCTGGGCACTTTGCAACACCAGTTGGATAAATTAAAGGAGACCACTTGGAAAGATCAGACCAACACGACTCAGCATCATCAAGTAGTCGCTTATATGGCCTTAGCGATGTCAATACTATTGGGCATTGCATGGGTTTTCAGACGAAGGGTCTGCAAATGAACACCAGCACGCCGGGCTCCCGAAATCAAGCAGAACACGGAACAGCTCCCATCAGAACCTACCCCACGAAGTCCTACCAATGCCGAGCCTGCCCACAATAAGCAGGTACCCTTCCACTCCAATGTTCCTGTTTACTGTGCTTCTCGCATTTCCAACTTGTATTTTGCATCAGTACTGATTTAATTTTTTCTCCGTCATATTCTGCCAGTCATTACACCTCCACGTCCATGCAGCACGGCTTCAGCGGAGGGACGATCTGCGAGTGATTGCAAGGAAGGGGAGAATGTTCATGCCAGGAGGCCCTCTTCGGCGCACTCAGCACCGCCTCTGCCCACCGGCGGGTATTTTCGATCGCGACGTGGGATTTTTCTACTGGGCCTGCTTTCACCGACTGGATATCTTTTTGCGGCAAAGGCGCCACCCCCCCAAAACCACTTTAAAACATTTGAATCTTTTTGAAACCGAACAGACGCCTAGGTAACCTGCTCTCACCACTTTGTTCGGAAGAGGTTGTTGAAGCGAACCTGGGGACAACGGTCCTACTTAAAGGGAGGGTGGTCCATAAGGACAATCTGCGCCAATCATCTTCGCTAGATTCCCCGATCTAATTTCCGCATTTTTATACTTTTTATACTTCTCTAGGTTAAGGAAGTGCATTCTAGAAGTTGTTGCGGGCGCGTCCAACTTCAATGATTGGGAACAACTTAAATTTAATCAGGAACTATTAAAGAAAGCAGACCAGGGACAGACAGAATTAAACATAAAATTTCAAGAACGTATAAACGAACTCACGAGCTCTATGAATCAAATTCAGAAATTCGAAACAGATAAAGAAACGCACCTCTTGGAAATCATTTTGGCAAAAAATAGAATCGTTATCGCTGATCTGGAAAACATCCTAATGGGCTAAGCCCTAGCAAATTTGAACATTGTAAGTACAGCAATTCTAGATAGCTCTGACATTGGCGAATTTGGAGACAAGCAGCCTATTAACGTTAGTTTAATAACGTTAACGTTAGTTTAATAGAGTTATTAGAAGTATCTAGTACACGTGTTTTTCAAAATTCCGATATCCTACACTTTCTCATTAAATTTCCTAATCCTAAGTTTATATGTCAGTTCCACTTCAACTCTCTCGAAGACGTGTCTCTTACTGATCCCCGGCCTACTCCAGTTCAAATCGCGAACATCACGCCACCAGATCATTTCCAAAAAAAACAAAGAAGAGCACAAAACTAAACTCGAAAACAAAACCAAACATACATTGAACTCAAAAATCAAGCGTTGGGCGACAGCCCAAAAAAAAACAACTAACAATGCGTAACCCACCAGATATCTGGAAGGAAGAACCTTCACCAACCAGCAAATTTCTGATAATCTCCAGAACCGATGAAACAACCTTTGCAGGTGTATCACCTTTCAATATAAAAATATAATTGATTTAACAGCCGGAGGAGTAAAAGACGACATACAAGCGAAAAAACTCCTAAAACTGACGAACGTTCTTCACATCAGTCTCAGAACACCGAACTCTGAACTACTCAAAAGGAATAATATACGATCTGCGGGGAATAGATGAAGAGGAGATTCTTGAAAACTTGAAAGCCAAAAAGTGACTGCCGTAAGAAAAAGCATGAATAATCTCATATTAGACCCGACAGAAACGGGACTCATTACCCCAACATTTGAGAAACTCGACCTCCCGGAATATATTTATATAGGTTAGGCAAGAGTTTAAGTTTGACCTGATATACCATCGCCAATTCAATGCAACAACTGCATACGCCTAGGGCATCTCCAAAAATTTTTTAAGAACACAGAGATCTGCTTTATGTGCAGCCAGCCTGCCCATATCAACATAGCAATAGGAGAAAAATGCGAGCGTGGTACCTGCTGCATCAACTGCACTGAAAAAAAGATCACCATCCCAGAGACAAAAACTGCCCAGTTTTCATTACCCACAAAGAAATACAAGCCATCAAGAAGGAGAGGGCCCTGCCAAGAAGGGAGGGCTGACGATGAAACAGCGGCGTTCATGAGAAGCAGCAAGCTCCCCCGCTCTCCGCCTCGTGCGGAAACCCGAGAGGTTAGGCAGAGCCCGGCGCCCTGCCACGTGCCGACTCCTAAGAGGACGGGACCCATCCAGTCCTGCAAGCACAACGAGTGACGCCGGCCAAAAAGAGCAGGGCAGCGGATGAAACCAGCCTAGCAGATCTGCTAGAGCTTGGGAAGCTGCTGCAGGAGGTGTCCGTCAGGATGATGGACAAGACCACGCGGCACATCACCGTCTCGCCGAGGGAGATTTTTGCCAACATAAAGGCACTCCACTCGAGCGTCCTCGAGGCGAGCAGTGCGGCAATCAAGGGGGATGTGGACGGACACGAGAACCAGGGCGCCACCACCCCGTGCCCAAACTGCGCGAATTGCGCCCAGGGATCAGTCCGAGCTAAACGCGCGGAGAGCGCAGACAAGGGGCAGCAGACAATCACCGTCTGGAGAAGGGATGCCGCAGCTCAAACGGAGCCATGGCGCAGGCTAAGTCAGCCGGATGGCCCCGGCTCGCCCACGGCGGTACCGGCCCCACCACCGGCCCGCACATCACAGCGTAAGGGCCCGAAGGCGCAGCCGAAGCCCCCCAATGATCACCAGCGGGTCGAAAACGAAGCGGTGGCAACTCGTGCCCCCGCCCGGAAGCCCGAGAGTCACGCTCACCACGAGAAAGGCTGGGAAGTCGTGGCCAGGAAGCCGGAAACGGCGAGCCACGCCCGCCCTGATGCGGTCATCGTGCAGGCGAAAGGCAGGTCCTACAGCGAGGTACTCGCCTTGGTGACAAGGAGAGATGACAAGCAGCTATCAGAGCTGGGGAGCTGCGTCTCCAAGGTTCGCCGAACAAACAATGGCTACCTGCTCCTTGAGGTTGCCAAAGGCAGCGCCGAGAGTACGGAGAGCATGAAGGCGAGCATCGAGAAAGTGCTCGACGACTCGGCGTCTGTGCGCGCCACAACGGAAGACGACTCAGTGGTAGTAATGGAGATACGTGGCATGGACTCCATCACAACCAAGCACGAGGTCTGCGCCGCGATCGCGGGCCAGTTTAACTTCGAGGACGAACGGGTGAAGGTTCGCGGAATGCGTCGTGGCTACGCCGAAACCCAGACGGCGGTGGTCAGCTTGCCCGTCTCCCTGGGCAAAACCGTCCCCCACCGCGGCGAAGTCCGAATAGGCTGGACCATATGCAAGTTCCGGGAGCGAGTAGGCCCACCCAGGTTCTTCAGGTGCTTGGAAACAGGGCACATTGCCGTGCACTGTAAAAGCTCAGTGGACAGGAGCGGATGCTGCATAAAATGCGGCGAGCAGGGGCATAGAGCAGCCTCGTGTGCTAAGAAGGCATCCTGCTTCATCTGCTCTGCGGCCGGAAGGGGCATAGAGCAGCCTCGTGTGCTAAGGAGGCATCCTGCACCAGGCCGGCGGCAGAGACTGCCCAGCCTCAAAAAGCGGTAGCTGGACCCACAGACCCAGATGCAGTTGATTCAGTTTAATCTGAATCACTGCAGAGCAGCGCAGGACCTCCTGCTGCAAACGGTGCGCGAGCTAGGCTCGGAAGTGGCGATCCTCAGCGAGCCATACAGGATCGATAGCGGCTGTGGCTGGGCCACCGACAGCACGGGCAGATCGGCCCTGTGGCTCTGCGGAGCGGAGCCGCCGGAGATGCGCGAAGTGAGAGCAGCTGGGGGCTTTGTGTGAGCCAACGTGGGTGGCATCTGGCTGTATAGCTGCTACCTGGCACCAAGTTTTTCGCTCGAGTCCCTCGGCAGGATCCCGGACGAGCTGTGCAGCGACCTGCGGGGTCGAAGCAAGGTGGTCGTCGGGGGCGACTTCAACGCCTGGACGGTGTAATGGGGCTCCCCTCGAACCAACGCCAGAGGCCGAGCAGTGCTGGAGGCCATTGCCTCTTTGGACGTGGTCGTGCTGAACGAGGGATCCCGGCACACCTTCAGCAGGGCGGGAGCAGGGTCAGTAATAGAGCTCACGTTCGCCAGCAGCGCGCTGGCCCGCCTAGCGCAATGGAGGGTCTGCGAGGCCTATACCGCCAGCGACCACGAAGCCATCGAGTGCACGGTTGGCATCGCAGGCCCCTCGAGGGGCTCACCGCTCCAGCCTAGGAAGGCGTTCCGACAGGACACCTTCAGACCGAGGGCCTTTGCAAGCGCCCTTGAGGGCTTCTCGGCAGACGAGGCCGATGGGGCAAATGCGCTGGCCGAAAAGCTGGCAGAGGCAGTGGAAGGCGCCTGCAGTCGGAGCATGCTCCAAAGGAAGCCGTTCCGGAGACACCGCTCGCCGGTGTACTGGTGGAGCGAGGATATCGCGGAGCTGCGTCGCACCGCGCACCGTACCAGAAAGCTGATGCAGCGCGCGAGAGGCACCCCACGCCTTCCCGCATGCAGCGACCTCTACAAAGCGGCAAAGAGGGAGCTAAAGACCGCCATCAGCAACAGCAAAAGGGAGGGCTTCCTGAAGCTGTGCGATGCCGCCAACGAGGACCCTTGGGGTGGAACGTACAAGATGGTGGTGAAGAGGCTCAATGCGGGAGACAAAGCCCCATCCGACCCGGCAACCCTGGAGGAGATTGTCAGTGTCCTGTTCCCGACGGGACGCCAGATTGCGGACCCCCCGGGCATGGATGCAGGTGACGTCCACTGGGTCATGAAGGCTGAGGTCCACCAAGTCGGGCGGAAACTGCAGCCCAGGAAGGCACCAGGGCCGGACGCGATCCCCAACAGAGCGACGAAGCTGGCCCTATCGCTACTGTCGGCGGAAGTAGCCAGCCTGTTCCTGGAGGGAACATTTCCCGACACGTGGAAAAAGCAACGGCTGCTGCTGCTGGCCAAGCCTGACTAGCCACCAGGAGAGGCATCCTCCAACAGGCCAATCTGCCTGCTCAACATCATAGGCAAGGTCTTCGAGAGGATGATCTCTACCAGGCTGGGCGGAGCGATCGAAGCAGCTGGTGGCCTCTCCCCGGAGCAATATGCCTTCAATAAGGGGAAGTCCACACTGAACGCCATCTCGAGGGTAGTGAAGGTAGCCAAGGAGGCCATAGCCGGCACCAGATGAAAAGGAGGGTCGAAGTAGTACTGCCTGGTGCTCACCCTGGACATCAAAAATGCGTTCAACTCGGCAGACTGGGGCAGAACGCTAGAATCTCTGAGGAAATTCAACGTTACGGGATATCTCCTGAAGATAGCGCACAGCTATTTCAGCAACAGGATGCTCCTCCTGGAAACGGATCTGGGCTCCAGGGCACACAAAGTCTCAGCCGGAGTCCCGCAGGGCTCCATCCTGGGACCCCTGCTCTGGAACTCCATGTACGACGGAGTCCTACGGCTGCCAATGCTTTCCAGCACCTCCCTGGTGGGCTTCGCCGACGACGTGGCCATAGTGGTGGTAGCCAAGGAGCGGATGCGGCCATACAGGCCGTAGAGTCGTGACTAGCAGTCGCAGGGCTGGAGCTGCCGGCGCATAAAACCGAGGCAGCAACATTCACGGCGGAGGTCATGAAGAAGCTGAGGGACCTGGAGCGTGGACAGAAGGAGCATCAGAAGTAAGGGGCCCTGCGCACGCGAAGCAATGCCAGGCGGCGATACCGCGTAACCGCATGCAATGCTGAAGTAGTTTGGAACAACATCAGGCAATTTTGCGGGATTCACAAATCAACCCACATCAATTATATCCAAGAATACAACACAAACACAACAGTCAAAAACTCAAAAGACATAGCTACAGCCTTTTTCAAGCACTGGTCATCAAAGTCTGAGGACCAAAACTTCTCCAAGGCGTTTATAGATGCCAAACACAACACATGCAGTTTGGACACCGACTCTCCTCCTAAAAAAACAGCCGAGTTTATGGATCAAGACATAACGTTTATAGGATTCAATGCTGCGTTAAACAGTCTAAAGGGGAATACCCCAGGAAAAGATCAAATCAACTATACCATGTTACAGTACATTGGAAATCAGTAAAACAAAGGATAATTAACTTCTTCAACTCAATTCTAAATTCCTTCATTCCTCAAGCCTTTAAAGTTAGTACCATAGTTCCAATTCACAAATCAGGCAATGACAAAACGGAAATAGAATCATACAGACCAATTTCACTAAACCCATGTATCTCAAAAACAAAAGATAAAATAATTTCCGAAAACGTTTCCAAACGTCGTCAAGTAGGGTTTAAAAGAGGGAAATTTGTGACAGACTGCCTACTATATCTAGACGCTATCATCAGCAGGTCCCTCTTAGAAAAAAGGATGCATCAATAATATCCCTTGACTTCGAAAAAGCATTCGAGAAAGTTGGACTTCACACTATAATAAGCCAACTGTCTCAATGGGGGTGTGGGCCTAGATTAAAAAAGTATGTCACACAGTTTATGACAAATCGTAAAATCAGAGTCCAAGTAAACCACAGCCAAACACTAATACACCCACTCCACGACGGGATCCCCCAGGGGTCGCCGTTGTCAGTAATACTATTCATCATTGCATTCAATAGCCTCTCTGACTTCATTAGCATGCACAAAGATCTTAATTTTATCGCGTATGTAGAGGACTACAACATTATCGTAGACTTAAAAAAAGGAAAAGAATAAGCAAATTGTTGAAATTTGCGTGTTCAAATATGCAAAAGTTACATAGATGAGATGATGTACACGCATAAATATTTATTTGTTTTAATGTATGTGTATACAAACAGATGCACATTCCAATGTACTCTTTCTTTCTTGAATGTTCGTACTTCTTTTGCGCCATCGATATTCTCGCTCACTTCTTTTCTGGCATTGAGAGCGTGCGGTTGTGAAATTCTAATTGTGCATTATTACTTATTCATTGGTGGCTGTCTGGTTTATACTGAATTTGTATAACATATTTATGAACTAAAACCATAGGTTATGGGCCCAGACACATTAGTAATGCTTTGATTGTTACAATATAAAAGTGAATAAAAGTGAACTAGTGATATGTGTGTGTGCATACGAATATGCAGTTCTACATATGTACATGCGGAGTGGTCCATGAACAACAAGGAGCGATTACTGAACAATAAAGGATTAAAAACTGAATTGTTTTTGGTTTATTTTTCTTTGGATAACGCTGTGACAAATTTACTAAAAACACATTTTAATTTTATTTCCACAGAAATAGAAGAAAAAGAGCAAGAAAGAAGAAGAGCTGAAAAGGAGAAGCACACATACAATTAACCAATTCGCCTCGAAATTTCTAGAGACGCTTCGACAAATTTGCCGCAAATTTTCGCGTGGTAACAGGACGGTGTTACCAGACCGTGTTGCTGCTGAAAGAAATTGTTGCTGGACAGTGTTTAGGACCATTATTGCTGTTGGAAGTTGCTGGCTGTTGCTGGCATTGAAAAGTTGCTGAACATTGTTGCTGGCTGTTGCTGGCATTGAAAAGTTGCTGAACATTGTTGCTGGCTGTTGCGGGCATTGAAAAGTTGCTGAACATTGTTGCTGGATGTTGCTGGCATTGAAAAGTTGCTGAACATTGTTGCTGGCTGTTGCTGGGTGCGAAAAGTTGCTGAACATTGTTGCTGGCTGGTGTGGCTGTGTAAAGTTGCTGGTGTAGCTTTGAAAAGTTGTTGGAAATTGTTGCTGAGGAAAATTGCCTGGTGGTTGTGGTGTTGTTGTTGTGTTAGAAAAGCTTACAATGGATAAAGGGAAAAGAAATATCAAACCGTTTGATGGTGACAACTATTCGATATGGAAGTTTAGAGTGAGAGCACTGTTAGAAGAGCATGATCTTTTAAAGGTTATAGACGAAACGCATAATGATGTGACTGATGAGATAAAAAAGGCAGAACGAAATGCAAAGAGTTTTATAGTTGAATACTTAAGTGACGCACTCTTATCTTTCGCTAACAGTGAGAGTACTGCTAAGCAGATTTTTGCAAATTTAGGTGAAGTTTATGAGAGAAGGAGCTTGGCACCGCAACTATCTCTGCGAAAGAATCTTTTAGCTATGATATTAAAAGGCGACACTTCACTCCTTAATCATTTTAATTTCTTGGATGACCTCATTACTGAACTTATCGCATCAGGAGCAAAATTAGATGATATGGATAAAATTTCCATCCCGTTATGATAACTGATGAGTTATAACTGCAATTGAGACTCTATCTGAAGATAACCTAACATTAGCTTTTGTGAAAACAGTACTACTTGACCAAGAGATAAAGCTTAGGAATATTAGTAAGGATACGAGTGTGAAAGTCTTGCAAGCAATAGGTTCAAAGGAGTTCAAAGATATAAAATTTAAAAATAATCAAAAGCAGAAGTACAAGAAAAAATCGTTTAAGCCAAGCTTAAAATCGAAACCAAAATGTTTTCATTGCGGAAAGTCAGGGCATTTAAATAAGGATTGTTTTCTTTTAAAAAGGCAGATAAATCAGAATTCTAATGAAAAGAAAAGAAAGGAAGGGCAGGCAGCAGCAGCAGCAACAATCCAACCAGAGCATAGTTTTGCTTTTATGTTGAGAAATGCAACTTCCAACTCAAAGACAAACGATGCTGAGTTTATACTAGACTCGAGAGCATCAGACCACCTAATAAATGAAACAGCATTGTTCTCTGAATACAGCCAGTTGCACTCAAATGTACCCATCGAGATTTCCAAACGCGGAGAGTTTATCTACGCTACAGCAAAAGGAGTTGTCAACATTACCAGCTGCGGAAAACAAAAGTAAAGAAGATGCAGGATGCTGGCATGACCATTGAATTTAACCCTGGAGGGGTAAAAATATCTAAGAACGGTAAATTGGCCTTTAATGGAATCTGTGAGTACGATGTACCCATTATAAAATTCCAATTAAACAGTAATGTATTTACGTCTAAAATTTCAAATAGTGTTGAGTATCGATTATGGCATGAAAGATTAGGTCACATAAGTGTAGGAAAATTCTCAGAAATAAAACGAAATAGTATTTTTGAAGATACTAATATTTTAAGCAATATTGATATAAACCATGAATTATGCGAGGCTTGTATAAATGGCAAGCAATCTAGATTAAAGTTTCAAAAATTTAAAAATAAGGAAAATTATAATTTTATAAAAATAAAATATTACACGACCTTTGTTTGTTTCCATTCCGATGTTTGTGGCCCAATAACACCCTCTACCGTTGATAATAAGAACTACTATGCAGTTTTTATTGATCATTATACATATTTGTGTGTAACTTATCTAATAAGTTATAAGTCGGATGTATTTTTTCTGTTTCAAAGACTTTGTAGCGAAGAGCGAGGCTCGCTTCAATTCAAAAATTGTGAATTTGTATATCGATAATGGAAGGGAATATTTTTCTAATGAAACGCGTGATTTCTGCGTCAAAGAAGGCATCAAGTATCATTTAACGGTTCCTCATACTCCAGAGTTGAATGGTGTATCAGAACGGATGATTCGAACAATCACCGAAAAGGCTCGATCTATAATCAATAGTGCTAAGCTCAATAAACACTTTTGGGGTGAGGCTGTTTTAACTGCAACTTATTTAATTAACAGATCCCCAAGTAGACCATTGCAAAAGATAAAAAGAACACCATTTGAGATGTGGCATAACAAAAAGTCAACGTTGAAATATTTGAAGATATTTGGATCAACAGTATATGCATTGAATAAAGTACGAAAAAGAAAGTTTGACGAAAAGTCGATTAGAGCTATACTTGTTGGATATCAACCAAATGGTTATAAATTGTGGAATGAGGAATCGAGGAAATTTATGACAGCAAGAGATGTAGTGGTGGATGAAGTAAGCATGCTAAAATAGTTTTAATGGAGAAGATTCTGATGTTCAAAGTAAAACTGTTGGACAAAATAATGAATCTTTAACTAAAGAAAATTAAGAGTTGGATTTTCCTTTGGTGAAAGATAATGAATCTGTTGATTCTGAATTAAATGAACAACTCAATGAAAATTCCACTTATCTTGAGAATGCCGATCCAGTCGTTAAAACTGGTGATAAAGTAGAAGAAAATAAAAAGGAAGAAGAAATCAGGCGTAGTGAACGAATTAAAAGTAAGCCCAAATTATCATATCGATTTTTAGAAAGATGTCTTATGAATACTCGAACATGTATAAATGATATTTCTAATACCTTTGAAGAGATTAAATCTCGTAAGGACAGATCTTTCTGGGAGAAAGCTATACAAGAGGAACTTAATTCTCATTTTCAAAATAATACTTGGACTTTAGTGCATAAGCCAGAAAATAAAAACATAGTTGATTGCAAATGGGTGTTTAGTATTAAACAAGATGAATTTGGGAACTTAGTGAAATATAAAGCAAGACTTGTAGCGCGGGGCTTCACTCAAGAATATATGACTGATTACGATGAGACATTTGCACCAGTTGCACGAATTTCCAGTTTTAGATTTTTGTTGGCACTTTCAAATCAACACGATGTTGGTTTGAAGCTATTGAAAGTGTGTTGAAGGATGTTAGATTTCAAAACTTAGGAGTTGATCGGTGTATTTACATTCTGGACAAGGGAGAAATCTCGATAAATATATACATCTTGTTATATGTGGATGATATAGTAATTGCAACAAGCAAACCTGATACAATGTCAAAATTTAAATCTTACCTTCATGATAAGTTTCAAATGACTGATTTACGGGAAATTAGATACATTATTGACATTAAAATTGATAGAACAGATGGAGAGGTTTGTTTTAGTCAGTCAGCATATATTAAAAATGTATTGAGGAAATTTAATATGGAAGATTGTGATTCTGGTAATTCAGAAGTTGTAGTTCAGTTAGTTGGACTATACGGCTCTGCAATCAGAAGAATTATGTGATGCACCGTGTAGAAATTAAATTGGTTGTTTGATGTACATAATGTTATGTACACGGCCGGACTTAAGTACTTCAATAAGTAAGATTCTAAGTAGATATACAAACAACAAGAATACGGAACTATGGCAGCGCCTTAAAAGAGTTCTCAGATATCTGAAGGGAACTGTTAATCTCAAGCTTAAATTCAAGAAAGAAACTAATTTTAATAGTATTCTTACACTGATAGAAAAAAAAAAGTCGTCTTTTAAGATTTTGTACATTCTTAATGTTTATTCTTAATATAAGTACGAAAATTCTATAAATAAGTTTTTTTATGGTTTATTCAAGCCCAAAAGAACCTAGATTTAAGATTTTTCACATTCTTAAAAAAAAGCTTAAAAGAATACAAAATATTCTCAAAACAATAAGAAATATTCGTAAAACAATACCAAAAAAGATTAATATCAAGAAAAAAATTTCTTAAATTAAGATTTTTGCATTCTTAGTTTTACAGAGGGATTACAGAGGGAGTACAGAGGGAGTACATATGTACACATCGGCGTCCTATTCCAGGTTAGCTACTTGGCGCGTTGTGTAAGCGCCTGGTCTGAGAGACCCAGAGTCCCAGGTTCGAACCCCACCCAGTCCAGCAAAAAATATGGAGATAAAAATTAAAATAAATCCAATTGAAAATAATATATAAACAAAAATTCTTTAAAAAAATATTGTTTTTTTTTTTTTAATTGGTAATGTTTTAAGATTTTTTTTCACAATTCAACGTTAAATATTCTTATTTTAAACTCTTTTACCGTTTTAAATAAGATTTAAAAAGTCTTGAATTTAGAATGCAAAAATTCTTGATGTAATGAACAATAATCTCAAAACAAGATCGAAAAATTCTAACGCTACTATCACGACCGAAAATTCTCAATTTTATGACCAAAATTCTTGATTTTTTCTATTAGTGTACAGGATATGTAGATTCCGGTTGGGCTGGAAATGAAACTGACAGAAGAAGTACCACTGGGTATCTATTTAATATGCTGTTTAATTTCATGGAGTACAATGAAGCAAAAGTCGGTTGCTGCTTCATCTACTGAAGCTGAATACATGGCCTTGTTTGAAGGTGTAAGAGAAGCTCTTTGGCTTAAATCACTAATAAAAGAGATTAATCTAGAATTAAGTGGTAGTATAGAGATTTTTGAAGACAACCAAGGTTGTATAAGTATTGCAAATAATCCTACTTGCCATAAGAGAACAAAGCACATAGATATTAAATATCATTTTACAAGAGAGCAAATTGAAAAGAAACTAATTTTTTTAAAGTATATTCCCACAGATCTGCAGATAGCTGATATACTGACGAAGCCATTACCAACTGCACGGTTTATTTCCCTGAGAAGCCAGCTGGGACTTTCTGAATAAATTAACCACGAACCATGTTAACTGTTGCTGAAAATGCATTGCCTTTGGAAGCTACATATATGTGAAATTGGATCTCTTTAAGTTTTTATTATTAATTTCAATTTTTCATATCTACTAAGTCTTAAGTAATCGAATTGAATTCATATTCTTTGTTTATTTTTTTTTTTTAGTGGATCTCACGAAGTACTTGTCATTAATTTTAAATTTAATAATAATAATTTAAATTAATTGACTTAAGTTTATATGCTGTCTAATTTCATTTATATGAAACTTTACATATGTTGATTTTTGTTTTTTGATCTAGTTGGGTTTTACTGGGTTTCCCCAACTCTTGCAGCAAATGCTGGATCTAATGTATCCCCAGAATATAAAACTAACAAGAAAGGAAGCTAACTTCGGCTCACCGAAGTTTGTATACCCTAGCAGACTTTAAACAAACAATTAAAAACGAAGTTCTGAAATAATAATTTTTTGCCAAATCTCAAATTTGATGGCAATGGTTTGAAACACGGCTAAGCTATGGTTTTTTTATTTTCCTGATTGTTCCTATGGAAGCTATAGGATATAGTCAGCCGATTTTCATGAAATTAAAATCAAAATTCAGGAATAATAAAATATGGCTAAATATCAAATTTGGTGAAAATATGTTGAAAACTGACAAAGTTATGGTTTTTTCTTTTATTTTCCTGATTGTCTCTATGGAAGCTATAGGATATAGTCAGCCGATTTTCATGAAATTAAAACCGAAATTCGGAAATAATACTAAATGGGCAAATATCAAATTTGGTGAAAATTGGTTGAAAACTGACAAAGTTATAATTTTCCTGATTGTTCCTATGGAAGCTATAGGATATAGTCAGCCGATTTTCATGAAATTGAAACCGAAATTCGGAAATAATACTAAATGGGCAAATATCAAATTTGGTGAAAATTGGTTGAAAACTGACAAAGTAATAATTGTTTTTTGAAAATATTTCGGATCGTTCCTCTGGCAGCTTATGATATAGTGGTCCGATCCGGCCCGTTCCGACATATGTACGAGTGAGAGTATATAGAAGTCTAACTGCAAAGTTTCATTCAGATAGCTTTAAAACTGAGGGACTAGTTTGCGTAGAAACGGACAGACGGACAGACGGACATGGCTAGATCGACTCGGCTGTTGATCCTGATCAAGAATATATATACTTTATAGGGTCGGAGATGCTTCCTTCACAGCGTTGCAAACTTTTGACTGAAACTAATATACCCTGCAACGGTATAAAAATTAAAATGATCCAAATGAACCAATTCGTGTAAGTGTACAAGTGTCAGTGTTTACCCAAGCTGCCACCGAATATGTGCATTTTTGAGGAAAGTGGCTAAAGTGGCTAATTTAACGTTAATATACGTAAAAAAGTTTCAACTACAAGATTCGTGACCGAATATGTGCACATAAAACTCTGATAATGCACCGGGACCACGTAATCAATAAATACAACAATTTGTATATACAAATTTTTCACTCTGTGACCGAATATGTGCACATCAAACGCTGATAATGCACCGGGACCACGTGCATCGTTTTAAGTATGCATAATATACCATATATGTATATATGTATGCAAAAAATTTTTTTTATTTGACTATTTGATGTCATCATATTAGTGGAAACTTGGCCTAACATAGATTTCTACGACAATGAGTATTTCGACCCAAATCTATACCAAGTTTTTCGAAAGGATCGTGATGCGGTAAGAACTCAATGCTCCAGAGGAGGAGGCGTTCCTATTGCGGTCAAGCGTAGTCTTAGATGCGCGGCAGTCCGCCTTTGGAATGAGGATTCTGTCTTGGACCAACTTTGTGTTTCCCTGATTGGAGCGGATGACACTATCTTCCTGGTGGTTTCTTATATACATTATATTCTTATATACCGCAGCAGCTTTGAGCTCTATAAATCACACGTAGATAATATTGCCCGCATAAGTAATGACTTGGCCAAATCCCAGTCCATCTGTGTCTTCGTCGATTTTAACCTTTCCTCGCTGGTTTGAGTGCAAGATGCGGACTCTCTAACAATGGTCCCCAGCAACATGCATCAGCCACATGAAATCTTAGTCATCGATGATCTCTTTAGTTTGGGACTGGTCCAGATTAACCATGTATTCAATAGACTGAATAAGATTTTAGATTTAGTTTTTGTAACCAGCCTTTTCTAATCTCTTTATTTACATTTATATTCTCCCCTTATAAGCCACCCTTGTACTCCTTATATATTAGCGCTAGCAATCTAGCCTCAATTCGAAATGACATCGCTAATGTTAATGGATGGAGGTCCTGTCGCATGGTAATTTGAAGGTCTGTTTTGAAAATTTTCTGGCATCTCTTTCTCTCATCATTAACAGGTATGCAAAGAAAAGGGCTCGCGGTTCCTACAAGCTTCCTTGGTACACTGCAGGTCTAAAAAAATACAAGAATCTTAGAAACAAATTCTTTAAACGTTTCGTTGAGCATGGTAACGCGGCGGATTGGGATAGATATAGGCAGCATAAGCGTGAGTTCGAATTTTTTAATAAATTTCTCTATAACCAGTATATAGCTGATCTGGAACAAAAACTCTTCAGTAACCCTAAATTCTTCTGGCACTTTATTAACTCCAAAAACTACTTCCCATATCCCCTCTCCTATGGCGTTTAATGGTACATTGGCATCGACAGATTTTGAGGTAGCTAATCTCTTTGCAAAATATTCCGAGACAAACTTTGAGCCAGCCTCCCCTTGTTATGATGTTGCATTGCTTAGTTCCGTGGCCTCAAGCATTAATATTGGATGCTTGCAGGTCTCGGAGTCGGACTGTCACTTTGCAGCGGAATGTTTCAATGACTCGGAAAAGTTTAGCAGCGACGGTCTCTTACCTTTTCTCTTAAAAAATTGTATTGGAGTTTTGGCTGAGCCACTAAGATTAATATTTAACAAGTCTCTCTCAGAAGGCGTGTTTATTCAGAGATGGAAGCTGGCTTTAGTCACTCCAATCTTTAAGTCTGGGGCCAAAAACATGATTTCGAATTACAGGCCTATCGCTAAGCTTAGTAATGTATCTAAGATGTTCGAAAGAGTAGTGGCGAAGCAGTTGGCTTTTTTCCTGGGTAGGCATCTCAGCCTTAACCAGCATGGCTTTATGCCGGGGAGATCGACTACCACGAACTTAGCAGTACTTTATCACCACTGCATTAACGCCTTTGGGAACCATTGCCAGGTAGATGTGATTTACACTGATTTTGCCAAAGCATTTGACAAAGTTAGTCATACTATATTGCTGGCCAAACTAGAGAAAATGGGCTTTCACTCCTCTATGTTGAGTTGGCTATGCTCCTATCTTTATGGCCGCGTATATAGAGTTGGTTGTAATGATCAATTCTCAAATTCCTATACAGCGACTTCTGGACTTCCGCAAGGGAGTGCATTGGGCCCTTTTCTTTTTACTCTCTTCATTAATGATATTGGGTCTTGCTTCAAGAATGCGGAATATCTTTTGTTTGCTGACGATTTGAAAATTTTCAAATACGTGAGTTCGGTTGTTGACAGTGCGAAGATTCAGAATGACCTTTATAGATTTGGTGTATGGTGCTTACTCAATAAGCTGCCTCTAAACCTTGATAAATGTTTCTTAGTTACAAATAGCAAGCGGCTTAATAATTCTATATTTCATTACTCGATTCATTCGAGTATGCTGCCTGCCAGAACTGAAGCTCTGTACTTGGGTGTGCTTTTTGATGCTAATTATACCCGCTACCCATAGGGTAAAAGGGTATTATTACTTTGTGCCGGCAGGAAATGTATGTAACAGGTAGAAGGAAGCATTTCCGACCCTATAAAGTATATATATTCTTGATCAGGATCAACAGCCGAGTCGATCTAGCCATGTCCGTCTGTCTGTCTGTCTGTCCGTCTGTCCGTATGAAACACTGGATCTCAGAGACTATAAGAGATAGAGCTCTAATTTTTTTTCGACAGTATTTCTTATGCTTGCACGCAGATCAAGTTTGTTTCAAATTTTTACCACGCCGACTTCCGCTCCCACAAATCATAAAAAAGCGTATTGAGCGTAAAATGTTAAAGCTAGAATTTCGAATTTCGGTATGTATATTAAGAACTATAGTCTGTGTGATCCCTAAAAATTTGGCTGCGATCAGATAAAAATTGTCGAAGTTATTAAAGAAATAATTTTGTATGGCCACAAACGACTGCTGGCAGCAGGCTTCCTTTAGTTGACCAATTAGACCAACTAAATATTCTTATCAGTTCTTGGTTGTGTTCGCAAAAGAATCTTATAAGATATTCGAGAAGCAATTTTAATAAATGGTAATAATTATTAGCCGCTTGAATGCATTATTGACGCGTTTTTACACATACATACATGTGTATGTAAACTTGTATGCATGTGATTATATTACACTTGCATTTGCATTTTTCCGTTATGTTCAAAATAGTATTAACTGTTTTTTTTGGCGTCCTGACGCTTTTCTGGTTTAAATATGGGTAGCGGGTATCTCACAGTCGGGCTCACTCGACTGTTGCTTTCTTACTTGTTTTATCTTCACTGAGCACACTAATTATATCATCCCAAGGCATATGCTGTGTATGGATTTATAAGGCGCAATGCAGCCCAATTTACCGACCCCTATGCCAAGCTTAGTCTGTTTTTTGCGTTGGTGAAGTCCAAGTTGGAGTATGCCTCTTTTATTTGGAATCCGGCAGGATCCACACACTCAGGACGTATTGAGCGAGTCCAAAAAAAATTAAAATTAACGTTTGCCCTCTCATCCCTCAATTTCCTAGACCCTGTTCCTTCCTATCCTGCTAAATGTCGTCTTGTGCATGGCGTCTATTTTGTTTGTCTTTCATTTGATTGTTGGTAAAATTGATTGTCCTGTCCTTTTGAGTCGTATAAACTTTTGCGTCCCTAGTTGGTGTCTTAGGAACCGTGAGCTCTTTGATATACCTACCTGCAGAACCAATTATGCATTAAATGAGCCTGTTGTGAGGGCTTTAATTCTAATAAATAAACTTAATTCAGGCATGCCTATGGACCCCACCTCCAATAGGAACGATGCAAAGAGGATATTAAAGTCATATTTTGAATTGTTAGGAAGTAATTAAATTTTAATTTTAGTCTTAAAATTGTAGTAGCCAGTTAAGGTTTTCCGTTGGCGAATAAATAAATAAATAAATTCGCGAAATTCACCCTTACCAAGCGGACTCTCCATTAATAAAATATTCTTCGCAATAGTAGTAAATAGAAGCCAACTGGTGTCATTGACTAATGATCCAAGCTCCGATGTCCAAAACACCACGGCAAAACATGCCCTATACTCCGACATCTCCGACATCAATGCATTTATTGTTGGACTTAATGGCCCACTAAAAACAATAATTAGATCCCGAAACCTTTTACTATCAAAATTCTAACGACCAACAAAATAACCATCGCCGCGAGAATTCTAACGACCAGCAACATCGCAACCGTGAAAACTCAGGCTACCGGAACCGGCCGTATCAACGTAACCAACATAATCAGAGACACTCAGGTAGTAATGGTACCAGGAGAAATGACACTCGACAACAGTCCCAGAACCGACAAGGTAGTGACTCGAGACCAGGACCCAAAACCCATTCCGAAACAACACAAGTTCGACCGACAATACCCCTTCTGCCTCTTGCAACATCAACGATGGCGCAAATTTTTTACAAGAAGCCTCGGACAACCAGTCGGCTTTCTAAACAAAAAGTCCCACGGAAAATCTTTACCTTATGTTCTCTTATCTTCAAAATTCTTTACAACAAATCCACATAAATTTCTAATAGACACCGGGTCCACCTACTCCTTTGTAAAACCAGCATTGGTCACAAAGGACCACATTCAAAAATTAAACACTCATATTAATATTCATACAGTTTTTAACAAGTTTCAATTTCAGGAATATACAGATTCAATTAGCTTCGAACAATTTGATGCAACAGAAAAATCAAAATTCTTGTTGTTTAATTTCCACCGACATTTTAATGGCCTTTTAGGCATGGATTTCTTAAGCAGTTTAGTTGCAAAAATAAACATAGCAGACTCTGTCCTAGAAATGATGAAGTCTTCCCTACCAATCCTAACAAGCGTAAATCCAGTAGACAAAACACACACCGTACCACTAAACACAAAAGTACGATTGTCACTCCCTGTAAATGTAATGGAAGGGGTCTTCTTATGCGAAACTACAACCCTAAACAATGACATATCAATCACCGGTGGGCTATATACCGCTGTTGCTGGCTTTGCACACTTTGAGGTCTGCAACATGTCGGACTACGACCAAACATTAGCCAGGAATAGCCATTCCCCTTGGAGCGCGAGTGGTAATAGATTTCCGTAAATTAAATGAAAAAACCATTGCAGACAGGTACCCAATCCCTATCATAGCAGACATATAGACAGTATAGGGAAAACAAAATATTTTACAACAATCGACTTGGCTAGTGATTTTCATCAGATTGAGATGAATCCACATGACGTAAACAAAACAGCGTTTACCGTCGAAAACGGACACTATTAGAAAATTTATTTTTTAGGACACATTGTTACAAAAGAAGGAGTTAAACCTAACCCAGGTAAAATCCAGGCAATACAAAATTTCTCTTGCCTAAAAACTGTTAGAGAAATTAAGTCCTTCCTTGGCTTACTAGATTATTAAAGGAAGTTCATAAAGGACTTTGCGGAAATAATCAAACCTTTAACTAGACAACTGAAAGGCAAGAAATCAATAGTGATTGATGATGAATTTAAGGATGCGGTAGCTTATTCAAAGGATCTCTTGTGTAATGATCCGATACTAGTTTACCCCGATTTCACTAAACCATTTACATTGACCACGGACGCAAGCAATTACGCCATAGGTGCAGTATTATCTCAGGGACCTAACACCAACGATAGACCTATTGCATTTGCCAGTCGAACACTCTCTGACACATAAGTTAGATATGCAACGATAGAAAAATAGATGCTTGCGATCGTTTGGTCTGTAAATTTTAAACCTTACCTTTTTGGCCGCAGATTTAAAATAGTGACCGACCATAAGCCATTAGTCTGGTTAAAAAAAATAAAAAAGGTCAAAACCCAAAATTACTTTGGTGGAAAATTACGCTCGCCGCATACAACTACGAAGTAGTCTATAAAAAAGGATCACAGAATGTTGCTGCTGATGCACTCAGCAGCATATAACCAAATTTAAATATAAACGAAGATCCACCGAGAATAACAGTCATTCAAAAACCAATAAACTACTTTAATATTCAAACAATCTTCCAAATCGGGCAATCAGTCCCAGTACAGTTAATAACGCCATTCCCCCATAAGATAAGACGTACCTTCTCGGAACCGGAGTACACGTTCGAATCAATCACTAATATACTTCAGACTATTCTCAAACCAAACCAAACATCCTGGCACCAGACAGCATCTTCTGTATAACTGAAGAAGCATACAACAACTATTATACAGGAAATAACCTGTATAACATTTGTCGTTGCTCATCACTTCTAACCGACCTCTCTGATCCAGAAGAACAAAAGAGAAGGATCCAATCGTACCACCTTAATAGCAACCACAGAGGAATTGACGAGACCCTTAACCACCTCAAAAGAGAAATTTATTTCCCACGCATGAAAGAAATTATCACCCAAATAATCAAAGGTTGTGATGTTTGCCTAACACTTAAATATGATAGACAACCTCACAGACCTTTCATGCAAGCTTCGCCAGCACCAACAGGGCCTTTAGATGTTGTTCATATTGACATTTATACAATCAACAATACAAATAATCTGACTATCATTGATAAAGTTTCCAAATTTGCACAGGCACAAAAATTCAATTAAAGTTATTGCAGAACTTTCACAATTCTTTAGTACCTTCGGCCTACCGAAGAAATTGGTCTTTGATCAAGGTGCAGAATTTTCGTGAAACTTGTTCACCGATTATCTGACTCAATACAACATAGATATTCACATTACCTCTTTCCAACAGTAAACGGGAAACGCACCCGTTGAAAGACTCCATTCGACATTCACAGAGCTGTAGGTAGGTAGGTATAAGTGGTGAGGCCCCCTGGGGCCTCCAATTAGAGCTAGGCTCCTTTTTGGTCCACTCCCCCTGTTCATTGTTAGTTGTTGCGCTAGTACCATCCCGATTCAGTGAGGAAGTTTAGGATTGCCGACAACTTCAGCTCTCCTACACTGTCCAGTGACTCCAACTGTCGGGCTCCTAAATGGCGTAGTCTTTTGTAGTTTAGTGCCGGGCAGAAGCATAGCAGGTGTTCAGGAGTCTCTTGCTCCGTTGTTTGCTTGCAGCTTCTGCAGGTCGTGTTGTGTGGCAGTCCCATTTTCATTGCGTGCGATCCAATCGCCCAGTGACCTGTGGTGACTGCTGTGAGCCTGCTGATATCCCTCTTGCTGTTGGATAGCAGCTCTTTCGTTCGATTTTTGTCAAAAGTTGGCCAACATTGTCTTGATCTTCTACACTCTGTCCTCCTTGACCATTCCTTGTTGGCTGTCTGCTTGAAATGGTCGTGGATTCTTGTCTGGATCGAGTTTAGGGATATTGGTATTTCTGCATCAGTGCTAGGTTCTGCGGAGCCTGCTCTCGCTAGTTCATCCGCTTTCTCATTGCCTGGGATGTCGTTGTGTCCTGGCACCCAGGTTACTTGAACCGTGTTTTCGTGTGCAAGATTATTTAGGGCTACCTTGCATTCGGCCACAAGCTTTGACGTGGTTTTCACGGAAGCTAGGGATTTGATAGCCGCCTGGCTGTCCGAGTAGATCCGTATGGTGGTATCGCTGAGTCCTCGTCTTAGTGAAAGCTTAGCTGCTTCCCTTATGGCGAGTAGTTCGGCCTGGAAGACCGTCGCCGAGTCTGAGAGACTAAAGGTCTCTTCAATCCCCCAGTGCTCGGCGAAGATCCCAGCCCCTACTCCACAGCTCATCTTAGAGCCATCGGTGTAGAGGGATACCTCGTTCTCTACGGTTACTCTTCCCATGCTCCAGTCCTCCCTCGTTGGGTACGAGGTTGTGAAACCATTCCCGAAGTGCATCTCCGTTGTCATGTAGTCTGTTCTTACGTTTGTGTCCATTCTAATGCCTTCAAGTATCCTGCCGTGACCTGTGCCGTATTCCTTCCAGCAGTAGCTTGCCTTCAGTCTTACTGCACTCTGCGCGGCAGTGTCCTTAACGAACAGTTCTATCGGCATTATGTTGAGGATGGCATTTAGAGCAGCCGCGGGGCATGAGCGTAACGCTCCCGTGGCTCCTGCGCATGCCGCTCTCTGTATTCTGGTGAGCTTCGCTATGTTGTAGGCTCTGGTTAGTGCTGGCCACCATACCAGGGCCCCGTATGTTAGAATTGGCCTTACTACCGCTGTGTAAAGCCATATAATAATCTTTGGATGCAACCCCCAGTTGTTCCCAAACATTTTTCTGCAGGAGTAGAAAGCAATGCTTGCCTTCCTGACTCTCTCTGCAACATTCTTTTTCCATGTTAGTTTTGGATCTAGTATCACTCCTAGATACTTTGCCTGATCCGATAGTGTTAGTTTCGTGCCCCCTATACTGGGCATGTTGAAGGCTGGAACCTTAGTTCTTCTGGTGAAGAGCATTAGTTCTGTCTTTGTTGGGTTAATGCCTAGTCCGCAGGTTTTGGCCCAAGTGTTTAGCTGCCCTAACGCGCCTGTCATTATGCCACTGATAACGTCAGGAAAGGGTCCTGATGCTAGCAGTACTACGTCGTCTGCGTAGGCCACTGCTTTGATGCCTCCCATGTTGAGCTCTTCCAATATGGTGTTCATATTTATTAGCCAGAGTAGAGGTGACAGTACCCCGCCCTGAGGTGTGCCTCTCTTCACTGCTCGCGTGAGGTGAGTGCCACTCAGTTCAGCAGTGATCAACCTACTCGTCAGCATAACCCTTATCCACTCTCTGATGCCTTCCTCAATGCCTAACAAGTTGAGGGAGCTCAGGATGGAATCGGCGTTTACGTTGTTAAACGCGCCTTCTATGTCTAGGAAGGCGGCCATTGTGTACTGTTTGTATCGTAGTGTCTTCTCGACGTAACCCACTACTACATGTAGCGCAGTCTCTGTCGACCTGCCTTTCCGGTATGCGTGCTGCGCATCCGAGAAGCCATCTTTCTCAAGTTTCTCTCGGATGTGAACATCCAGGAGTCTCTCTAGTGTCTTCAGGATGAAGGAGGTAAGGCTAATCGGCCTGTAATCCTTTGCTAGGATATGGCCCCTTCTTCCTGGTTTGGGTATAAAAACGACTTTCGCTTCCCTCCACTGGAGTGGAATATACGTCAGTCTAATGCAAGCCTTGTATATGGCTTTCAGCCATCTACAGATGCTGTCTTTGGTTGTCTGTAGCATTGCCGGTATTATGCCGTCTGGGCCCGGGCTTTTGTACCTTTCGAAGGAATCTATTGCCCACCGGATCTTCTCAGTGGTAATGATGTCCTTCGTTGACGTTTCTAGTTGTGAGGTTCTTCCCCTTTCGGGTTCCTTGATCCCTTGCAAGTTACCTGGAAAGTGGGTGTCAACCAGCAACTCCAGCGACTCCTCTATCGTCGTTGTTGCCGTGCCGTCTGCCCTGTTAATCAGGGTGGGGCTTGTGTGTCCTTTAGCGAGAATCTTGCTTAGTCTCGCAGTATCCTTTACGCCTTCAAGTGACTCGCAGTAGCTCTGCCATGAGTCCTTTTTGGCCTCGTAAATCGCTTTCTTGTACGCTCTCTGCGCCTCCTTGTATGGTTCCCATTCCTTGGTGCCATAACTGGTGTTGAAGGACTTCCGCGCCCTTCTCCTGAGATCGCTGAGCTCTTTCGTCCACCATGTTGGATACTTCTTCTTTGAGAATGTGATCTTACAAGTCTCTTGGAAGGCATTGTTAAGTATGTTGGTGAGGTCCTCTACTTCCTTGTCGAGGGCCTCAGGGGAGGATTGTACCTTTATCCTCCTGTTGCCAACTTTCGATTGGACAATTTCACTGAATTTGCCCCAATCCGCTTTACGTGGGTTTCTTTTTGGTACCTGTTTGCTAACTTGTACTGCTAAATCGAAGAAGATATATCTATGGTCAGAGAAGGAGTGTTGGGTCGATACTCTCCAGTTCTCTACCTTGTACTTGCCCTGTTCAATCTGTAAGGTGATGTCTAGCACCTCTTCCCAGCCCTGGAAATTACCTGTGCTGGGAAAAATGAATGTCGGCGTCTTCCCTCTGTTACATATTGTAACGTTACGACAAATTATATTATCAAAAAGTGACTCACCTCTTTCATTTGTTTCCGAGCTTCCCCAGAGCGTGTGCCTTGCGTTGGCATCGCATCCTAGCACTAGGGTCGTCTTAGTGTCTTCGGCCCTTTGCAGCAGCTTGACCACCGGCTCAGGCGGGGCCGGTTCGTCATGGGCCATGTATGCCGAAGCTATCAGCACTCCGCTCCCATCCACCGTCACGAATCTGGCCACTGCTAGGTCAGGTGTGCTAAGATCGGGGCAGAGAAAAGCATTAAGGTGGTTTTTTATTACTATGCATGCTCTCGGCCTACCATTCGAGTTGGTGCACAGTAGTGTGTATCCGGGGATCCTAAGACCAGTGACTTGCTCGTCCCTGGTCCAAGGCTCCTGTATCAGGCCGATGTCGATATCCCTCTCCCTTAGAAGGATCGTGAGATTGCTTGAAGCGTGCGTGCTGCGCTTCAAGTTAATCTGCACTATGCTCGACATCGATTGTGCTTGGTGTTGTGTCGGGGGTCTTATCGTCGATGACCATATCGTCCAACAGCTTGTTGGTGTCATCGACCTCCTCCAGTAGCTCGTCTGGTTCGGCAAGGAAGACCCTGATCTTTGCCTTCCTTATGCCGTACCTGACCTTGTGGTCTGCGGCCTCTAGCTGCGGCAGGCAGCGTTGGTTTATCAGCAGGAGGAAAGGCTGGCTCGTCTTCATCTCCTTCTCTGCCTTGAGGATGGTCCAGTCTGCCATATGGACATCCGGGTTCTGAGCCTTCAGAGCAGCGATCACCTTTACATGGTCAGTCTGCCCCTTGGGTAACCAGATACGAGCTCTGGGTCTCCTGGGGATCTCCCTGGCGTGGACTAGCCTAATCTTAAGGCCAGCCCAGGCGTCGCTAATCTTAGCCACGCACTCCGCCAGGAAGTTCCTGGAGAACCCATCGTCGCACCTGATTACCCGGTGCCCCCTGACCACGTCCGAGGAGTCGAAGGAGGGGATGGGGCCGGCCGGCATGCTGACTACTCTGTCAGTTACCATGTCGGCTAACTTGGCCTCGATCACCTCCCACTTCTCCGACAGCAGGCGCCCGTCGTCGTGGTTCTCGTCCACCAGAGCCATAGCCAGACTGTCTCTGACCACCTCGCTGAACTTCTTCGCCTTGCTGACGAAGCTGGTCACCCTCGGCTTGCCCTGCGGGTCCTTCGCCCTCTTAGGTGCGCTCTCGCTCACGTCTTGCGAACGATTACGTTTTGCCTGAGTGGACTGGACTACCACGGGGTTTTCCGCCTTGTAGCTCTCAAATTCCGCGATCTCCGCAAGGAATTTGGCTTTGTCTTCCGCATCGCGGGGGTCGATCTTGCCCTCGGCCTCATTCTTGGCTATCTTGCGCAGAATGAAGCGGGCTCTACCAACCATCGCCCGTCTTTGCTGATGAGTCATCTTACTCATGTCTTTAGTGGTGCCTTTATTAGGCCCACTATTGTGTTCCGAATGGGGAGTGCTACTTGCTCTCCCATCGGGTCTCGACTGAGTCGTAGTGTCTTTACTAGACACCGACGGCCCTTCTTCGTCGGTCCCCGACTTCTGATGAGACCCTGAGACCAGACTCAGCCTCAGTGTCTCCTCCTCGTCCATCACTGTTTTGTGGGATTTTACCTCTCCCGAGAGGTCCGAAGCTCGGCGTTTTTTTTCCATTTTTATTCATGTACGCCCGCTTTGCTCGGCTAGGCAAGCGCAGCGGGCCTGAGGGGGGTTGGGGCATGTGGAATGGTCGACCGCAACTTCGCCCCAAAGCTGCGGTAAGGCATCTTACGACCTAGGGTTGCCCGGCCCTAGGAAGGCTCCGTGTGAACACAGCTGGATTTACCCCTCAGCTGCGAACCTGGAAGTCAGAGGGCACGGGTCGCGTAACACTCCTGACTTGAGGGGAGACAATTTAAAGACATGTCCAGGTCCGCCCGACTACCATTAGTCAGCGTACTCGGTTGGGGCCCGACTGGGCCCAAACCAAGGACCTGCTTCCAGCCGCCCTCGCTTGGAGAGTATAGTCGCACTACCGATGGTGCACACAGTTACGGCAGATGACGCGGTCATCTGTTGATCCCCCTGTGTACCCTATCGGCTGACGGCCCACAGAGCTGTATAGAATAATAGAAACCCGTAGAAAGGAACTCCAACTCGAATCTGACCATGCCGAAATATTTTCGGAAGTGGTGACAACTTATAGCAACGCAATCACTCTAGCACTTCTCATACACCGTTTGAACTTTTTCATGGCAGAACTCATATTCGAAAAAACCATTAAATTCGATAACCACCATGACTACTTGTCAAAACTAAAGGAATTTAGAAGGGAACTATATCCCAAAACCCAGGAACACCTAAATAACAAAACAGAAGAGAGATTGACTAAGCTTAACGAAGACAGAGAACCGCCAATCCAAGTCGAAGCTGACGATGGTATTTTTAGAAAAGAAAATAGGAGGAACAAACTAACACCAAAGTCAGAGCCGACAAAGGGGTCACACTATTAACCGACTCATTCCGCCGCACAGTCCCTCTGTTTGGAAAGACTCAACGGATCCTCACCCCTTGCATTCATTCATCTGGGAAACGCTCACGTAACACAAAATCATAGATTTTAAAGTATGCCTTTCCGGAATAAATGGCACATTAAAAGCTCTTAGATTGGATGAAATATTCGAAATCTGGCGAGAAATAATAAAAGGGAAACTACAAAAATTAGAAGACTGAATAGACACTCTACTACCACACGTGAGAAGAAAAAGAGGCTTAATCAATGGTTTGGGAACTATTCTTAAATCAATTTCGGGTAATTTAGACAATAACGACGGAAAAAACATCCTTGCAGAAATCAAAACCTTAGGGGATACCTCCGACTTTTTACGGAAATACCAGGAAAAACAGACAAATTTCGATAAACAAGTTATCATTAGGTTCAGAAATATTACAGATCATATCAATAGGGAACAAGTTAAATTACAAACCTTTTTGGACTAAACACAAAATGCTATTTTCAAAGAGCTTCGGGAAGATAGGGAAAACATTTACACCCTTCAATACATTAACCGAATAAACTATAATATTGACACTCTGACGGAACACATTAACAATATTGCTGAGAGCCTTTTGGCCAGCAAGTTCAATCCCAAAATTGTTGTTTAACAAACAACAAAAAGACACCATAAGAAATATGTTAAGCTCACAAAATATTAATCTACAACTAGATGAACACATTTATAATATTCTTACACCATCATGTTATACTTTCAACTCCAAATTAATGTTTAATGTTAAGATACCAATTTTTAATACACAAATGTACAAGTTCACCCACATAATACCCTTACCCCTAAACAATTCACATTTCATCATCTCCCCTGAATTTTTGGCCCATGACAACAACACCTTACATCAATTTCGCGAAAGCTGTCTTAAGGTAGAACAGGAATTCTTCTGCCCAAGAATCCACACAGAAGCGACAACACATAACAACGGATGCCTATTGGATATCGTCAACAATGCTAAGGAAACGAAATGCAATGTAATAGATGCTGGTCATGAAATGGACATATTCGATTTATTTTCATTTTTAACGGGAAAGATCTTACCCTCAAATCAACATGCTACGGTAAAACCTATTTAAACGGCTAATTCATAATATGATACAAGAACTGCACCGTGTGGATAAACGACATGGAATACAGCCATAAGGAATTGGTGGAACACGAACACTTCACGTTCATACTTCCACCGTACGTCAAAATATCAAAAAACCAAACGATAAAACCATTATCACTGGAGAAACTACAAATGGAAGCCATATAAACAGCTGAAAGGATCACTAACATGAATGTTACAATACACTATAAATTTACGGCCATATATTCGGCAATATTATTGATCCTTATCCTCATTGCCACCCTTCGATTATGCTATAAAAAAAGCCCATCTTCCCACCGCACCCCCAACTGTTCCTGCCTTCCTCTAGGGTGGGAGGAGTTACCGCACACATTGTTGTAAACACACCGCCGCCCCCCAAACCCCAGCGACTTAGATGAATGGTTATCAACCCACACTGGGTACACAAACGCTGAGTTTGGAGACCAGCGGAAGCGAAGCCAATCGCTTAAACAGCAAAGCTACGCGAAACCACTGATCAAGCAGATTCTCATTCCCGACTTCAATCTGCTAGTATGCAGGTCCTCATTTGATTCCATTTATTCTCTTATATTCATTCTTTATTTCATAAGTCACTTCAGAGTTTATAACAGAATAAAGCATTATTATAATTTTGACCAGAAAAAAAGAAGATTCTTATTATTTGAAACCGGGAAAAATTACCAAAGGACACCGCAGACACCTATTGGAGTGGACACAGTATTCATACCCATACTGTAATTCGCGCGCAATTTAAATTGTTCCGCGGCACGCGTCATAAGTGTCTAGCTAAGGCTTCGGTTCAACTCCTTCTGTCCAATGCAGAACGCATGCAAAGAGCATGAGCCATTAGCCATGGACGGAGGTGCCTGGCGGAAGGCATAAAACGCAAGTAGGTGGTTCCCCTGAAAACTAACCAGTATTTTCTGAATTATGGAGAAAAAGGCTGGGATATCAGCCCAAACGTCGGTGGAAGGCGTGACTGCTACCACCGATGGGAGCAGGTCGCGCTGGCTGTACCATTACTGCCACAAAAACTTCTCAGGGCAAACTTCGACGCTCGGGTGCCGCCGTCGATACAGACACGGGCCCAAAAAAGCAAGGAGGAGAGCCCACCCAGGTCGCCGACACCAGGTACCAGCTCCCCGCGTAGAGACAGGCCGAAACGGTCAAGCGAGGGGAGGAAGGCGAAGGCGCAGTATAAGGCTGCCCTCGCGATCCAAAGCCGGTTCCGGGACAAAGCGAGTCTCTCTCAAGAGGAGAAAACAAAGCTTGCCTGGGCCGAGCAAAAGATTGAAGAGGGCAGGTTACACTATGCGACTCATCCACAAATAACATTAAGGTAGAGGAATTGAGGGGAGGGGAGGGGAGAAATAGTACAATTTCATTTAAAGCAGAATTCATTAATCTTTCATTCTGTATACTTGGTTTTGTTGTATTATGCTTCCCTATTAACCTAGGAAGCTCGAAACTTGCATATTAGGGGTGTCGTATCATTATGATACAGAGTGTATACACCGACCGCTCCAAGATGGAAGGAGGAGTAGGAGCGGGCATATACTGTACAGACCCTGATATAAGGCTGTCGTATAAGCTACCAAGCTAATGCAGCATATTCCAGGCGGAAGTCTTCGCCATCAGGAAGGCGGCAGAGCTTTCGCAGGGAATAGACCGCCCACGTGAGGCGGTAAACATGTTCGTAGATAGTCAAGGCGCGATCAGATCCATGCAATCGTCAGAGGTCTGCTCCAAAAATGTACTGGCAAGCAGGGAAGCGCTAGCTACCCTAAGCACAACAACGTCAGTGCGGATCTATTGGGTTGCCAGCCACCAGGGCATCGATGACAACGAGACCGCAGATGTGTTAGCAAAGGCGTCGGATTGACGAGCGGCAGAACAGAAAACATCCCCGTCTCCCAAAGAACGCTCCAAAGCGAGCTAGAGAGTCAGGCAGATGCGCGTGCAAGAAGCAGATGGAGAAGGAATTCCAAAACCTGAAAAATATTGAAAATCATGTGCAGAAAGCGCAACGAAAACCTCAGCCGCTACGTGCTGCAACTGCCAAGGACGGACTGCAGATTACTAGTGGGAATACCCACAGGACACTACCTGGCTGCGGCACATGCAGTCAAGCTGGGCATCACCGACAACGGCAACTTCAGAAAATGTGATGAATTCGAGGCAACCAAAACCTTGGAACATCTCATCTGCAAGTGCCCGGCCTTGACACGGGCGAGGATAAGGTACTTAGGCGCCCCAATGCTGGCCTCGCTAGGAGAGGCCTCAAAGAGAAACTAGTCGCTGAGTGCCCTGGGCGAAACCTAAAAATCGGTCACAACAGTCGGCGTCACCTAGTGCAGGGAGCTACAAGACGACACGTGCGCACAGCAACTGATTTCCGGAACTATTGCGCACTGCTCCACACTTCCGGCCATTTGGATCCAGTCACGGTGGTTGTCCACGGCACCCTGAAAGTAAACGAGGCCAACATGACCATGACCGACGACCAAGGGCGAGACCAGAAAATATGCGGAACTTACCTGGTAACTTATTCAGGTCGAATAAGCCTCAACGGAACCTGGTTCATCAATCAACTAGGGAACTCGATGAAGAAACCCGCTGTATCGGCCATGACCGTGGTCAATGTCACGACACATCAAAACCGGCTAAGAAATCTCCATCACATCGGAACCCTTCGAGATAAACTTACCGTGGGCTCCCTCCTTAACTACTCGTTCGCTCTACTCGCCGCTTTCCTACTGTACTCCACTGTTTTGCTGGGATATAATCACATCAAGACCAGTAGCCACGCAATATCCGGAGCCGTTGGTGACGTAGAAACAGCAGGTCACTGGGACGGCGACCACTTAAAGGAGGGAAAAGTTAACAAAACCCATTTCCCATAAAGGGAATTCGAAAAATTGCAGGCTATATCCAGTGACCAACACGCGCAGTTGCAAAACTGGTGAACAAGCACTCCGAGGACAATTGCCCTGAGTTCGTCGCCAGGGGAGGCTAGCTTCTGACCCAGTACTTTCCCACAGTGCCTGGAACACTCGCCCAGCGCATGATGTGCACGCGCCGGATACCAAGTGCTGTCCAGGCACCTTGGCGGCAGCGAGTCGGAGGCCACAAGCCGCGGCCGGATCGATCTTTTTTTTTTTAGAAATAACTCCGCAGCCATAGCTGCGTTTGTCCTAAACTATTGGCCCTAACGGGTTTAATAAAATTGTTCGCGCCACAAGGGCGCTTAGTTCTGAGCGGCAGTGTAGGGGCGAGCGCTTGCACTCCCGCTTGCACTCCCGCTCCCGTTTTCCTAGCGAAAATCCACCACTTCGCGGTCCCGGGCCTATTTGTCTCTTAGTCTTAAGTTAGTCTTAATGTAGAAGTCTTTGAATAAAAGTGCAATTAAATTGTGAAGTCGATTCTCGCCGCCTTCTATTTCGGGACTTGTGGGACAATTTCCAGCAGCAGCAACCATCCCCAACACAACTTCAACGGCCACCATCCCGCCACGATAGCCGGCCTATATATTGGGATAACTCCGCCCACTCCATTTCATGGTCCTTCGTCGCCTGCGATCTATCCTGAACCGCGCCCCCCTTTTCGGATATTTCCAAGATAAGTACGACTATTTTCCCAACCATTTGTCCGTGGTCGCCATACTCCTTTTCCAACGGCGTTATTTCCATCCGAGTCCAAGTTCCAAGTGAAAAGTGAAAAGAATATATATACAAGAATATAGGTATAAAATACATACGCCTAGCCGCAGTGAATATTTTTCTGTTCTAAAGTGCAAAAATTCTTGGCCAATATTGGCCCTCTACATAGTTTTTTCACTGTGATCCGCTAGCTTCCAAGCGTACACACATATATAAATTCATATGTGTGCATATATATATTACCATCCAAAAATCACTTTCACATATCCATGTCCGGCACTAAACTGCATGTTTAAAAATCCAAATATATACACACACAAATCATACCAAGAATAAATAAATTAAATTATTCACACATATCCGAGTATACACATACACATTAATACATAAATATATTGTTCCAAAGACACATAAAAATATTATATTATTCAAACAGATCAAAATATACACATATTGTTCCAAAAACACAAAAAAAAAAATATATATATATATATTAAAATATTTACACGCAATTTTACAAATACACACACATAAAAATAATCAACAAAAAAAACATATCCCACATTAAACATAAGTTTACATCCGAAATTTATAATAATTTATATACCAATTTGAATAAAGAATAAAATATACATCCAAACATATAATTTTCGTTTCAGCACAATAAATAAATATTTATCATTTTTTATTTACATATATCCAAAAAAAATTAATTGTGTTTTTAAATTGCTATCCTGACATACATATATATCCGCATACATAAGCTTCCCGCTATTCTGCGAGCAGCCAAAATTTTTCCATCAAATACATACATACATACATGGGCAGAGCTTAGCGCTATTCTGTGATAAGCATTGAACTCTATAACTCCATATACACACATACATATATTTGGGCAATTTTATTTCGTCTCCGTTTTGGTCATATACAAGCACCTGCACTCGTACGATCCAAGTAGTAACGAGAGAAACACAGGGAACACAATATCTTGCATCCATACCCAAATACAAAATCGATCGCAGAAGCAAAAATTAACATTTTTCGAATAATCGTAAAAAAAAATTTCAAAGTCGATAGCTATTTTAGATCCGTTTTTTCAGCTAGGTTTTTGGCTTTTTTCTTGTGTCGCAAAAGTGTTTACGCTTTGATTGTGTTCCTAAATTACAAAAAAATTTGGCCAGAGAATTCCAGATCTAAATTCTGCTCCTATTCTATCGTATCAAGCCAATTATTTTTTCTGGCTATTTAATTTTTGACATTGATATTCTTAGTTTTCTGTCGGTTGATTTATCGCTTTGTGTCATCGGTGCTACGATTTGGCTATTTCCATTATTTCTTGTTTAGCTATTCAGCTTTTTTTTCTTCCTTTGTGGACTAAGGTTCGGCTCAGTGAGATTTAGCTATTTATTTTCCAGAAAGCATTCAGCTTTTTTTTCGGAACTTTTAGTTATATTTAGCTATTTGTTTCCAAGGAGCGTTCAGCTATCTTCTACGTGAGCATCGGCTACATTTAGCTCTTTTTTTCTAGCTATATCAGCTAATTTGCTTCAAACCGAGTCTGCGGGTCAGTTTTTTTTCGTTTCCTTCATTTTTTTTGGCGGCGGGCAGGCCGTCCGTTTTGGACAGCGTAGCTGAGTATGCCCGTTGAGGGTGACAAGAAGCCAACGCCAACACCAAAAAAGGAAACAAAGACCACCCTTTCCTCTCCGCTACCTTCTCGCGTCAAACAAGTGCCCAAGTCCGCTAGCCCCAGATCTAGAAGCTCGAGTGCCACGCCAAAGATCAGAGATCGCCCAACGACGAGCTCAAAAACAAGTCCGAGAATTGTTGTCTCCAAACCGGTGGCGAAAGCGTCGAGCGAGTCTTCACTTGTGAAACAGCCAGAGAATCCCTCTGCGTCAGCGCTTTCGAAGACAATATTAACACTCCTGGTCAGGCTTCGCAATCTTTACACACATTGCAAGTCTGTCTGCACCAAGTGCGAGCCTTATGGGACAAGGTTAAAAAAGAGTACGAAATCTGCTCTGACCTAATTGCCCAGGAAGGATACCTCAGCACCTTGCCTCTCCTACAAGCAAAGTATGACTATTGCTACTCCGTATACGAGACCTGTGCAGCACAGATTAGCGAAACGCTAGACAGAGTGACGCCTCAAGCTGTTCAAGCTCCTCCCTCTCAACCGCTTATTTCGTCCGGTTGCCGGCTACCGCCCTGCGATACAGAAGTTTTCGATGGGGACTACCCCGATGGCCCACTTTCCGGGACCTGTTCACGGCAGTTTATGTTAACAACCCCAGGCTGACACCGGTCGAGAAGCTTTTTCACCTCCTCACAAAAACTAGTGGCGAGGCAAAGGCCATAGTGTCCAAATCCCCGCCTACAAATGACGCTTTCGCGTCAGCGTGGGAAGCGCTTCAAGACCGTTTCCAAAATAAAAGACTTTTAGTCAATAGCCAACTCAAGCTCTTGTTCAACTTGAGTTTCATTTCTCAAGAATCTGGACATGCTATAAAGGAGCTACAATCAGGGGGTGTTTGACAGCGCTAGCACATTCCAATATCTCCACTGACAACTGGGATTGTCTGCTGGTTTTCCTGTGCGCAAGCAATCTGCCAAAGTTAACCCTTTCCTTATGGGAACAGTCCCTAACTTCAAAGTCCGAAATTCCGGCTTGGGAGGAGATGAACACCTTCCTGAGCGAAAGGTATCGGACACTGGAGGCTATCGAGGATATGAAGCCGACTCAGTCAGTTCCCAAAAGGCTGCAATCCTTCGAAACCAAGGTCAGCACCAAACAAAAAGTGTGTGACTTATGTTCTAAGGAAAATCCTCCGATATGATTGTGCCCGCGCTTTCTTCACATGTCTGTCGACGCGCGTTCCGGCTACATAAAAAAGAAGCAGCTATGCCTGAATTATTTCGCTAGAGGCCATCAGCTACGTGATTGCACGAGTACACACAGGTGTTTCACGTGTAGGGGGAACCATCATACTCTGCTGCATCGCGGCACGAGGATACGAGTCCTTCAAACACGAGTTCCTCAAATGCTCGAACTACGAGTTCTCCAACCTCGGCGCCCTCTACGCAACCGTCCTCGAGACCCTCCACAATGCATCCGCGAGCACCTCAACGGTGCAGAATTATTTCGCCTCAGGCACTACAGCCGTCCTGCTGAGCACGGCAATTATTGACGTGTGCCATTTGGGCTCAAGTTACCGAGCCCGAGCTTTATTCGACTCGGGATCGGAGGCTACTTTCATCTCCGAACGCATGTTAAACCTCCTTAAGTTGCCATTCCGAAAAATCCAAACCCAAGTCTCAGAGCTAAACCAATCGGTTTCGGCAGAGTCAACGAGACTCTGCCAGTTTGCAATCCGCTCCCCTACTAAGTCGGGTCTACAATTAGATACCGCAGCCTACGTCCTTCCGGAATTAGCGGGCAAACTGCCCTCCCATCCAGTTCCCAGGAATTCCTTACAAGACCTGCCCGATCTCCAATGGGCAGACCCAAATTTCTTTGAAAGTTCCCAAATCGATATTCTAATCGGAGCTGATATTCTACCGTCGGTGATAATGCAGGGTACTAGGAGAAACATTTGTGGCTCACTCCTAGGCCAAGAAACGAGAATCGTTTAAAAAGAGATTAACTTTTAAAAGAGCAATATGACAGCGTGATTCAGGAGTATCTGGATCTGGGTCATATGAACGAAGTTCCATCGATTCATAGTTCCCCAACGTACTATCTTCCACATCACGCGGTAATCAAGCCCGAAAGTACTACGACAAAGCTTCGCGTTGTATTTAACGCCTCCAGTCCATCTGCGAATGGAACCAGCTTAAATGATATTCTTCATGCTGGTCCAGTACTGCAATCCGATCTGACCATTCAAATTCTGAAGTGGCGATATTTCCAATACGTGTTCAGCGTGGACATCACAAAGATGTACCGTCAGATCTGGGTCGATCCGAAGCATACACCCTTTCAAAGAATCCTGTTCCGAAATAAGGAGGGGGATATCCGAGACTTTGAGTTGAAAACAGTTACCTTCGGGGTCAACTGTGCTCCTTTCCTCGCTATTCGAGTGCTGCAGAAGCTAGAAGAGGATGTCCAAGGGGCGTTTCCCTAAGCCAGTCACATTCTTCAACAACATATGTACGTCGATGACGTTCTGGCAGGGGCAAATTCCATATCTGAGGCCCATAGTTCAATCCAAGAGCTACAAGCAGCTCTTAGCTCTGCTGGTTTCCCTTTGAGGAAGTGGACTTCAAACCACACGAGCATACTAAAAAATATTCCAGCCGAACACCTCCTTCATAGCGAGTTCCTCGATATCGATAACGAAAGCACGGCCAAAACGCTCGGGATTCGATGGAGGGCTAAGTCCGACGAATTCTACTTCGTGCCGCCAGAAATAATGGTGGAACCTTCCTTCACAAAGCGCGAGGTGTTATCCCAAATCACGAGGTTGTTTGATCCAGCCGGATGGCTCGCTCCGTTTATAATACGTTCCAAAATGTTCATGCAGGAGATTTGGCTACAAGATTTAAGCTGGGATGATAAGCTTCCCAGCGAAATGAGTCAGAGGTGGCAGGCGGTTCTCCATGAGTATTCCGACCTCAACCAGATCCGCGTTTCGAGATGAGTCTGCTCTCAGCCTGAAATCAAAGTGCCGAATCATGGATTCTGCGATGCGTCCCAAAAGGCTTTTGGAGCGGCGATCTACGTGCGTGTCGAGGTTGGTCAGAAAATCCTTTCTAACCTCCTTACATCCAAGACACGGTTCGCTCCAGTAAAGACCGTGTCACTTTCACGCCTAGAGCTATGTGGGGCCGTGATGTTAGTCGAAATGGTACCAGCTATCCTTCCCAATATGCCCACACCAAGTTCCGACACACCCCACACCAAGTTCCTACCATCGTTCTGGCCTGGTTACGGAAGCCGGCGTGCACCTGGACCACGTTTGTTGCCAACAGAGTAGCCAAGATCACGCAGGCAGTACCAGTCGACCACTGGGCACACGTTCGATCCGAACAAAATTCCGCCGATTTAGCTAGTCGAGGCGTGTCCCTACTTGAGTTAGCGGATAGTCAACTTTGGTGGCACGGGCGAGAATGGCTGGAGGGGCCACATGAGCTATGGCCAGCGCAAAGCGATGTGCACCGAGCTCGAGCAGCGCGCGGTGAAAGTGCATTTCAGCCAGGTCCCCTCTGCCGAATTTCTAGAACGCTTCTCTAAACTGGACAAAGCACTGCGAGTCCTGGCGTGTGTTCGGCGCTTCCTTAGTCGCTGCCGTAGGGGCGCGATCTCCTCTACTTCGCGACCCACGAGTGAAGAAATCCGAGAGGCAGAACGAGCGTTGATTTCCATTGCGCAACGTCGAGCATACGGCCAAGAGCTGAAGCACTTGGCAGAGAAGAAGCCCCTTTCGGGGACAAGTCCAATATTAAATTTGTTTCCGTTCACGGACCAACTCGGGCTCCTAAGGGCCGCGTCACAGCTTCTAAAGCCCTCCAGTACGATAAACGGTATCCAATAATTCTGCCCTACGGCTGTAGACTGTCTCGCCTTCTCATCCAATTCACCCACCAGATTACTCTTCATGGCGGTAGTCAGTTGATTGTACGCCTGATCCGATCGAAGTATTGGATTCCTAAAATCGAGAATCTGGTCAAAGCAGTGGTGAATCCGTGTAAGATCTGCACGATTTACAAGAAGAGACTGCAAACTCAGCTGATGGGCGATCTTCCAAAGGATAGAGTCTCCTTCTCGAGGCCTTTTACATATACGGGCATTGATTATGCCGGGCCGTTCGAGATTAAAAATTATACCGGGAGAGCGTGTCTCATTACAAAGGGATATGTATGTGTATTTGTGTGTTTTTCCACGAGGGCTATCCATTTAGAGCCGACATCCGATCTTACCGCCGAAAAGTTCCTAGCAGCCTTTGCTCGTTTCGTAGCTAGGCGCGGGAGCCCTCAGCGGATTCATTCTGATAATGGCAAGACATTTGTGGGGGCACCTTCTCTACTTTCTCGGGACTTCCTTCAAGCCGTCAAAGAGTCTGTGACTGATGTATACAGCCATCAGGGACTTGAATGGTGTTTCATCCCGCCCGGGGCTCCACATATGGGGGATCTGTGGGAAGTAGGGGTGAAAAGTTTCAAAACTCTTTTCTATAAAGCCACGGCTACGCGCAAGTATACATTTGAGGAACTTGCGACGCTCCTAGCTAAGATCGAAGCTTGCCTCAACTCCAGACCCCTCTCCCCGATGTCTGAAGATCCCTCCGATCTGCTAGCACTCACGCCTGGCCATTTCCTGATTGGCATGCCGTTGCTTTCCACGGCTGAGCCTGAAATAAAAGGCGAAGCCAAGTCGATAATCAATCGCTGGCAACATCTGAAGGCCCAACATCAGCAGTTTAGTGCACGGTGGAAAGAGGAGTATCTCAAAGAACTCCACAAATGCAACAAATGGCACTTTCCGACCCGAAACATCCAAATTGACAATATGGTGGTAGTCAAGGAGGACAATTTGCCCTCGAACGAATGGCGGCTCGGCAGAATTGTTTTTGTTTTCCCCGGAGCCGATGGCCGAGTTCGAGTGGCCGAAGTCCGTACGGCGCGTGGCACAATAATCCTTCTCCCTTATGGAGAGCAAGGAACCGGCTACTTCCAGCCATTAACCTGCTTCTGTCTGCGAGGTCTTGTACTAAGTTTTTTTTTCTTCTTCTCTTTTTCTCGCAGAACAATCTCATCAGAATGTTGCCACGTCCTCGTACCGCCCAGAATTTGCAGAGCAGACGTTCACGAGGTATTCAATCCTACCGCTGCCGAGTGTGCCGGGGCATCCCTCCTCTTCGGAAGTGCAAGAGGTTCCAAAAACTGAGCGCTATAAAGCGCCTTCGGGCTGTGCTTATTAATAAGTACTGTTCGAATTGCCTTGCCCACGAGCACTCAGGAGGGACCTGCCGCAGCACCGAGGGCTGTAAAACGTGTGGAGGGGACCATCACACGCTGTTCCACATGCACGAGGAGCTGCTCGTCAGCCCGTCTCCAGGGAGCTGCCAATCACGCAGGCAGGCGAGGACGAAGTCTGCACGGCGACCCTTCGATCCCGCACGGGCGACTTCCGGCTCGAGGTCGTCTTAGGGCTTGATCCCAGCCTGAAGATTCGAACGCCCGTACGGGCTCTGAGCGACACCATCCGGGCTAAGTTCGATGATATCCGGCTCGCGGATGAACGTTTCCATCGCCCATCGACCATTTCCCTCGTGTTGGGGTCAGACTTGTTCCCCAAGCTGATCCAACCGGGTTTCCTGAAACTGGAAGATGGGCTGCCCGTCGCGCAGAGTACCGTCTTTGGATTGACCGTCTCCGAAGTGTGCCAGGAAAAGTAGTCCTGCTTTGCTTCCGCAAGGGGGGGAGAATGTAGGGGCGAGCGCTTGCACTCCCGCTCTTCGTTTCTCTCCCGCTCCCGTTTTCCTAACGGAAATCCACCACTCCGCGGTCCCGGGCCAATTTGTCTCTTAGTCTTAAGTTAGTCTTAATGTAGAAGTCTTTGAATAAAAGTGCAAATAAATTGTGAAGTCGATTCTCGCCGCCTTCTATTTCGGGACTTGTGGGATAATTTCCAGCAGCAGCAACCACCCCCAACACAACTTCAACGCCCACCATCCCGCCACGATAGCCGGCCTATATTTTGGGATAACTCCGCCCACTCCATTTCAAAAATAAAGTAAATTAACTTAATCTTCTGACTTGTTATTTACTCTCGTCATAGCAGGCGATCGGGATATAATTAAGGTAATTAAAGAACTTAATAATTTGTACAAGAGGCATCCCAGGCAGAGGGCTCCAAATAAATCAAGACGTTCATTATATATTTTACTTATGTTCACATTATTATGGAATTAAGATTATCCATTTCAAATTGGTTAGTGGTGCAGCTGTCTAAGCTGCAGTCTACACGAAACAAACAAAAAGGGTGTGACTTATGTTCTAAGGAAAATCATCCGATTCGATTGTGCCCGCGCTTTCTTCACATGTCTGTCGACGCGCGTTCCGGCTACATAAAAAAGAAGCAGCTATGCCTGAATTGTTTCGCTAGAGGCCATCAGCTACGTGATTGCACGAGCACACACAGCTGTTTCACGTGTAGGGGGAACCATCATACTCTGCTGCATCGCGGCTCCCCCAGTTCCGTAAACACGAGTCCTTCAAACACGAGTTCCTCAAATGCTCGAACTACGAGTTCTCCAACCTCGGCGCCCTCTACGCAACCGTCCTCGAGACCCTCCAGTCACAATGCATCCGCGAGCACCTCAACGGTGCAGAATTATTTCGCCTCAGGCACTACAGCCGTCCTGCTGAGCACGGCAATTATTGACGTGTGCCATTTGGGCACAAGTTACCGAGCCCGAGCTTTATTCGACTCGGGATCGGAGGCTACTTTCATCTCCGAACGCATGTTCAGCCTCCTTAAGTTGCCATTCCGAAAAATCCAAACCCAAGTCTCAGGGCTAAACCAATTGGTTTCGGCAGAGTCAACGAGACTCTGCCAGTTTGCAATCCGCTCCCCTACTAAGTCGGGTCTACAATTAGATACCGCAGCCTACGTCCTTCCGGAATTAGCGGGCAAACTGCCCTCCCATCCAGTTCCCAGGAATTCCTTACAAGACCTGCCCGATCTCCAATGGGCAGACCCAAATTTCTTTGAAAGTTCCCAAATCGATATTCTAATCGGAGCTGATATTCTACCGTCGGTGATAATGCAGGGCACTAGGAGAAACATTTGTGGCTCACTCCTAGGCCAAGAGACCATCTTCGGGTGGGTACTTACCGGGCCGATTTCCAATACTAAGGCCAATAGAGTCGCATCCTTCACGACTCAAGTACACCACAAAAATAAAGATTCCTTAGACTCACTTCTCAGCAAGTTCTGGGAGGTGGAGGATCCAGATGGTAAAAGAGTCAGATTCCTATTACGAAAGGAACTTCCTCCATACTACCAAGAGAGACTTAAGCGGGAGGTACGTGGTTACGCTCCCATTCTGCGACCCCGAAAACTCGGGGTCCGATTTAGGATATTCAAGGTCCATTGCGTTAGCTCAGTTTCTTAGAAACGAGAATCGTTTAAAAAGAGATTAACCTTTAAAAGAGCAATATGACAGCGTGATTCAGGAGTATCTGGATCTGGGTCATATGAACGAAGTTCCATCGATTCATAGTTCCCCAACGTACTATCTTCCACATCACGCGGTAATCAAGCCCGAAAGTACTATGACAAAGCTTCGCGTTATATTTAACGCCTCCAGTCCATCTGCGAATGGAACCAGCTTAAATGATATTCTTCATGCTGGTCCAGTACTGCAATCCGATCTGACCATTCAAATTCTGAAGTGGCGATATTTCCAATACGTGTTCAGCGTAGACATCACAAAGATGTACCGTCAGATCTGGGTCGATCCGAAGCATACACCCTTTCAAAGAATCCTGTTCCGAAATAAGGAGGGGGATATCCGAGACTTTGAGTTGAAAACAGTTACCTTCGGGGTCAACTGTGCTCCTTTCCTCGCTATTCGAGTGCTGCAGAAGCTAGCAGAGGATGTCCAAGGGGTGTTTCCAAAAGCCAGTCACATTCTTCAACAACATATGTACGTCGATGACGTTCTGGCAGGGGCAAATTCCATATCTGAGGCCCATAGTTCAATCCAAGAGCTACAAGCAGCTCTTAGCTCTGCTGGTTTCCCTTTGAGGAAGTGGACTTCAAACCACACGAGCATACTAAAAAATATTCCAGCCGAACACCTCCTTCATAGCGAGTTCCTCGATATCGATAACGAAAGCACGGCCAAAACGCTCGGGATTCGATGGAGGGCTAAGTCCGACGAATTCTACTTCGTGCCGCCAGAAATAATGGTGGAACCTTCCTTCACAAAGCGCGAGGTGTTATCCCAAATCAAGAGGTTGTTTGATCCAGCCGGATGGCTCGCTCCGTTTATAATACGTTCCAAAATGTTCATGCAGGAGATTTGGCTACAAGATTTAAGCTGGGATGATAAGCTTCCCAGCGAAATGAGTCAGAGGTGGCAGGCGTTTCTCCATGAGTATTCCGACCTCAACCAGATCCGCGTTTCGAGATGAGTCTGCTCTCAGCCTGAAATCAAAGTGCCGAATCATGGATTCTGCGATGCGTCCCAAAAGGCTTTTGGAGCGGCGATCTACGTGCGTGTCGAGGTTGGTCAGAAAATCCTTTCTAACCTCCTTACATCCAAGACACGATTCGCTCCAGTAAAGACCGTGTCACTTTCACGCCTAGAGCTATGTGGGGCCGTGATGTTAGTCGAAATGGTAACAGCTATCCTTCCCAATATGCCCACACCAAGTTCCGACACACCCCACACCAAGTTCCGACCATCGTTCTGGCCTGGTTACGGAAGCCGGCGTGCACCTGGACCACGTTTGTTGCCAACAGAGTAGCCAAGATCACGCAGGCAGTACCAGTCGACCACTGGGCACACGTTCGATCCGAACAAAATTCCGCCGATTTAGCTAGTCGAGGCGTGTCCCTACTTGAGTTAGCGGATAGTCAACTTTGGTGGCACGGGCGAGAATGGCTGGAGGGGCCACATGAGCTGTGGCCAGCGCAAAGCGATGTGCACCGAGCTCGAGCAGCGCGCGGTGAAAGTGCATTTCAGCCAGGTCCCCTCTGCCGAATTTCTAGAACGCTTCTCTAAACTGGACAAAGCACTGCGAGTCCTGGCGTGTGTTCGGCGCTTCCTTAGTCGCTGCCGTAGGGGCGCGATCTCCTCTACTTCGCGACCCACGAGTGAAGAAATCCGAGAGGCAGAACGAGCGTTGATTTCCATTGCGCAACGTCGAGCATACGGCCAAGAGCTGAAGCACTTGGCAGAGAAGAAGCCCCTTTCCAATATTAAATTTGATTCCGTTCACGGACCAACTCGGGCTCCTAAGGGCGTGTGGTCGCGTCACAGCTTCTAAAGCCCTCCAGTACGATAAACGGTATCCAATAATTCTGCCCTACGGCTGTAGACTGTCTCGCCTTCTCATCCAATTCACCCACCAGATTACTCTTCATGGCGGTAGTCAGTTGATTGTACGCCTGATCCGATCGAAGTATTGGATTCCTAAAATCGAGAATCTGGTCAAAGCAGTGGTGAATCCGTGTAAGATCTGCACGATTTACAAGAAGAGACTGCAAACTCAGCTGATGGGCGATCTTCCAAAGGATAGAGTCTCCTTCTCGAGGCCTTTTACATATACGGGCATTGATTATGCCGGGCCGTTCGAGATTAAAATTTATACCGGGAGAGCGTGTCTCATTACAAAGGGATATGTATGTGTATTTGTGTGTTTTTCCACGAGGGCTATCCATTTAGAGCCGACATCCGATCTTACCGCCGAAAAGTTCCTAGCAGCCTTTGCTCGTTTCGTAGCTAGGCGCGGGAGCCCTCAGCGGATTCATTCTGATAATGGCAAGACATTTGTGGGAGCAGCTTCTCTACTTTCTCGGGACTTCCTTCAAGCCGTCAAATAGTCTGTGACTGATGTATACAGCCATCAGGGACTTGAATGGCGTTTCATCCCGCCCGGGGCTCCACATATGGGGGATCTATGGGAAGCAGGGGTGAAAAGTTTCAAAACTCTTTTCTATAAAGCCACGGCTACGCGCAAGTATACATTTGAGGAACTTGCGACGCTCCTAGCTAAGATCGAAGCTTGCCTCAACTCCAGACCCCTCTCCCCGATGTCTGAAGATCCCTCCGATCTGCTAGCCCTCACGCCTGGCCATTTCCTGATTGGCATGCCGTTGCTTTCCACGGCTGAGCCTGAAATAAAAGGCGAAGCCAAGTCGATAATCAATCGCTGGCAACATCTGAAGGCCCAACATCAGCAGTTTAGTGCACGGTGGAAAGAGGAGTATCTCAAAGAACTCCACAAACGCAACAAATGGCACTTTCCGACCCGAAACATCCAAATTGACAATATGGTGGTAGTCAAGGAGGACAATTTGCCCTCGAACGAATGGCGGCGCGGCAGAATTGTTTTTGTTTTCCCCGGAGTTGATGGCCGAGTTCGAGTGGCCGAAGTCCGTACGGCGCGTGGCACAATAATCCTTCTCCCTTATGGAGAGCAAGGAACCGGCTACTTCCAGCCATTAACCTGCTTCTGTCTGCGAGGTCTAGTACTAAGTTTTTTTTTCTTCTTCTCTTTTCCTCGCAGAACAATCTCATCAGAATAGTGCCACGTCCTCGTACCGCCCAGAATTTGCAGAGCAGACGTTCACGAGGTATTCAATCCTACCGCTGCCGAGTCTGCCGGGGCATCCCTCCTCTTCGGAAGTGCAAGAGGTTCCAAAAACTGAGCGCTATAAAGCGCCTTCGGGCTGTGCTTATTAATAAGTACTGTTCGAATTGCCTTGCCCACGAGCACTCAGGAGGGACCTGCCGCAGCACCGAGGGCTGTAAAACGTGTGGAGGGGACCATCACACGCTGTTCCACATGCACGAGGAGCTGCCACCGATCTCTCGTCTACGCCTTGAGCGCACCGCTCGTCAGCCCGTCTCCAGGGAACGCAGGCAGGCGAGGACGAAGTCTGCACGGCGACCCTTCGATCCCGCACGGGCGACTTCCGGCTCGAGGTCGTCTTAGGGCTTGATCCCAGCCTGAAGATTCGAACGCCCGTACGGGCTCTGAGCGACACCATCCGGGCTAAGTTCGATGATATCCGGCTCGCGGATGAACGTTTCCATCGCCCATCGACCATTTCCCTCGCGTTGGGGTCAGACTTGTTCCCCAAGCTGATCCAACCGGGTTTCCTGAAACTGGAAGATGGGCTGCCCGTCGCGCAGAGTACCGTCTTTGGATGGACCGTCTCCGAAGTGTGCCAGGAAAAGTAGTCCTGCTTTGCTTCCGCAAGGGGGGGAGAATGTAGGGGCGAGCGCTTGCACTCCCGCTCTCCGTTTCTCTCCCGCTCCCGTTTTCCTAACGGAAATCCACCACTCCGCGGTCCCGGGCCAATTTGTCTCTTAGTCTTAAGTTAGTCTTAATGTAGAAGTCTTTGAAAAAAAGTGCAAATAAATTGTGAAGTCGATTCTCGCCGCCTTCTATTTCGGGACTTGTGGGATAATTTCCAGCAGCAGCAACCACCCCCAACACAACTTCAACGCCCACCATCCCGCCACGATAGCCGGCCTATATTTTGGGATAACTCCGCCCACTCCATTTCAAAAATAAAGTAAATTAACTTAATCTTCTGACTTGTTATTTACTCTCGTCATAGCAGGCGATCGGGATATAATTAAGGTAATTAAAGAACTTAATAATTTGTACAAGTGGCATCCCAGGCAGAGGGCTCCAAATAAATCAAAACGTTCATTATATATTTTACTTATGTTCACATTATTATGGAATTAAGATTATCCATTTCAAATTGGTTAGTGGTGCAGCTGTCTAAGCTGCAGTCTACACGAAATGGTTTTGAAGCGAAGTTTTTTTACGGACACTCTCCACATTGGGGGGTAAAATTTGAAAAAGTCTTGGCTGGATTGGTTAAATATATTTATTTTATGCCTGATATATCTGATATATAAGGTAAAATCTATTGTTGGTACAATTTATTTTTGTTGTTATTTGGTTCAATTTATTTTATGTATTTATTATACCCTAGCAGGGTATATTAGTTTCAGTCAGAAGTTTGCAACGCAGTGAAGGAAGCATCTCCGACCCTATAAAGTATATATATTCTTGATCAGGATCAACAGCCGAGTCGATCTAGCCATGTCCGTCTGTCCGTCTGCCCGTCTGTCCGTCTGTCCGTCTGTCCGTTTCTACGCAAACTAGTCGCTCAGTTTTAAAGCTATCTGAATGAAACTTTGCAGTTAGGCTTCTATATACTCTCACTCGTACATATGTCGAAACGGGCCGGATCGGACCACTATATCATAAGCTGCCAGAGGAACGATCCGAAAAATTTTCAAAAAACAATTATAACTTTGTCAGTTTTCAACCAATTTTCACCAAATTTGATATTTGCCCATTAAGTATTATTTCCGAATTTCGATTTTAATTTCATGAAAATCGGCTGACTATACCCTATAGCTTCCATAGGAACAATCAGGAAAATAAAAGAAACAAGTAAGAAAGCTACAGTCGAGTGAGCTCGACTGTGAGATACCCGCTACCCATACTTAAACCAGAAAAGCGTCAGGACGCCAGAAAAAACAGTTAATACAATTTTGAACATAACGGACAAATGCAAAAGCATACAAAAATACATACACATGTATCTATGTGTGTAAAAACGCGTCATTATTGCATTCAAGCGGCTAATAATTGCTTCTCGAATATCTTACACAACCAAGAACTGATAAGAATATTTAGTTGGTCTAATTGGTCAACCAAAGGAAGCCTGCTGCCAGCAGCCGTTTGTGGCCATACAAAATTATTTCTTTAATAACTTCGACAATTTTTATCTGATCGCAACTAAATTTTCAGGGATCACACAGACTATAGTTCTTAATATACATACCGAAATTAGCGACTCTAGCTTTAAAATTATACGCTTAATACGCTTTTTTATGATTTGCGGGGGCGGAAGTGGGCGTGGTAAAAATTTGAAACAAACTTGATCTGCGTGCAAGCATAAGAAATACTGTCGAAAAAAAATTAGAGCTCTATCTCTTATAGTCTCTGAGATCCAGTGTTTCATACGGACAGACGGACAGACAGACAGACAGACAGACAGACAGACAGACAGACAGACGGACATGGCTAGATCGACTCGGCTGTTGATCCTGATCAAGAATATATATACTTTATAGGGTCGGAAATGCTTCCTTCTACCTGTTACATACATTTCCTGCCGGCACAAAATTATAATACCCTTCTACCCTATGGGTAGCGGGTATAAAAACCATAACTTTGTCAGATTTCAACATATTTTCACCAAATTTGACATTTAGCCATATTTTAGTTTTTCTGAATTTTGATTTTAATTTCATGAAAATCGGCTGACTATATCCTATAGCTTCCATAGGAACAATCAGGAAAATAAAAAAACCATAGCTTAGCCGTGCTTCAAACCATTGCCATCAAATTTGAGATTTGGCAACAAATTATTATTTCAGAATTTCGTTTTTAATTATTTGTTTAAAGTCTGCTAGGGTATACAAACTTCGGTGAGCCGAAGTTAGCTTCCTTTCTTGTTTTTATTTACATTTTAATTATTTTTATTTTACATTATTATTACAATAATCTTATTCTTATATATATATATATTTCACTCCGAGCTTCAAAGAGTAAAGACGTGCGACCGAATCAATCTCCAATCAATAGCTTATCAGCTAGCAATCTATATTTAGATCGATCAATTGATCCGCGACTTCTTCGTATCGACACAAAAGCAACAACAACAAAAAAAACACAAAACAATAAGCAAAGCAAACAAACTTTTCGGGGGCCCCGAGCCCAATTATACCACGATGTCGCGACCACCTGACCTACACCGGACAACGAACAACATAATAAAAAGCGAACCAAAATACATTATAATTACTAGAAATGACAATAAAACCTTTGAAAACATTTCCCCATTCCTCATTAAAAAAGTTGTCGACTTCACCTGCAACGGTCGAAATATGTAAAAGAACAAAAGCCGGAACCCTCCTCATTAAAACAATAAACACTCTACAAGCCAAGAAATTACTTAAACAAAAAACTTTTCACGACTTTCCAGTCAGTGTCGAAGAACACAAAAATCTCAATAGCTCTAAGGGAGTTATCTACTCCAATGACTTACGTAATATTGATGAAAACGAAATCTTGGAAGAACTAAAACCACAAAACGTAATTCAAGTCCGTAAAATCTTAAAAAAAACAAACAATGAAGCCTCAGAAACCGGCTTAATCATACTTACCTTTGGAACTATTACACTACCAGAAAACTGTGGATAGGTTACGAAGTCGTCAATATACGACCATACACCCCACCACCAATGAGATGTTACAACTGCCTCAGATTTGGACACCCCACTGCCTTCTGTAAAACCGGAAAAATATGCGCCAACTACTCGGAAAAACAACACACAAATGAGAACGAAACATGCACATAAAACATGAAACATGAAGACGTTGAAATCAAACATCACAACGCCATGGAACAAAACCTGCCCTGCCTTCATCAAACAAAAAGAATTAACTGCCATAAAAACGATTCAAAAAGTCGATCACAAGGCAGCCCGCTTCATCTACAACACTCGCCACATCCATCAACAAACGCCTTACTCTCTGAAAGCTGCCCTTCCACGACCCAAGCCACCCACTACGGAAACAACAACACACAAAACTAAACCGCCAATTATAACACCTGCAACACAGAACCACACCACAAGGCAAATCATCAGCTACGAAGACTCTTTGGAAGAGCTCATGGACACCACGGCATCAACATCAAAACACTTTACACACTCTGTAACCGGTGAAGATTTAAAACTAAAGATTTACTCCGCTAAACCAAATAAACTAGGTATTCCATTAAAATCAAAAGAAAAAGGCAACCCAAAAGCGAAATCTGAGAAAAAATAAAAAAAGAAGACATTTGAGTTCATGAGTACCGATGAAGAATTAGATCTCTAATTTTTATAAACTAATTAATATAGTAATAAGTTAAAATCTTTATCCCTATGCTAAAAATATTACAACTCAATATTAATATAATTATAATTATTTACAAATTCTCATCAAAAACAAAAACCCCAAAATAATCTCCCTTCAAGATACCCACATGCACTCAACCAACAACATCCCCATCCCAATCAACTTTACTCTATATAACACAAACAATTCTAATAATCCCTATGGTGGAGTAGCTCTTTTGCTTCACAATTCATTGCAACTACAAGAAGCCTAAGTTGGTAACATTAGCTTTGACTCAATAGCCGTAACTGTTAACTCAAAAATCAAATTTACTATAATTTCAAGCTACATACCACCAAATAAGAAATTCACTTTACAAGAACTACACGACACTTACAACTATATAGACACCCCAATCTTAATAACAGGCGACTTCAACGGCTGGCACAATAGTTGGGGATCCCCAAACAATAACTCAAGAGGTAACGTTATATTTAAATTCATAAACCAATCCTTATTAACAACGCTTAATAATGGCTCCCCCACCCACTTCACTACACACCATACCTTTACACACATTGACCTCTCCATTGCTTCTCCTGTAATAAAACTACAATCCAAATGGTCAATTGATAGCCACCTTTAAGGAAGCGACCACTTCCCGATCTCAATATAAATTTTTGAAAAAGATTTAACAGACCTCCCCTCCAAACCAAAAATTAATATTAACAAAGCCAACTGGCCTCTTTACCAAACCTTAACGAAACAACTATCCGATGACAGACCACCTAGCTCGCATACAAACCAAGAAACAGCTACCCTCTGCTCCATAATTCGACACAGCGCCCACCTATCAATACCGCAATATCACCCATCAATATCCAAACATGTTCCCTGGTGGGACAATGAACTGAAAATCCTAAAGAACAGAAAATAAACAGCCTGGCAGACCATGTGCCAAAATATTAACACAACTAATATAATAGCCTACAAAAAAGCTAATGCACTGCTAAAACGAGAAATAAAAATAAAGAAACGCAAAGCGCTATCAGAAATTAATCCACAAACCCCCATCCCAATAATTTGGAGGAAAATTAATAGATTTTGTGGCCCCAAAACTCACCTCCAAATTCACTGCCTTGCTAACCCTTTAAATAAATCTGATATGTATCTTATACAAACAAACAAGATATCTCAAAAGCACTATGCGAACACTGGTCAAACGCCTCCCTAAATAGTCATTTTCATCCCACTTTCAGATTCCATAAAGAAAACCTAAACTATAATTTTACTCACGAAACATCCTCCCTCACCCAACCATTAGAATGTGATATTTCCATGATTGAGCTGAAAAGCGCCATTAGCCAACTTAAAGGGAAAACACCAGGCAGAGACTGCATCAGCTAAAAAATGATAAAAAACTTACCAGATCCAGTTATGCAAAGACTTCTTATACTTTACAACAGTATCCTACACTCACATATCCCACAACAATTTAAAGTTAGCACAATAATACCCATCTTAAAACCCGACTCAGACAAAACAACAATAGCCTCCTATCGACCGATATCCTTAAATAGCTGCTTATCCAAAGTCATGGATAAAATAATTTCCAAAAGACTATGGTGGCTAGTTAACAACAGCCAGCTACTCGATAGTCGTCAAATGGGCTTCAGGAAGGGAAAGTCGGTATCAGATGCTTTACCATCGCTAGACTACCTGACTACCACAACCCTATCATTAATATCACTCGACTTCTCTAAAGCCTTTGATAAAATTGGGATCCACACAATAATAGACGAACTTGTAAACTGGAAGTTAGGACACAAAATGATAAGCTACATAGTCGATTTCTTGACCAATAGGAAAATTTGTGTTCAGATCCAAAATATACAATCCCATCCCCTGCCATTAGAAAATGGAATCCCACAAGGATCTCCATTATCCGTTATTCTATTTGCCATTGCCTACAATAAGCTTAATAAAACAATAGGTCTACACAAATCATTTGAATTTACAGCATACGCTGACGACTATACAATTCTAAAAAGACTAAAGAATAAGATAACTCCTTAGACATGAATCCCTTACTCACAGACATCCAGGAATGGTGCAATTACTCCGGAGCAAGTCTCTCCTTACCGAAAACAAAACACTTACATATCTGTCGCAAAAGAAAATGTAACACAATAGTTAATAATCTCAATATAAATAATGAAAAATCGCTAAATATATTAGATATCACTATAACAAATAAGTACAAATGGGACGAGCACATAAATAAATTAATATTGCAAATAGCTAAAAGACTTAATATAATAAAATGCCTTTTCAGCATAAGCTTCAACTGCCATATTAAAACCATAATTTATGTAATCAATTCAATCATAATGTCTAAAATTGACTATGTGCTATTCCTATACGGAAGAGCACCAAAATCAAAACTAAACAAAATAACAACACTTTACCACTCAGCTATCAGAATAGCATTCGGAGCCTTTCGCTCCTCACCAATCCATAGCCTACTCTACGAATCCAACATTAAACCAATAGAACATAGAACCAAGCATGCCATATTAAAAAACTTTAAAATGATATCTGCTGCCAAAAAAACCCCGTTAGAACCAATTATAAACAAAATCACGAAAGCAAAAAGACGCACATACAAGAAACCACAATACAAGAAACAATAGACTGCTGCAAAGCAATACTTCTAGACCCAATCCCCATTACAAATACAAAACAAACTACCAACGTGGTCCACCAACCACTCCAATATTAACAAATCTTTACATACCACAGCTAAATCTAACACGCCCCCAATAGTCTACTACTAAAACTTTCAACAAATAAAGCATACCCTCAAACAACACACATTTTTATACACAGACGGGTCTAAGTCTGAAAACGGTGTAACATACAGCGTAACCTCCGCACACTGCATTATTACCCAGCAAATGCTTCCAACCTATTCGTCTATATTCACTGCCGAAATAGCGGCAATCCTTTACGAATGTAGATACGCTGAGAAACGAAGAGGAAAATTCGCTATTTGCACCGACTCACTTTCTGCACTCACAGCAATAGAAAACCCCAATAACAACACTTTTTACACACAGGAAATTATAAAAATTATCTCTAAATTAAAAAAAAATTCTCCCTGATATGGGTCCCAGGACATTGCAACATCACGCGAAACGAGTTTGCAGAACTTCCATTAATACTGGAAAAAACCACAACACAAATGATACGCTTAAATACATTAAAAAATACATTAAATCTAAATATGATATGCAATCAAAATCTAACCCTGACCCACATATTCCTAGAATGTCCTCTTTATGTTGAACACAGAAACAAACTCCTCCGAAATACCCTTGAAGAAATTGTAAACCCAAACAATTTAGAAAAAACTATTGAATTTATGAAATCCACCAATCTCTACAATAATATATAATAGTATAATACACTCTGTATCATAATGATACGACACCCCAAATATGCAAGTTTCGAGCGTCGTAGGATAATGGGGAAGCATAATACAGCAAAACCAAGTATACAGAATGAAAGATAAATTAATTCTGCTTTAAATCAAATCACGCTAAAAAATCGAACGACTTTATCACTTACAAAAGACTTGGAAAGGTACTGCTCCCTATACAAAATTCAACTATTATTGCGATTAAAAAGTCTTTTTCTATCTACTAAAGTCGTTCGATTTTTTAGCGTGATTTTTGGTAATAATAGGATTAACCCTCTTTTTTAGTAACTAAAATTATTTCACTTTTGTACATATCTCATTGTAATCAAACACGACACCTAATGTTATCTAGTATAAGAAATTGTACTTAACAAAAACTGTCAACTACTACAACATAGTACATAACATAAGCAGAAGGCCATAGTAGCTATTGCTTAAAAAAAAAACTTTAAATTATTCACACTTTGTAACTGTGGATAATTTCTTTATAATAATAATAATAATAATAATAATTTATATATAAATATAAATTATATAAAAATATATTTTTAATGTATTTAATTGATTTATTTTTATATACATTTTAATTTATTTTTTTTTACATTATTTTTATTTAAAAATAGTTGTAAATAATAATAATGTAAAATAAAAATAAATTGAACCAACAAAAGATTTTACCTGATTTATCATATATATCAGGTTCAATTTATTTTATTTATTTATTTTTATATACATTTTAATTTATTTTTATTTTACATTATTTTGATTTACAAATAGTTGTAAATAATAATAATGTACAATAAAAATTAATATAACCAACAAAAGCTTTTACCTGATATATCAGATATATCAAGCAAAATCTTTTGTTGGTTCAATTTATTTTATTTATTTATTTTTATTTACATTTTAATTTATTTTTATTTTACAGTATTATTATTTACAAATATTCTTATTCGTAATATATAAATATATATTTAATTTACTTTATTTATTTATTTTTATATACATTTTAATTTATTTTTATTTTACAGTATTATTATTTACAAATATTCTTATTCGTAATATATATGTCATGCCCATGTATATATACGTACATATATACATGTCGGAGGGTGCTCCATTGTTTCGTTAGAACACAGTCAGTTCTGTTCGCTTATTTTGCCAATTTGTGAATGTCAGCAACCCTCTGCTTTCACATTCTCCTTTCCCACTTTCTAACTTTCACTCAAGTTATATAGTGGTCTCTCTCACTCTTATGTATTCCGCAGCACGAACAGACCTCACTCAGTAACAGACTCGTTACTATGATTTTTTTTAGCAAATTTTTTTTTTTTATTTTTCCCTGTAAACAAAAAAAATAACAGTATTTAATACTAAGAAATAAAAATGTAAGCAAATAACTATACTTAATTTTTTAATGCCTTGAGGCAGGCATAGAACCCTAATCATTTGCTTTACCACCTGAGCTATCGACTTTGCTTTTAAAATTGAATACATTTGCATCATATGTTAATTTTTCTCCGTTTTTATACTCTTGAAGGGTATTATAATATCAGTCAAAAGTTTGCAACCCAACTAAGGAGATATTTACGACCCTATAAAGTATATATATTCTTGATCAGGACCAACAGCCGAGTCGATCTAGCCATGTCCGTCTGTTCGTTTCTACGCAAACTACTCCCTCAGTTTTAAAGCTATCTGAATGAAACTTTGCAGTTGGTCTTCTATATACTCTCACTCGTACATATGTCAAAACGGGCCGGATCGGACGGCTATATCATATAGCTGTCATAAGTACGATCGGAAAATTTGTCGAAAAAAAATTATAACTATGCACGTTTTCAACATACTTTCACAAATTTTGATATTTGGCCATTCAATAGTATTTTAGAAGTTTGGTCTTAGTTTCATGAAAATCCTATAGGTGCCATGTCATATGTCATATTTTCATCAAATTTGAGATTTGGCAACTTATTATTATTCCAAAATTCCGGTTTTTATTTTTCGCTGACCCGAAGTTAGCTTCCTTTGGCCGGATCGGATGATTATATCATATAGCTGCCATAGGAACAATCATGAAAATAAAAGAAGCAAGATGGACATACAGTCGGGTGTCCCGACAGTAGAATACCATGTACCATTACAAGGCGCGTCCCAAAATTATATAAAAGAAAGATAATAAGAATAAAAAACTGAGACAAATTTACATATAATGCAAATGTCTTCACATTCAAGAGCAAAGTCGATAGCTCAGTGGGTAAAACTACACATACATTTTTGTAAGCAATTGGCCTGGGTTCGAATCAACCCCAGGCATAAGGAATTTTTTCAAAACATTAAGTATAGTTCTTTGCTTGCATTTTTTTATTATTATTTAATTATTTTAATTTACTGGAAAAAAAAAAAAAAAAAAAAAATTTGCTAAAAATAAAAAACTTTTCTCTCGTCGCTGACGGGATTCGAACCCGTGACAACTAACATTTCAAAAAGACTTCAGCTTAGCCAGCTGCACCATCAACCAATTCAAAATGAGTTATCTTATTTTCATAGTAATGTGAACATAAGTAAAATGTTTAATGAACGTTGATGATATCTGCTGCCAAAAAAACCCCGTTAGAACCAATTATAAACAAAATCACGAAAGCAAAAAGACGCACATACAAGAAACCACAATACAAGAAACAATAGACTGCTGCAAAGCAATACTTCTAGACCCAATCCCCATTACAAATACAAAACAAACTATACCAACGTGGTCCACCAACCACTCCAATATTAACAAATCTTTACATACCACAGCTAAATCTAACACGCCCCCAATAGTCTACTACTAAAACTTTCAACAAATAAAGCATACCCTCAAACAACACACATTTTTATACACAGACGGGTCTAAGTCTGAAAACGGTGTAACATACAGCGTAACCTCCGCACACTGCATTATTACCCAGCAAATGCTTCCAACCTATTCGTCTATATTCACTGCCGAAATAGCGGCAATCCTTTACGAATGTAGATACGCTGAGAAACGAAGAGGAAAATTCGCTATTTGCACCGACTCACTTTCTGCACTCACAGCAATAGAAAACCCCAATAACAACACTTTTTACACACAGGAAATTATAAAAATTATCTCTAAATTAAAAAAAAATTCTCCCTGATATGGGTCCCAGGACATTGCAACATCACGCGAAACGAGTTTGCAGAACTTCCATTAATACTGGAAAAAACCACAACACAAATGATACGCTTAAATACATTAAAAAATACATTAAATCTAAATATGATATGCAATCAAAATCTAACCCTGACCCACATATTCCTAGAATGTCCTCTTTATGTTGAACACAGAAACAAACTCCTCCGAAATACCCTTGAAGAAATTGTAAACCCAAACAATTTAGAAAAAACTATTGAATTTATGAAATCCACCAATCTCTACAATAATATATAATAGTATAATACACTCTGTATCATAATGATACGACACCCCAAATATGCAAGTTTCGAGCGTCGTAGGATAATGGGGAAGCATAATACAGCAAAACCAAGTATACAGAATGAAAGATAAATTAATTCTGCTTTAAATCAAATCACGCTAAAAAATCGAACGACTTTATCACTTACAAAAGACTTGGAAAGGTACTGCTCCCCATACAAAATTCAACTATTATTGCGATTAAAAAGTCTTTTTCTATATACTAAAGTCGTTCGATTTTTTAGCGTGATTTTTGGTAATAATAGGATTAACCCTCTTTTTTAGTAACTAAAATTATTTCACTTTTGTACATATCTCATTGTAATCAAACACGACACCTAATGTTATCTAGTATAAGAAATTGTACTTAACAAAAACTGTCAACTACTACAACATAGTACATAACATAAGCAGAAGGCCATAGTAGCTATTGCTTAAAAAAAAAACTTTAAATTATTCACACTTTGTAACTGTGGATAATTTCTTTATAATAATAATAATAATAATTTATATATAAATATAAATTATATAAAAATATATTTTTAATGTATTTAATTGATTAATTTTTATATACATTTTAATTTATTTTTTTTTTACATTATTTTTATTTAAAAATAGTTGTAAATAATAATAATGTAAAATAAAAATAAATTGAACCAACAAAAGATTTTACCTGATTTATCATATATATCAGGTTCAATTTATTTTATTTATTTATTTTTATATACATTTTAATTTATTTTTATTTTACATTATTTTGATTTACAAATAGTTGTAAATAATAATAATGTACAATAAAAATTAATATAACCAACAAAAGCTTTTACCTGATATATCAGATATATCAAGCAAAATCTTTTGTTGGTTCAATTTATTTTATTTATTTATTTTTATTTACATTTTAATTTATTTTTATTTTACAGTATTATTATTTACAAATATTCTTATTCGTAATATATAAATATATATTTAATTTACTTTATTTATTTATTTTTATATAAATTTTAATTTATTTTTATTTTACAGTATTATTATTTACAAATATTCTTATTCGTAATATATATGTCATGCCCATGTATATATACGTACATATATACATGTCGGAGGGTGCTCCATTGTTTCGTTAGAACACAGTCAGTTCTGTTCGCTTTCTTTGCCAATTTGTGAATGTCAGCAACCCTCTGCTTTCACATTCTCCTTTCCCACTTTCTAACTTTCACTCAAGTTATATAGTGGTCTCTCTCACTCTTATGTATTACGCAGCACGAACAGACCTCACTCAGTAACAGACTCGTTACTATGATTTTTTTTAGCAAATTTTTTTTTTTTATTTTTCCCTGTAAACAAAAAAAATAACAGTATTTAATACTAAGAAATAAAAATGTAAGCAAATAACTATACTTAATTTTTTAATGCCTTGAGGCAGGCATAGAACCCTAATCATTTGCTTTACCACCTGAGCTATCGACTTTGCTTTTAAAATTGAATACATTTGCATTATATGTTAATTTTTCTCCGTTTTTATACTCTTGAAGGGTATTATAATATCAGTCAAAAGTTTGCAACCCAACTAAGGAGATATTTACGACCCTATAAAGTATATATATTCTTGATCAGGACCAACAGCCGAGTCGATCTAGCCATGTCCGTCTGTTCGTTTCTACGCAAACTACTCCCTCAGTTTTAAAGCTATCTGAATGAAACTTTGCAGTTGGTCTTCTATATACTCTCACTCGTACATATGTCAAAACGGGCCGGATCGGACGGCTATATCATATAGCTGTCATAAGTACGATCGGAAAATTTGTCGAAAAAAAATTATAACTATGCACGTTTTCAACATACTTTCACAAATTTTGATATTTGGCCATTCAATAGTATTTTAGAAGTTTGGTCTTAGTTTCATGAAAATCCTATAGGTGCCATGTCATATGTCATATTTTCATCAAATTTGAGATTTGGCAACTTATTATTATTCCAAAATTCCGGTTTTTATTTTTCGCTGACCCGAAGTTAGCTTCCTTTGGCCGGATCGGATGATTATATCATATAGCTGCCATAGGAACAATCATGAAAATAAAAGAAGCAAGATGGACATACAGTCGGGTGTCCCGACAGTAGAATACCATGTACCATTACAAGGTGCGTCCCAAAATTATATAAAAGAAAGATAATAAGAATAAAAAACTGAGACAAATTTACATATAATGCAAATGTCTTCACATTCAAGAGCAAAGTCGATAGCTCAGTGGGTAAAACTACACATACATTTTTGTAAGCAATTGGCCTGGGTTCGAATCAACCCCAGGCATAAGGAATTTTTTCAAAACATTAAGTATAGTTCTTTGCTTGCATTTTTTTATTATTATTTAATTATTTTGATTTACTGGAAAAAAAAAAAAAAAAAAATTTGCTAAAAATAAAAAACTTTTCTCTCGTCGCTGACGGGATTCGAACCCGTGACAACTAACATTTCAAAAAGACTTCAGCTTAGCCAGCTGCACCATCAACCAATTCAAAATGAGTTATCTTATTTTTATAGTAATGTGAACATAAGTAAAATGTTTAATGAACGTTTTGATTTATTTGGAGCCCTCTGCCTGGGCTGCCTCTTGTACACGTAATGTGTGTTTTTATGGCACGATCGCTATGAAATTTGTACAATCTATGTATTTTGATAAAATACATTAAGCTTTTCAATATGGTTTACATAACTTTATAAATTTAGGAGCTATACGTTTTTGTCAAATAGCCCCTCCAAAAAGGGGAGCAGCAAAAATTTAAAACAAACTTGATCTGCGTGCAGATATAAGAAGTCTAAATCCAAAGTTTGGTGTATCTAGCTCTTATAGTCTCTGAGATCTAGGCGTTCATACAGACAGACGGACAGACAGACGGACGGATGGACGGACATGGCCATATCGACTCCTTTAGTGGTCCTGACCAATATTTAGGTAACTTTTGGGGGTCTGCCACGCCTCCTTCTGCCTGTTACAGAAAATCGCACTCGCACAAAACTATAATACCTGTGTACCTTTGGTACATGGTATAAAAAACATAACTTTGTCAGTTTTCAACATATTTTCATTAAAGTTGAGATTTAGCCATTTTATATTATTCCTTAATTTCGGGTTTGATTTCATGAAAATCGGCCGACTATATCTTATAGCTTCCATAGGAAAATAAAATAAAAAACCATAACTTAGCCGTTTTTCAAAGCATTTTCATCAAATTTTTTTTTTTTTTTTTTTTTTTTTTTTTTCGACCGAGTCCCAACGAGGCCCACCTCCCGCCCAACCGACCGAGGGGCGCAGCCGCGTGACGTACGGCACGAACGCGTACTGGATAGACGCGAGAGAGGAAAAATAGAATAGAACGAGGAAAATTAGGATACACTACGGGCAAGTACTACAAGCAACACAGTTTTTAAGTTTTGAAGACTTTCTACGCCTTCAATACTACTAAAAAGGCGATTGTAATCAGTACATAAAACCCTAAAGGGTTCATGTACTTCAAACTCACGCCTACAGTGGTTAACTACTAGGGGGATAAAATTTCTAGAAGAAAGACGGGGAACATGGAAATTGAGCTGCCCAAGTAGGTAGGGGCTCTCCACCTCGCCGTGAATAAGTTTATGTAGAAAGACGACGCCAAGCATCGTCCTACGGTTAGTTAAAGAAGGTAAATTAATTAGGAGAAGTCTACTAGAGTAAGACGGTAATCTAAGGTTAGCATCCCAGGGTAGGCCACGGAGGGCGAAAAGTAAAAACTTCTTTTGGACAGATTCGATGCGGCTACTATGGACTCCGTATTGAGGACTCCAGACGCACGAGCCATACTCCAATATAGGGCGCACTAACGAAGTATATAGGGTCTTCGTTACATAAGGAGAATCGAATTCCTTCGACCACCTTTTAATGAATCCAAGCATGCCGGCGGCTTTATTAACCATACAGGAAATATGTTCTGAGAACGAAAGTTTAGGGTCCAGGCGGACGCCGAGGTCATCAACAATAGTAATTCTTTCCAAAGAGCAATCGTTAAGCATATACGTGGCAGGGAGAAAAGTGGTGCGAGAAAATGTCATCAGTTTGCATTTAGAACTGTTGAGATGTAAATCGTTAGCATGGCACCATGCTTGAAAGTTATCGAGATCCGATTGTAGGTCAGATTGGCGTGAGCTGTCCCTATACTGCACGCAAAGTTTAACATCATCAGCATACATAAGTACTCTGGATTTGGTTAGAACCTGTGGCAAATCGTTGATAAACAATGTAAATAGTAGTGGTCCCAGGTGGCTACCCTGTGGGACGCCAGAAGTGACACTGAGGCTATTGGATAGAACATTTCTGAACAGAACCTTTTGGGACCTGTCACTTAGATAACTCGAAATCCACTTAAGAAGATTCCAAGTGATTCCAAGTGACCCCAATGAATCGAGTTTCCTAACCAAAAGAGAATGATTAACCGAGTCGAAAGCTTTACTAAAGTCCGTGTAAATGACATCGGTTTGAAGGTTTTGTTGGAAACCCCTAATAACGAAAGAGGTGAGTTCCAGAAGATTGGTCGTGGTTGATCTTCGCCTCATAAAACCATGCTGACATGGAGAGATGACGGATCTGCATAGATGTTGCAAGTGAGGAGTGATTACATTCTCGAAAAGTTTGGGGATTGCAGATAACTTAGAGATACCTCTATAGTTACTGGCATCCGACTTGCTACATTTTTTGTGGAGAGGAATAACAAATGATTCCCTCCAAATAAGGGGAAATTCTAAGGATTCTAAAGATAAGGTAAACAATTTTAGAAGGGGGTTACACAGCGTCTCGGAGCAATACCTTAGCACAGAGCCCGGTATTCCATCAGGACCTGGTGAATATACTGGCTTAACACGTTGCAGATCAAGAATAAGTGAGCTTTCGTTTAAAATAGGACTGAAGATTAGGTTCGAACTGGGCATAGCTGGAGAAAATGAATGATCTGAAGATGTTGAGGGAGAATATGTGGTTTTAAAAAACTCAGCGAAGAGATTGGCTATTGCTTGATCAGAATTTACAGTAATATTATTAAATGACAGCGAGGGAGGGTACAACGTGGGTTTACGTTTAGAGTTAACAAAGTTATAAAACTGTTTGGGGTCCTGCGTGAACTGGACCTTGCAACGAGTCAAATAATTTTTATAACACTGAGCGTTAAGCACGGTAAAGCTAGATCGAGCACTTAGATAGGATGAGAAAGCCGTTCTTGAACCAGTACGTTTATATTTATTATAAAGCCTAGATTTTACGTTTTTTAAACGTGTCAGCTCTTTGTTAAACCAGAGTGGTTTATTAGAGACCGACGGATAGGTTTCAGGAACACATAAGAAGAAAAATGAGTTCATGGCACTATAAAAGATATCAACGGCGGTTGCCATGTCTGAGCTCATGAAGAGATTAGACCAGTCAAATTCAGCTATTAAAGTGTTTAGCCTCTGATAGTCGGCCTTTCGGAAACAGCGGACTCTGTTTAACCTACTACCAGATGTCGTTGCTAAAACTGTCCCGGTGTCGATGGTCACATCGAAAGTAGGATGATAAGGATCTTCAGGTTGCGTCATTGGAGGAACTCTACTTAGGTTTACGCCAGCCGGATCTGAAACAAAGCATAGATCCAGTAAGCGGTTTAGAGAATTAAAGACATGGTTAACTTGAGATAAGGATAAATCAAACAAGCCATTTATAAGGTCATGCTGTGCCGCAGTCAGGAGAATATTAGACACACCGTCAGAAGACCAGTGAGCTCCAGGTATGTTGAAGTCACCCAAAGTCACCAATTGGTCCCTATCAGAAAGCCAGTTGGAAACTGCCTGAATTGCCGAAAGGTGTTTCCAATAAGTTGGCATTTCCGAAGATGGAGGAATATAAGAGCAGGTAACATATATACAGCTGCCTGTAAAAGATAATTTAACGCATATGAATTCAATGTCCAGAAATTCGTTAGATACCACCTGTTCCGAGATGAGGCAGGAGTCAACGGCAATTAAAACTCCACCACCACGCTGGACAATACGGTCTAATCTATAGATTGTGTACTTACTCGGAAGAATTTCGGAGCAGAGGATCTCCGGCTTTAACCAGGTTTCAGTAAATACAATCACCTGAGATGCGAAAGAAAGACTATCCGAATACAATTTAGAGAGCTTACTGCGTAAGCCTCTAGTATTCTGATAGGAAAGTAGAAAGGAAGAGGTTAGTTTTTTGGGACAGAAGGTACGGCAGTGGACTCAGAGGATTAAGACGGCCTGGGCAGTTGTACTCCCGCAGACCGAGTTCTCTTCTTTCGAGCCTCGTACTCCTTAACTATTACGTACTCGGGCCAGAAGTCACCCGAGCAAATAGTGTCAAAGAGTTGGGTTGAGACATTTATCTTAAAAGATGAAATGTCTCTGGCATACGAAAATTGAAATTTTTCCACCTTGATATGTCCGGCTTGGGTTTTGCCTTGTATAAAGGCTAGAACATCTTCCGATGCGAGATCAGGGGCAAGCCTCGAAACAAATATTGTTTTCGAAGGTGGGACTGCTGTGATGGTCTTGCGTAACGAATTGTTACCAACTACGGCCGGTATTCCGGGCATTGTTGGACCCTGGGTTGATTTATCTACGGAGATTTGCGGAGCCAAAGATTTGGGCTCCGCATCGGACACAACGGACGACGCGGAAATTGCTGGCTGAGCGGCTGCTTCAGATTCGGTAACCGGATCTTTCCTAGTTCCTGATCTCAGAACCATTGGAACGGGGACCAGGAGCTGTGGCGCAGGGGAGTGGCAGGAAATCGGTTGCTGCGTCTCACACAGTTGCGCCATGATCTCAGAAAATCCACTTCTGGTCTGACGCATGAAGGATGATATCTCCTTCTCAACCGGTCGACAGGCCTCACAGCAATAACGCAGGCCCTTTTTGCTGGACACTACGTCAGCTATTCGACCTGTCATCTCGATGCACTTAGCGTGCACTACTGCCTCGCAAAGCCAACAATGGAAACTGGGCTGGTCTGCCAAAATATTTTTTTGGCAGTTCTTAATTACACAGACAATATTTTGGGACATTTTCGCAAACCCTAGAACCACTGTGCACACTATCAGTACCAAAAAGCTAAGAGAGAGAGAGAGAACAAAAGAGCGCAAGGTTAAGAGAATGAGCAGCAGAAATCAACAAGAGCGATGAGAGCTATAACGGCTTAGTTGCAGCTAACAGCAAACGACACTCAAGCGGGGGAGAGAAAAATAAGTAAAAACGAGAAAAAGAATAAGGAGGAAAATAAGATAACCGTCTTAGCACAAACTAAAAAGTGATTATTAACACAAATTAATTACACAGAAAAGTGCATGCACGCGCGATAGCGAGACGGTATATAAATTTAAAAATTTAAGTGATTAATTCAGAGGAAACCCCGGTGGTTTACAATAAAATTAACACAAAAATCGGAGCGCAAAACAAAAACACGACCGTCCGCTATGAAAGAGAGAGATCGAATGATCTAACTATTATTCCAGAATTTTGGTTTAAATTTTTTGTTTAAATTCTGCAAGGGTATACAAACTTCGGTGAGCCGAAGTTAGCTTCCTTTCTTGTTTTTAATTTTTTTTTCTTGTTTTAAGGTAATTCATCTAAATTAATTCTATATTTATTTTTCTTTAACTATTTTTATACTCTTGCAGGGTATTATAATTAACAGCCGAGTCGATCTACCCATGTCCGTCTGTCCGTTTCTACGCTGTAAGGAAGTCTCTACGGCCGGGATGATCCTCAGCGGCCCAGAGTCCCTTCCAGAAAATATTTATTTAGTGGAAACACTAGAACATGAAGGCGCCGTTGTCGGCGAGGATTTTTAGGGGTCCTCCACTAGAGACTGGGGAAACGAGACTCTGGCTGACCCAGCCGCCTGCTCCCGCGCCGGCAACCCAAACGTAAAACCACGGCTTGGTTCACCCAACAGCCGCGGTTTGCCGGCTCCGCCTGGAGTGCTCAACGGCGAGCTGGCTTCCCAACTATGCCCCGTGACTCGTGATAGCCCGCGGCCAAGCCTGGCTAGTCTCTAAGGCGGCCTCTGAGACTAGGCTGACGACTTGGAATAACCCAACAGTCGCCGCCTGCGCCGACGCCCGGAATTAATCTCAGCAGCGTGGCGGTCGTGTTCCCGTCCTGCCCAGATCGGTGCCTGGAGAAACTCAACAATAGCCGAGGTGGAGAGGAGGGGTACAGAGGGTCGTGGTTGACTAGGAGAATTTGGGGAAATAATGCGATTTGGGTCATTTAATATGCTTAGTTTAGTTTAATTTCATGTTCTGTCAATGGTTTTGTCTATCTTTTGCATATTACTATTTCCCCTGCTTTTGTAGTTGCCTAGCACACACACACCCTCGGATAATAAAATTTATGTTGGCGTCTGAGTCTCGCTCACCCGTTGCTGCTCGTCAAAAAGGAAAATTTCCAAAAGCTTCGCAATCCTTGTTGCTACTGGGGTCCTCGTTGATCCTGATCTTGTCCTTGTCAATGTGTTCTCTGTGGTCGTCACTGGGTTTTTTTGCTTTCACCTTTTAAAGTTTACTTTTCGGCTTGGCGGTTCTATCACAAGTAATTGCCGGCCAATTTGCTAACTCGGTCGTGACCCAGTTTTCATTGTTCCTTCCGCGACTGCGCTGCCGCGATCCCTGGCACGCGCCATTCGAATTCCATGCATTTTTCGCATATTCGCGATCTCCTCTCTCGCTCCCTCTCCAGCGTGCAGGTGGCCGCCACGAATTTCGTTTCGCATTCCTGGGCTCTGCCAACGCCGGCGCTATGTGTCCTCTGCCCCGATCGTGTACTCTGGGCTTCTCTGCTGGCCGCCGATTGGCTGATTCAGTGTTTCGGTTCCCGGGATGCGGTGCTGCCGTTCCATTCCGTCCCCTGTCCCATGTTGCGGGTGACGTCATGCGGCGAGTGTGTGCTTGGCTTTCTTAATCCTAATGGTCCTAACGCTAAGTGTCCTAAATCCCTAACTTATACCTAATATAAAATTTGTCAACATACTTAAACCTAATTTGGCCATTTAATATTATTATAGAATTTCGATTTTAATTTAATAAAAATCGGACGACTATATCATATAGCTGCCATAAGTACGATCGGAAAATTTGTCGAAAAAAAATTATAACTATGCACGTTTTCAACATACTTTCACAAATTTTGATATTTGGCCATTCAATATTATTATAGAAGTTCGGTCTTAGTTTCATGAAAATCGGACAACTATATCCTATAGGTGCCATAGGAACGATCAAAAATTAAAAAAAAAATTATAACTATGTCATATTGTCATCAAATATGAGATTTGGCAACTTATTATTATTCCGAAATTCCGGTTTTAATTTTTCGGTGAGCCGAAGTTAGCTTCCTTTCGCCGGATAGGATGATTATATCATATAGCTGCCATAGGAACAATCAGAAAAAATAAAAGAAAAAACCCTAACTTTGTCAGTTTTCAACATATTTTCATCAAAGTTAAGATTATGCCGTTTTTTATTATTTCTGAATTTCGGTTTTAATTTCATGAAACTCAGCTGACTATATCCTATTGCTTCCATAGGAACAATCAGGAAAATAAAAGAAAAAACCATAACTTTGTCAGTTTTCAACATATTTTCATCAATGTTGAGATTTAACCATTTTATATTATTCCTTAATTTTGGTTTTGATTTCATGAAAATCGGCCGACTATATCGTATAGCTTCCATGGGAACAATCAGGAAAATAAAAGAAAAATCCATAACTTAGCCGTTTTTTAAATATGAGATTTGTTTCAAGTCTGTTTATAACTTTAATACTCATTGATTCAGCATAGTACCCAGACGGTATAAAACCGTTTTAAACGAGATGCAAGAGGTTGAGATGAGTTGTTTGTGAGCGGCCGTTTTAAAGGTCGGTATCCAGACTTAAAAACTATATACTAGAAAAGTGTGTTTAGTTTTTTCCGATGAGGGTGCGACAAAAAATGGCAAATTTAAAAAAACACACTGTTCTGACCGTTTCCTCCTCACTCTTTGTTCTACAGTTCAGTAAATCCCTACAATTTTCAAAAACATCACATGAGTTTGTTACAGATTTACGAACAATAAAACAAACAAAAGATAATGGTAAGAATGTATATTATTGATATAAAAATATGTAAACCATGCTTACATTTGAAGAATATTGCCCTTATATTGATCTCGCAAGTATGGGCTCACCCAATACTTGGATCGCTTCCTATTTGGTTAAGATTCTTCCTCATTCAACACGGCAATAATTACTGACATGGCAAAAGTAGTTTTTATCTTCTTTTCCATTTTTCTACCGACATTTTAAAAATATTGTAAACAAGATAATCATTTTTTCCGCTGCGAAACGTTTTACTGTCTGGATACTATCCTGTGCTATTTTAAATTGTGATGCCATAGTTGCATTGGTATGTTTGGAAATTGTTTTAAAAATACCGAACCTTTATAAATACATTTATTTTTACAGTCATTTCATTGATCTCAAACTTTATATTTAATTTCTCTTAAAGCCTCTTTAACACTAAAATTTATAACTACACTTAATAATTGAGCTGTTCGGCATTTTGGCCGGCAAATGATGCGGGCATACATGCTTGTTTACAATATTTTAAAAATGACGATTAAAAATGAACAAGAAAATAAAAGCAACTTTTGCCATGGCAGTAATCAGGCCCGGATTTACCACAGGGAAAACGGGGCAACTGCCCTGGTGCCCCCACAAACTGGGGGTCTCCACAAATTTTAAAAATCGAATTTTGTACTACATTAAGGTCCCTCAGAAGTCTTTTGCCCCAAGGCCCCCACACCCCTAAATCCGAATCTGGCAGTAATTATTGTCTTAATAGATAAGGAAGGTTCTCAACCAAATAAGAAGCGATCCAAGTATTGGGTGAGCCCATACCTACGAGATTTATTAAAGGGCTATATTCTGTCTATGTACGTATTGTTTACATATTTTTATATCAATACACTCTCTCACCTCCTGATCATATCCCATCATAATCCAAAATAAACTTCCCTTCTTCCCTCAGAATGCACCTATCTCTGCAGTATCTCATCCAACACCAGAATATATAAGTAATATTTTAAAACTTATTAAACATTTTAATATATATTATCAGATCCAAAAATCAGATTAATAAAATTAATTAAATTCAATTCTTTTAAATGGTATGTAAGCAAAATAAAAACAAACTGTAAACAATACAGCCGAAGTCCCCAGAAGTCATGGCATGTAGCAGATTTAAGTTTTGTAAATCTAAGTCTACGATGAAATAATAATAATGATATATCAATAATTTACATTCTTATCATTATCTTTGTTTTGTTTTATAGTTAGTAAATCTGCAGAAAACTCCTGTGATGTTTTTTGAAAATTTAACGGTTTTACGGAACTGAAGAATGTAGACAGGGAGGCAATTGTGGGTCGATAACAGCCTGTTTTATAAAATTTGCCATTATTTTTCGCAACCCGCTCGGAAAATGCAAGATCACATACCAGCTTTATGCTTAGTAGGCAGAGAGGCCGTTCCTACAGAGGATAATGAGATTTCCAATTTGAACCCGGTGTTGTATTACTTGGCACCTCTAAAATGCCCACACCTCTGCCCCAGACATGACCGATGTATCTGTAGAGATTATGTTCCACTCTTCTGTTTGGTACTTTTCTGAAATTTCAGCAAATCTCGCCTTGATTTCATAATTTGCATATTCGACTTTGTTTTTTCCAAGAATTTTCCTTTTTCATTTATTTTTCCATATGGTACAAAATTATAGGATGTTTTCGTATTGTTAAAAAAATAGCTACATTCTTCTAAAACACCTCCATCTGACGAGTAAATAGTGGAAGTGGCATTACTGCACACTTATTCCGAAATCGAATTCTAACACAAATTTTCCATTTTTCGCATGTTTTTCATGGATCAATGCACGGATTCGAATTGGGTCGAAACGAAGAGGAATATCGTTTATATTAAAACAAAAAAATTCATCTAACTTACCAAAATGACAATGGAACGAGCGAAGGCTGCGGCATATAAGGAAGTTAAAAAATATAAAAATATCGATAATTTTTTTAAAAATGTAAAAATAAATATATACATATATATATATATATATATATATCGTGATATTTTTGCTACCCGATATATTAAAAAGCGAATTTTTTTTAATATTTGTAATATTTCCCTATTGATAAAATCCTGGAAAAGTAATGCAACATAGTTTTCGATCTTTGATTGTGTGTTCCCAGTCCATTCCTGTGAATCAGTAGGGATTTTAGGTAAATAAGCGCTACCCACCTTCCACCATCCCATGCGGCAGTTGCGGCTCACCCAAAATATAAATAACTATGTTAAAATGGCTTCCGTGGCAGCAAAATTAATAAGATACAAACTATTTTAAATGCTCAACAACATATTTTGTTGGCACTAAATTAAAACAAGAAAGGAAGCTAACTTCGGCTCACCGAAGTTTGTATACCCTAGCAGAGTTTAAACAAAAATTAAAAACGAAATTCTGAAATAATAATTTGTTGCCAAATCTCAAATTTGATGGCAATGGTTTGAAACACGGCTAAGATATGGTTTTTTTATTTTCCTGATTGTTCCTATGGAAGCTATAGGATATAGTCAGCCGATTTCCATGAAATTAAAATCAAAATTCAGAAATACTAAAATATGGCTAAATATCAAATTTGGTGAAAATATGTTGAAATCTGACAAAGTTATGGTTTTTTCTTTTATTTTCCTGATTGTTCCTATGGAAGCTATAGGGTATAGTCAGCCGATTTTCATGAAATTAAAATCGAAATTCAGGAATACTAAAATATGGGTAACTATCAAATTTGGTGAAAATATGTTGAAAACTGACAGAGTTATGAATTTTTCTTTTATTTTCCTGATTGTTCCTATGGAAGCTATAGGATATAGTCAGCCGATTTTCATGAAATTAAAACCGAAATTCGGAAATAATACTAAATGGGCAAATATCAAATTTGGTGAAAATTGGTTGAAAACTGACAAAGTTATAATTGTTTTTTGAAAATTTTTCGGATCGTTCCTCTGGCAGCTATATGATATAGTCGTCCGATCCGGCCCGTTCCGACATATGTACGAGTGAGAGTATATAGAAGCCTAACTGCAAAGTTTCATTCAGATAGCTTTAAAACTGAGGGACTAGTTTGCGTAGAAACGGACAGACGGACATCGACTCGGCTGTTGATCCTGATCCAAAATATATATACTTTATAGGGTCGGAGATGCTTCCTTCACTGCGTTGCAAACTTTTGACTGAAACTAATATACCCTGCTAGGGTATAATGAGTTAAATGAAGTGGAATTCGACAAAGAACAAATTCATTAACAGTGCTCAGGCTCACGAAATCGAATAAAAAAAAATATGAATATAAGAAATAAACCCGTTTTAATAAATAGAAAATTATGGAAAAAATAAACACCAACCAGTTTCTAGGACATACTTTTAAATTTAGCGCCCTCCTAATTCTAATTGTTCAGAAGCGTCATTGTTTAGATTTTTGGAGCAGCTAATGGCGCAATGACACAGTAATACAGTTTTCATTCCTTAAAGACTTCATTAGAACCTAGTGTAGTATTCACACATATTATATACCCACTGTACCAAGAGTACTTACACACTGTAATACTTTGTTGCAGCATATAAGTTAACTAAGCCAACTTGGCGACGGCAATGACCGATCGCCCTAAAGCTCGCTCCGGCCAAACTGCTGACACAGCGTCTGGCCGGAAGCTCGTGCATAGCCGGCAAGCTCTGCCAATTGCAGAGGCCGCTATGAGTCCACTTATTGTTAGCTTTAAGTTTTAGTTCATAATTGACATTCAATAAATAAAGAGCACAAGCTCGTATCAATGAATCTCCGACACTTCGTCGTTAAATCATTTATTAATTATTATACTGACTGAGTCTCTAGGCCAGCAGTATTGAAGGGAAGTCAACCTTCCAACATAATCTTCCTATCTCAACATTGGGATTTACCAGGCCAACCGGCCGCCACGGAGTGACCAGTACCAGCCAACGGCGCACTGGATATTCGCTATCAGCCACCCGGCTAGTATCTATTGGAGACAGCGGCGAGGGAATTCTCATAGTTAATCCCCCTCCCCCTCCTTTTTATTAATTGGCGCCCAACAGGAATTACCCATTTGTTAAAAAAATCGGGGAACATGTAAGTGAGCACTTCAATACAAACATTTCCCGGTGTCTGCAGTTGCATTAACATTTTTTTAATAAATATAACTCGCTGCCAGAGTATTCTCTGCAGCTCCAAAAAAACACAAATTCGTACTCACACTCATTATTTTTTTACAAGTGAATTGGTGATATTATATGTGTTATTTTGTGTATTGTTTGCATTTAATTTAAATAAATTAAAATTATTAGTTTCATTTGCGTGTAGCCATACATTTAAACACGCATATTTTATGTCTCCACATTAGCGCTAGGGCGCTGCTGAAGAATTAATAAATCGTTTATTTATTTAAACAATTTTATCGGCGACTAATTCTGTCTCGTTAAATTATTAAAATTTAATTTCATTGTATTTTTTGCTTACACCTAAATTCTTTGTATTAGCTTCGCAACAATCTTTGGGTTTTTATTATTTTTTTATTGCTTCCCCACTCCACAGTGCTCGAACCCGACACCGCGACGTTCATATATTTATTCTTTGTAGCTTCGCTTATTTGTTTATCACAACGACAGCTCGGCTGCCGAGATCTTTTGACTTTATTCCGATTCTGTTTAGCTTCGTTCATTTCCTCATTTATTGTGGCAATTTTGTTTATGTATCGCTGCTTAGACATGCGACTCTTTGTTAGTGGAATTTAACTTAGCCACCAATGAGCTCCCTATTCCTAGCTTACAGGGATAAAAAACTCAAAAGACTCAGAGTCGGACAGTGAGGAAACCTATAGGAAACCTATTACCTCTACGCCCATGCAGGCTTCCACTAGTGCCGCTACTAACACAAATATGGCCATAAATGCAGATCAGCTTCAGGCGGTCATTCAGGCCGCCGTCGCCAATGCCTTAAAAGAAAAGGCTGGAGAAGATCAGCGTAGGGAAGAACATATGGGCCAGACCATTAATCAATTGGCCGCTCAAATCGCAGCTGTGCAAGTCACACCCGCGCCGGTTCCTGCAATCAAAATTTACGAACCCATTGACATTAAAGGCAATATTCAGTGCAATGAGCCTTTAGATGCAGTCAAATGCTTGCCCGAATTTACGGGAGCACAGGACACATACGTCAAGCGACAGGCAGCTAAAGCAGCATATTTCATATTTGAGAAATATGTAGATAGCTCACGCCACTACCAGGCAGTAGTTATAATCAGGAGTAAAATTAGAGGCCCTGCCGATGCAGTGCTATCTTCGTTCGGCACTGTATTGAATTTCGATGCGATCATAGACCGTCTCGATTTCACATACAGTGACAAACGCCAGATTCACGTCATCGAGCAGGAGATGGGCACCCTCAGACAGGGAAGCCTCACACTCCTTCAGTACTATGACGAGGTAGAGAAAAAACTCACCTTGCTCACAAATAAGGCTACCATGTCATACGACAACGCGGCGGCAAGAACTTTATGTGACAAATCCCGGGACGATGCGCTCCGTGTATTTATTTCGGGCCTCAAGCGCAGTCTTTCCGATGTCCTTTTCTCGGCAAAGCCGAAGGACATGCCAACAGCGTTGGCATTAGCCCAGGAAGTAGAATCAAACCATGAAAGGTACAGCTTCGCAACATCGTTTGCAAAGAGTCTAGAAGATAGGGACAGGAAACAAGTTCCAAAGGCGCAAGAACGCCAACAAACTCCCTATCAGGCACATTCTCAAGTAAGTGCGGGTAAAAACCCACATTTTACTAAAACACGCCAGAGCCTATGGAGGTTGATCCTTCTATGTCTAGGATGCTAAAGCCATCACAGGCGCCGGCATACCAAAATAGGAAGCCGGCTGCGTCCGACAAATCGGGCCCCCACAAAAGGCAAAGGGTAAATCACATTACCCAGAGCACCGAGAAGACTGGTGAGACATATGCCACTACAGCCGCTACCACGGCTCAAGAAATTGACGATGACGCCATCTGCGAGTACGACTCCAATGCCATCCATTTTTTAGGGGAAAATCCTTGCTACCCGTCATCAGACGAAGAGTAGCGGGGATAGATATGAAATTTCTTATTGATACGGGCGCTGCTAAAAATTTCATCCGTCATGAAGGATTGAAAAGCGTACCGGTCGAAACCCCCTTTTTAAAATCCATTCCATTCACGGCGTTACCACAATCACGAAGAAATGCTTCGTACAACTTTTCAATTTGAAGGCCACGTTCTTCATTTTACCTGACTTGTCTTCCTTTCATGCGATCATCGGCCTCGACCTACTTAAACAGGCTGGGGCATCGCTTTGTCTGGCCTCCGGCCATCTCAAATGGGGCAATCGAGAAGATAAAATTGATTTCCACTCGTGCCCCGATGTCAATTTCACTGAAGTGGACTGCTCAGATGCACCATTTATGTCAAACTCTACCCATACCCAATGGGAGCGGCTGACTTCGTCAATAGCGAAATTCAAGAGCTGCTAAAAAATGGCATAATACAAAAGTCGAAGTCCCCCTACAATAACCCAATATGGGTAGTAGGCAAAAAGGGCACCGACGAAACGGGCAACGGTAAAATGCGCCTCGTATTGGACTTTCGCAAATTGAACGAGAGAACGATACCAGATCGCTACCCCATGCCAAATATCTCTATGATACTAGGGAATTTAGGCAAGGCCAAATACTTCACTACACTTGATTTGAAGTCTGGCTACCACCAGATCACGCTGGCAGAACGCGACCGTGAAAAAACTTCATTTTCCGTTAATGGAGGAAAGTACAAGTTTCGCAGAATGCCATTTGGACTAAAAAATGCTGCTAGCATTTTCCAAAGAACTATAGATGACATACTGCGAGAGCAGTGCTATGTTTATGTTGATGATGTAATCGTCTTCTCGGAAGATGAAAACTCCCACATACAGCACGTAGATTGGGTTCTCAAGAGCCTATACGAGGCTAACATGAGAGTATCAACACAAAAGTCTAAGTTCTTCAGAAAGAGCGTTAGCTTTTTGGGTTTCATAGTCACCAACAAAGGGGCTACAACTGACCCAGAAAAAATCAAGGCAATTCAAGAATTCCCTGAACCAAAAAATGTGTTTGAGGTTAGATCATTCCTTGGCCTAGCCAGTTATTATAGATGCTTTATTAAAGATTTTGCGTCAGTATCTAGGCCCATTTCGAAGATTCTCAAAGGAGAAAATGGAAGTGTCAGCAGACACAGATCCAAAAACATCCAGGTGCAGTTTAGCGAGCCGCAGCGGCTAGCCCTTCATAAACTGCGTAATATTCTGGCTTCGGAGGATGTCATCCTCAGGTACCCAGACTATAAAAACGCGTTTGATCTAACGACGGACGCCTCAGCATACGGCGCGGTACTATCCCAAGAGGGACGGCCCATTAATATGATCTCTAGAACCTTAAAGGACAGGGAGGTTAACTATGCTACCAATGAAAGGGAGCTGTTAGCAATAGTCTGGGCGTTGGCCAAATTGCGCCATTACTTATATGCAGTTAGAGATATCAATATCTTTACTGACCACCAACCATTGACCTTCGCAGTATCGGAATCAAATCCGAATGCGAAAATCAAAAGGTGGAAAGCTCGCATCGACGAGTCCGGCGCCAAAATTTTTTACAAGCCCGGCAAAGAGAACCTCGTTGCGGATGCCCTCTCAAGACAGCAACCTAACGTTCTGGGAGAGGAAGAAGCTTTTTCAAGCGCAGCTACTATTCACAGTGAGCTGTCGCTTACCCACACAATCGAAACCACGGGCACGCCTTTAAATTGCTTTCAAAACCAGATAACTCTGGAGGAAGCACGCTTTCCGTCTAAACGCAGCTTCGTACTCTTTGGAAACAAGAGACGACATAGCATCGACTTCATTTGCAAGGAAGCGTTGCTTGAAGAGCTCGCGAATATTATCATTCCTAAAGGCGTAAATGCCATTCACTGCGATTTGCATACGCTCGCAATGATACAGGACGAATTAGTTCGACAATTCCCGTCCACTAAGTTTTGGCACTGTAAAAAACGTGTAACGGACATTTTTGCAGTCGCCGAGAGACGAGAAGTCCTCACTGTTGAGCACAACAGGGCTCACAGATCGGCCCAGGAGAATGTGAAACAGGTACTCTCAGAGTACTACTTCCCAAAAATGGCTAAACTAGCGAGCGAAATCGTCGCTAATTGTAGGACATGCGCTAAGGCCAAATACGATAGACATCCCAAAAAGCATGAGCTTGGTGAGACGCCAGTCCCATCTCATGTAGGGGAAATGCTACATATAGACATTTTCTCCACGGACAAAAAGTATTTTCTTACATGCATTGACAAATTCTCGAAATTTGCCATGGTCCAACCAGTTCCTTCTCAAACCGGCATTACTAATGCTGATGAATGTTTTCCCTAAAGCCAGAGTCATATATTGCGACAACGAACCATCTTTAAACTCGCACACAATTTTGACCATGCTGGAAAACCATTTCGGCGTCAGCGTTTCAAACGCACCGCCCCCCCATAGTGTCTCAAACGGACAAGTGGAACGTTTCCACAGCACTCTAGTGGAGCTCGCCAGATGCCTTAAAATCGATAAAGGTATCAGTGACACCGTTGAGCTAATCTTGCTGGCCACTGCCAGATACAACAAATCTATCCATTCGGTCATCGACAAGAGGCCGGCCGATGTAGTTCAAACACAGTCGGATGAGCCGCTGTATGGGGTTCAGGATAAGATAAAGCTTGCCCAAGATAAGCTCAGGAACAGGGAAAATGCTTCCCGACAAAACAGGGTGTTCAAGGTTGGCGAAAAAGTCCTGGTAAAATCAAACAGGCGACTAGGCAACAAACTCTCTCCATTGTGTGAAGAGAAAGTTGTGGAAGCGGACATGGGGACCACAGTCCTCATTAAGGGGAGGGTGGTCCACAAGGACAACCTTAGGTAGACGAAGTTTGGTCGTACCGATATTCGTCTGATCATTTCTATATTTCTTATATTTTTCATTCCTAGCCACTTGGCGTAATTTTTTCCATTTTTTATATTTCTTATCTTTAGCCACTTGGCATAGGTTTTATTATTGCATTTTTTATCCCTAGCCACTGGGCATAGTTTTTTCCATTTTTTTATATTATTTGCCTTTAGCCACTTGGCATACGTTTTATTATTATCATTATATTTTTTTTGTTCATTATTCATTTATACCCATTTTATTCACTACGCTTTATTTTACATGTTTGGTGGTGGGCTACTTAAATTTTGAAAAACACTACAATAAATCCGAATATTACAGGTTCACTTCGGTACCTCTGTTATTCCTTTTGACCCTAACATCGGCACACGTCACGGACTACTCGCAAGCCAAGTACATTCCCATCATTGATGGTCGAATTTTAGTATGGGAAGAATTTGCATTCGTGAGACACTCAGCAAATCTCTCAGAGTATAGGCGCGTGGTGGAAGAGACTGGTGGCATGCTTGACATGTTCCCCCAGTCGCACATGCAGAAACTTTTGAGCGTAGATGTCGCTCACCTGCGTGACCTGCTCGAATCATTGAGGTAGCTAGGAGTTTAGACTTCTTAGGGACGGCGTTAAAGGTAGTGGCGGGAACGCCAGACGCGGAGGATTTTGAGAAAATTAAACTTACCGGATTTCAACTCATAAATGCAAACAATAGACAGGTAAACATTAAGTACAAGTACAAGTAAAAGAACAAATCAATAGTATCACCGCCACTGTTAATCAAATTCTGAGGTCGGCTAAAGACTCCCAAATTGACTCGGGACACCTGTATGAGATGTTATTGTCTCGTAATAGGATGATTGCAATGGAGCTGCAGAATTTATTGCTCGCAATAGCTCTTGCTAAAGTCAATATCGTTAGCCCTAGCATCCTAGATCATGCAGACCTGGAAAATGTGTGGATTGAGGAGCCCACCGATACCCCCATTAAAGACATTCTGTCCGTTGCGTCCGTCAAAATATTACAGTCCGTTAACATTTTGCACTTTATTATCAAATTTCCTAAAGTTAAATCAGCCTGCATTAAAATCACAGTTTTCCCCGTGTCACACCATGATACGATGCTTAGACTGGAGGAGCAGGTCATTGCGGATTGCAACGGAGAAATTCATACAGTCAAGAATTGCTCAATAACAACGGGAGCCACTTTCTGCCGACTGGCGCAAAGAAGATCATGCGCCCAAGAACTCTACGCTGGAGGTGTTGCACATTGCGTCATCCAACACAGCGACCTGCATCCGGTCACCTTCGTGGACGAAGGTGTCATCATCATCAACGATCGCCCGGCTCATGTGTGCGTGGACAATGGCACCTGCGTTCACCTACGAGGAACTCACCTCGTCACCTTTGCCGAATGTGCCACGGTTAACGAAACCCGGTACGCCAGCTATGACGTGGCCCGAAAAAGGGTCCAGGAGTGGCTAGCTCGCCCTCCCTCAATATCACTCTGGATCCGGTCACCTTCGTGGACGAAAGTATCATCATCATCAACGATCGCCCGGCTCATGTGTGCGTGGACAATGGCACCTGCGTTCACCTACGAGGAACTCACCTCGTCACCTTTGCCGAATGTGCCACGGTTAACGAAACCCGGTACGCCAGCTATGACGTGGCTGACACAGCGTCTGGCCGGAAGCTCGTGCATAGCCGGCAAGCTCTGCCAATTGCAGAGGCCGCTATGAGTCCACTTATTGTTAGCTTTAAGTTTTAGTTTATAATTGACATTCAATAAATAAAGAGCACAAGCTCGTATCAATGAATCTCCGACACTTCGTCGTTAAATCATTTATTAATTATTATACTGACTGAGTCTCTAGGCCAGCAGTATTGAAGGGAAGTCAACCTTCCAACATAATCTTCCTATCTCAACATTGGGATTTACCAGGCCAACCGGCCGCCACGGAGTGACCAGTACCAGCCAACGGCGCACTGGATATTTGGCTACCAGCCACCCGGCTAGTATCTATTGGAGACAGCGGCGAGGGAATTCTCATAGTTAATCCCTCTCCCCCTCCTTTTGTATTAATTTATACATAATCAGTGCTGCCAACTTTTGACCAGCAAAAAAAAGCTGTTTTAGACGGGAAGAATAAAGAAAAAAGCTAAAAAAAATATAAAAAATCCAAAAAAAAAGCTAAAAACAAATGTATAAAAAAAGCGAAAAAATTAAAAAAAAAAACATTTATTAAGTAAAAATTAACATTTCTTATGTTAAGATTCCCATAATTGTATCTATATCTTCCTTGTCGCTCTCATTTTCGTAAGACATATTGGTGCCTATCACGCGAAGATACTTCATAGGCACTTCATAGTCCACGCAGCATTTTCCGATCCTTCGCAATCCGTATCTGTATATTAAATTAACACTACCTTATGCTTAGAATGCTGTTAGTCGTGCTGAGACCCATTGAATTCCTTAATTTCTAAAAAAGCCAGAATTCCCGCTGTTTAAAATTCCCGCAAATCACTAATTTTTCCCGAAGTTCGCCTCAGTGCTGCCATCTTTTGACCAGCAAAAAAAAGCTTTTTTTGACGGAAAGAATAAAGAAAAAAGCTAAAAAAATTATAAAAAAATAAAAAAAAACTAAAAACAAATAAATAAAAAAATCGACAACATTTCAAAAAATAACATTTATTAAGTAAAAATTAACATTTCTTATGTTAAGATTCACATAATTGTATCTATATCTTCCTTGTCGCTCTCATTTTCGTAAGACATATTGGTGCCTATCATGCGAAGATACTTACAATCCGTATCTGTATATTAAATTAACACTTTACCTTATGCTTAGAATGCTGTTAGTCGTGCTGAGACCCATTGAATTCCATAATTTCTAAAAAAGACAGAAAAAAAAGCCTATTTTGACGGGGAAAAATCCAAATTGGCAGCAGTGGTTCGCCTTCAAAAAAGCCTGTTTTGACGGGAAAAAATCCAAATTGGCAGCAGTGTACATAATTCAAATGTCCCGGTCATAAGCCCAAGTGGCCGAAATTTAAGCCGATCGCTATTCCTTGGTCTACACACAGAAAGTGCTAGCGTTGGCATAATTGTAACACGAACGGACCACATGTGCATATACCTCGCGCTCTCGCTTAAGAGAGCATAGCCTATATACATAAGCTTATACAGCGCAGCGCAGCGACGAGACTAAGGCTTAGTGAATAGTTACTATGGGGTACGGCCCGGTTTTTGTGGCTTTAATTAATAACTCGGTCAGTGTTTGGAGATATCGACATGAAACTTTACGTATCGTCATAATTTGTCCCGACGCACATATGGTATGAAAAACATTCGGATCAGGAAACTATATAATATAGCTCCCATAGGAACGATCGGGTAAAACTAAAGATAAATTAATGAAATTTTAGGAGCTGAAATTTGTTGCTCTTTTAATACTACGTAGCAATTTTGAGCTTAATCGGATAACGCTTTCTCTAGGAAATATTATACTAAAATGCCGAATTGCAGTGTTTTTCTATAAGTGCAGCTAAATCGAAAAAGAACAAATTCCATCATATTTAAAAGGTTGAAACTAATATTTTATTTTAAGTATTAGTTTAATTATTCATTTATATCGTTTTTCATTTCAAAACAAGTAAGAAAGCTACAGTCGAGTGAGCTCGACTGTGAGATACCCGCTACCCATACTTAAACCAGAAAAGCGTCAGAACGCCAGAAAAAACAGTTAATACAATTTTGAACATAACGGACAAATGCAAATGCAAGTGTAATACAAGTAAGAAGGCTACAGTCGAGTGAGCTCGACTGTGAGATACCCGCTACCCATGCTTAAACCAGAAAAGCGTCAGGACGTCAGATAAACAGTTAATACAATTTTGAACATAACGGACAAATGCAAATGCAAGTAAAATATAATCACATGCATACAAAAATACATACACGTGTATCTATGTGTGTAAAAACGAGTTATTATTGCATTTCAGCGGCTAATAATTTTTACCATTTATTAAAATTGCTTCTCGAATATCTTATAAGATTCTTTTCCGATCTCAATCAAGGTCTGGTAAGAATATTTAGTTGGTCTAATTGGTCAACCAAATGAGGCATGCTGCCAGCAGCCGTTTGTGGCCATACAAAATTATTTCTTTAATAACTTCGACAATTTTTATTTGATAGCAACCAAATTTTTAGGGATCACACAGACTATAGTTCTTAATATACATACCGAAATTCGCGACTCTAGCTTTAAAATTATACGCTTAATACGCTTTTTTATGATTTCCGGGGCGGAAGTGGGCGTGGCAAAAATTTGAAATAAACTTGATCTGCGTGCAAGCATAAGAAATACTGTCGAAAAAAAATTAGAGCTCTATCTCTTATAGTCTCTGAGATCCAGTGTTTCATACGGACAGACGGACAGACAGACAGACAGACGGACATGGCTAGATCGACTCGGCTGTTGATCCTGATCAAGAATATATATACTTTATAGGGTCGGAAATGCTTCCTTCTACCTGTTACATACATTTCCTGCCGGCACAAAGTTATAATACCCTTCTACCCTATGGGTAGCGGGTATAAAAACATTTTACAGCTTTTTCTTGCTCAAGCCGGCCATTTTCGCTACTCCAAACAGCAACCAAATCGGTATTAAAATCAGTGAGGTTATCTAAGAAAAATTCAAATTGCACCAAAAGTGCGCAAAAGTGCACCTTGAGACTACATTCATTTGAACAAGAATTAAATTTTTAATAACACAGTATAAATATTATGGTGAAACTAGGTGAAACTATTTTTGTTTCTCTATTTAAAAATTAGGTTTCTCTTTAACATGTAACTCGTGGAAGGGTTCACAAATACATAAACTACAAGGACAACACGATCAACTCCTACTATTTACACTCACAAACACTTAGTACAAACCCCTCTGATCCGATTGCATGACGAATCTTTTCATAAAACAGATTTTTTCTTTAGTTTTTTTAAACATTTAAAATCACTTACTTTGCTTTGTGTTTGTTTAATTCACCTTTAAACGAGAGTGTTAACAGCGCTGTTTAGCGTCAGGTTGCTCAACACTGGACCGTTTTTTCAAAATTTCTGGTATGCAACATTGAAGTTTATTGTTTTCTTAACGTATTAATATGTTAAAATATTATTTTAACTTTTGAAAAATGACTTTTGGCCACCAAAACCGGTCCGCGGCCCCATAGTGCACTGGACTAAGCCTTACTTAGAATTAAAAGAATAATGTAAAAGCAGAGACAATATGAACGTCGGAGCGGCATCATTGCTGATGATGATGAAATGACGCTATTCTAAATAAAGAAGTAATAAGTTTTACTTCTTTATTTAGAATAGCGTCATTTCATCATCATCAGCAATGATGCCGCTCCGACGTTAATAATGTCTCTGCTTTTACATTATTCTTTTAATTCGCAGCCAAAATATACCAAAATACACCACCATGTAAAGTTTTTGAGATGCATCTACGTTAACAAGACCCCTATTTTGGTACCCGTTCATGGCACAATGAATCAAGAACATTATTTAAGTAGCCTGATTGATTACGGATCGCATGCCGACGACAAACTTATTGGGCAACACTTTATCCTGCCGCAGGATAATGTTTTACTTCATAAAGTACAAATAATTTCAAAGTTGTTGAAGGGATTTGGACGTTTAAGTATTAGATTAGCCTCCGCAAGTGCAGATCTTAATATTCTAGGGAATGTGTGGGATTACCTAAAACCCAAAAGGAGTCAAAAGTTAACAAGAAAGCGTTAGGATACAATTGGTGAAGTCTAAGGACTTCAAAAGGATATTTCAACTAAAATGCTTCAGAACTTGGTCAAATGTGTTCCCCCACGTTTGCAAATGGTCACATATGAAAGAGGAGGGTTTAATTGTTGTACATTATTTTTAATTCTTAAAAGTTTTGGCAATTCATATTAATTTTCGAACAAATTATGTTTTGTCAAAATACTTTTGTCCACCTAAAAATGCATAATTTCTCACATAATGTGCTATAAGAAAGAAACTAGTTGACGTATCAGGGTTATACTTTGCCTGATTAAAGCCATATATAGTATCTTTAAATGGAAACTAAAATGGATCCTGCAACATTTACGAGTAAAGATAAATACTCGCTGAAATATTGCTATGAGGTTTGACAAAATACTTTGTCCACTGCTGTATGTATATAAAACTGTTCATTAAAAACTAAGAATCAACGTAAAGTCTAAACCAATTAAATGACCCTATTACAATTTGTACCATTCAATTCTTATAACACTAAACTGATTTGCTAAGATTTATTTTGGCCACAAACATGCCCCCATTTTCTTCCAGTGGCAAAAAACCCCCAATTTCTATAAAAAAAATCTGGACGATAAACGCGTTAATCAATCGATGCGATTTTTGGCCACAAATTAGTCCTTTACATAATAAAGATTCTGTTTAATTTAATATCGGATATTTTAATGTTTACTATTTTTTATCGATTTTTGAAACTCTAAGAATCTTCCTCATTTTTTCCTACAGCAAAAAAACACAGATCTAAGTCAATTAGCAATATGAAAATTTATCGAGGGAATCCTGATATTTTAAGGATTCATACGGTGGTTTTACTGAAGCTCTAGGTCAATTCTAAAAAACGTTACATTAGCCTAAAGTAGGAATAATAATTCCAACAAATTATACACAAGCATTGAATTATTATCTCTCTCTCTCTCTCTCTCTCTCTGACTTTGTGTACTACAATAATTGAGCGGCGCCTGATTTCGATTTCTTTTTAAAACTTAAAATTATAAACTAAATTAAACTAAACAATAAATTAACAATAAATTAAAATTAAATTATACCAGCAACACACACGAATAAACCCCGTCAAAGCGTTCAAGCCGCTGGGCTTTGGGAAAGGGGCAGGGGCACTCATCATCTATATACATCTAAAATGGTTCATTAAACACTAAGAATCAACGTTCAGCCTAAACCAATTAAATTACCCTATTACAATTTTTATCATTCAATTCTTATAACACTAAACTGATTTGCTAAAATTTATTTTGACCACAAACATGCCCCCATTTTCTTCCAGTGGCAAAAAACCGCAAATTTCTATAAAAAAAATCTGGACGCTAAACGCGGTTATCAATTGATGCGATTTTTGGCCAAAAATTTAGTCCTCTACATAATAAAGATTCTTTTTAATTTAATATTGTATATTTTAATGTTTATTTTTTTTTATCGATTTTTGAAAATCTTCCTAATTTTTTCCTAACGGCAAAACAATACTGATCTAAGTCAATTTGGAATATAAAAATTTGTCAAGTAAATCCTGATACTTTAAGGGTTCCTATGGTGGTTTTCCTGAAGCTATAGGTCAATTCTAAAAAAAATGACATGAGCCTAAAGTAGGAATAATAATTCCAACAAATTATACACAAGCATTGAACTTAACGACGGCACTCTCTCTCTCCCTGATACTGCACGTTGTACTTCGCTGCGAGCTTGGCTGCAAAGCCTTCGGCGTCGTTTGATAACGCATTAGGCCTTGGGTGTCCAGTGCTGGCCTCTAGTCTCTTCGTCGGTGATTATAGTGCCTGCCTTGCTCGGCAGTGGCACGTTCCTGCATCTGTTGGCTGCGATCCTCCGGTGTGATCAGTGCGGTTCCCCGACCGGGCGTTACTTCGTCGTAGAGTATTCGGCAGTTGTGGCCCGCGACCTTACACTAAGATACTGCCAGCGATATTTCTGGCAAAAACTGGTCCCATGTGGGCTGTGGTTAGGCAATCATCGTCTTTACTGTCCTGTTTGCCCTCTCGGTAGGGTTCTGGCGGGAAGTGTATGGCGCGGTGAACAGGAGTTCCATACCCAGGGCCTTACAGATTCGCTGAAACGCTATACTTGTGAACTGAGTCCCGCTGTCACAAACTAGAGTTTTCGGGATTCCAAACTGGCTGAGTATACGTTCGAGATACGGCACTGTGGCTCGCCGCAAGGGTATCAGCTCGACCCTTTTGCTAAACGAATCCAGAAACACGAGCAGGACCGTGTTTCCCTGCTTGGACCGTGGTAGAGGTCCAACGAAGTCGGAAGGAAAGGTTTGTTGACTTGGCGTGTAAACATCTTTCCCGCGGACCTTTTCTTCGCTGATCTTTTCCTGATTGTTCCTATGGAAGCTATAGGATGCGTTTCATGAAAATCGACTGACTATACCCTATAGCTTCCATAGGAACAATCAGGAAAATAAAAGAAAAAACCATAACTTTGTCAGATTTCAACATATTTTCACCAAATTTGATATTTAGCCATATTTTAGTATTTCTGAATTTCGATTTTAATTTCATGAAAATCGGCTGACTATATCCTATAGCTTCCATAGGAACAATCAGGAAAATAAAAGAAAAAACCATAACTTTGTCAGTTTTCAACATATTTTCACCAAATTTGATATTTAGCCATATTTTAGTATTTCTGAATTTTGATTTTAATTTCATGAAAATCGGCTGACTATATCCTATAGCTTCCATAGGAACAATCAGGAAAATAAAAGAAAAATTCATAACTTTGTCAGTTTTCAACATATTTTCACCAAATTTGATAGTTACCCATATTTTAGTATTGCTGAATTTCGATTTTAATTTCATGAAAATCGACTGACTATACCCTATAGCTTACATAGGAACAATCAGGAAAATAAAAAAAAACATAGCTTAGCCGTGTTTCAAACCATTGCCATCAAATTTGAGATTTGGCAACAAATTATTATTTCAGAATTTCGTTTTTAATTGTTTATTTAAACTCTGCAAGGGTATGCAAACTTCGGTGAGCCGAAGTTAGCTTCCTTTCTTGTTTTTATTAAACTTTGCTTTTATTTCTTGAATCTTCTCTTTGCGAGACTAACAAGAGGTGTATCAAATCTTATATTTTTAACATAACTAACAGTCGTTGTTCAGGTCAGGAGTAACCGTACGGCCGCCAGCCCAAGAGCGGATCGAAGAGCACCGCTCTTATATTTCTATCGTCCAGTCTGCTCTTTGTAGTTAAGTGAGGTTCGGGACCGCGATGCGGCGATCGCCGGTTCGCTCCCGCTCTCGTAGTTTCTGAAGTCTGTAAACGGGAGTGCGGAGTTAGTTTTTCTGTAAGCTAGTGATGATTCCAAATTTCACCTCCGAATAAACACGACGTTTTCCTACTGTCGAACAAAACGCATCCCGACGTTTTTAATTCTTTTTTCGTGGGCTCTGGTGCCAAGTGATTTTTCCATCAGCAATATCAGACGTCGCTTGACCAGTCGCCGGCCACCCAAACATTTTGATCCTTCGAGCCGGATTACCTACCAGCAACGAAGATAAGTACGCTGTTTCCAACGCCGTTTTTTTTCGTCTGGGCTGTGTCCGTGACTCCGTTAATCCGTATTCCGTTATTCCGCTATTAGAGTCCGTTATTCTTCGGTACATACATAGTCGTACATAGTCAAAAGACAAACGGTCTTTATTGCAGTTCTCCGTATTCGACTTACATACACATATTCCTCTACAGTGATATTTCACACCATTTAAGTCCAATTTCCAACATAAATAAAATCCAAATACAGTCCACTAAAGGCTCGATATAAAATCCATACAAACATACATATATCAATATAAAAAAAAAAAAAATTCCATCTACAGTCCACTGAACACACACACATAATTACCCTAGTTGGATTCCGCTAGTAATTATATGTTACAAATTAATTATATTACATTAGTATATATTAATTATATCGTCAAACAGCAACTAAACACACACACACACACATACACACACCTAATTACCCTAGTTCGATTCCGCTAGTAATTATATGTTACAAATTAATTATATTATATTAGTATATATTAATTATATTGGCAAACAGCAACTAAATACACACACACACACACACATAATCCCCGGAATTCCGCCAGTGATTATGTGTTTTTTTTAAAATCAAGTCCAAGCGCCGACCTATGTATATATATATATAAAACACACATATAAATAACATTCCAACCACCCCACTAAGGGCCCTCCGGCGCCCATACTCACATATCTCCACACATAGAATTATCCGATTATATATATATTCTTCTACATTGAGTATATTTTCTGCCAACTTAGTTCTGAGTTAATAAAACTAATAAAGATTAATAAAGCTACGAAGAACACAACATTGTTTCGTGATTGGGGTACATCCATACATTCATATGCCCGTAACATCGTTCGCAGCTGTGCAGTCATCTACATTAAACACTTCATACATCCATGTAACAGCGCGCGGTTAGCATTTTACATTTCCTAAATTCACATAACAGCGAGGGGTGATAATATCGTATTTCCACCAGCACTTTTATGAACCAACATAAAAGGTGATCTAATCCCACCGTTCGGAATCAATAATTATTAATTACCAATTGTTAATTGTTGAGTGTTGTCGTTAACTAATTAATTAATTGATAAGTGAGAATTATTGATTGCTGGTTATCGATTATTATTTTTTTTTCTCTTTGATTAATAATTAATAATAATTGATAATTATTAAATTGGTAATGATAACTCATAATTAATAATTATTAAGTTAATGATAATAATTAACAATTATTGGGTACAAATTAATAACAATAATTAACGATCATTGATTACAAATTGTTAATTATTGAGTATTAATTTGTATTATAATAAATATTTAAAGGGGCTATATATCCGTTCATTTTCTATTATATTTATTGGTTGATATTGTTTTTCCATACGCGCGAAGAGTGCGACGTTGTGTCTCCCAGTCTATGGCGATTGATTCCAAGGGCAGTAATTCAAGATTTGGGTACTGCGGTAATAGGTGCCATAACGCGCGCATATTCATTTGTCACCAAGGCGATTGCGGGATTTATTTTTTTTTCCAATTGCTGCGTCCCTTCACGATCGTCAGTCGTCGGCTTTTTTTGGTGTTCCTATCGTTAGTCACTGCTTCGTGAAATCTAGTGCGGCCGTTTCATTTCTAGTCGATTGTTTTATTCAAGTTTGTCAACACCAGAGGGCCAGTCGCCACTTCCGTAGTTGAGTATGCCAGTAGGAGACGACAAGAAACCACCGTCGATTCCATCAATCAACTTGCGAAGATCCCAATCCGTATCTCCGCGTCCGTCTCCACTTAGATCCGGGTCCGCCTCCGTCCGATCAAGGGCAAACAGCGACAACGCTCTGAATACTAGTCCTGGTCCGTCGTCAAGGGTCACGCGATCGTCCACAAAAATGGCTCCGAGCGCCATCGACGTTGCATTAAGGAAGTTTATTGCCACGACAGACCGTGTCAGTCAATTCCAGGCCAATATCCAAACTCCGGGCACCCCGGAAACCACTCAGCTCTCTCCGTACATGTGTCAAGTGCGTCGCGACCAGATTCGGTCACTGTGGGAAAAGGTGGAAAGGGATTACGAAGGTTGTTCCGAACTCGTAGCGGCATCCGAGGAGAGTAGGACTATCGGGCTAACGCTTCAGTCCAAATATGAATACTGTTTCTCGGTCTACGAAAGATGTGTTTCCAATCTCCAAGAGTTGATCGATAAGGGCGCGCCTCCGTCCGTTCAGGCTTCCACAAGCATTCACGTCCCAAATTCTACCGGCTGTCGTCTACCACCCGTGGACACCGAAGTCTTCACAGGCGATTATCTTCGGTGGCCCACCTTTAGGGACCTGTTTACGGCAATCTACATCAACAATTCGCGCCTCACGCCGGTGGAACGGTTGTTCCACTTGCTTTCCAAGACAAGCGGGGATGCGCATGCCATTGTTTCCAAGACACCACTGACCAACGAAGGGTTCAGTTCAGCGTGGCGAAATCTTACGATGCGCTTCGAGAATCGGAGGTTGCTAGTCAATAGTCAATTAAAAATTCTCTTTAACATCCAGGCTGTCCCCCAAGAGTCCGGGAGCGCTTTAAAGGAGCTGCAAGGTACTATACAGAGTTGCCTGACAGCCTTAGAGATGTCTTCTATTCAGGTCGAAGCGTGGGACTGTCTCCTGGTGTACATGGTGTCGTCGAAGCTTCCCAAGCTTACACTTTCCATGTGGGAGCAGTCGATCCATAATAAAGCGGAAATTCCTACCTGGAAGGAACTTGATTCCTTTCTAACGGAGCGTCATCGCACGTTGGAAGCCATTGACGATGTCCGGCCCAATGGGCCCGTGCAGGTTCCGTCGAGACCGTCAAATGCTAATGGACCCGCACGCAGGCTGAACGCGTACGAAGCCCGGGTGGCTCCAGCGCTCAAAGGGTGCGATCTGTGTTTGAGGGAAAATCATCCGGTGCGACTATGTCCACGGTTCCTAGAAATGGACGTCAATGGTCGGTCAGACTACATAAGGAGGAAGCAGCTTTGTTTAAATTGCTTTGCTCGGGGCCATCAACAGCGAGATTGCACCAGCCCGCATAGTTGTTTTACGTGTCATAGCCGGCATCATTCCTTGTTACATCGCGGCAATCCCTTCGCATGCGCTCCAAGCTCGGGTGTGCCGTCGAGGCCAGCACCCATCACTACTCTAGCAGGGGCTGTAGCCCCCGAAGACCCTTCGGATGTGCAGGTGTGTTTTGCGTCCGGGTCAAGGTCCGTCCTACTGGGCACGGCCATTGTTAATATATGTCATCTGGGCTGTGATTTTCAGGCGCGCGCGCTTATCGACTCCGGTTCTGAGGCGACCTTTGTCACGGAGCGGCTTTTCAACCTCATCAAACCACCATTTCGAACGATCCAGGCCCAAGTCTCGGGACTTAATCAGACAGTAGCCGCGCAATCCAAGAAGCTCTGTCACTTTTCGATTCGGTCCCCTTCTAAACCCGGTCTGCACGTAGAAACGGCAGCGTATGTCCTTCCTCATCTGGCCGGGAATTTACCCTCGTATCCGCTGCCAAGGGATCTTCTAAAGGACCTCCCGGACCTCCCCTTAGCCGATCCTAAATTCTTCGAAAGCTCCCAGATCGATGTTTTAATCGGAGCCGACATCCTGCCGTCAGTCCTCCTGGGCAACTGCAGGCCGAACTTTTGCGGGTCGCTTCTCGGACAGGAGTCTATTTTTGGCTGGGTGCTTACAGGGCCCGTGTCCATTGCAGGGCCTCGCAACGTGTCCGCGTTCTCCACCCGGGTTTCTCGGCTGACTGAGGACCCCCTGGACAAACTTCTTACCAAGTTCTGGGAAGTGGAAGAGGTGCCTGTAAAATTGGTATCCGACTCGGATTCGGCGTGTGAGGAGAATTTCATCAGGACCACGAAGAGAGGCAGTTGCGGGAAGTATGTGGTGACACTGCCATTTCGCGACCCTGATCACGTGGGGGCGGGGTTGGCACATTCCAGGTCCTTCGCGTTGTCTCAGTTCTTGCGGAACGAACAGCGTTTGAGGAAGGACCCGTCACTCAAGGCACGGTATGAGGCCGTCATCCGAGAATACCTGGAGCTAGGGCACATGACCGAAGTTCCGGCCGTGAACCATGTCGCCAGCTATTATCTCCCACATCACGCGGTTTTCAAGCCCGAGAGCACGACTACGAAGGTGCGTGTCGTGTTCAATGCATCCAGTCCTTCCGCAAACGGGACCAGCTTGAATGACATTCTTCACGCGGGCCCAGTTCTACAGGCCGATTTGACAATCCAGATTCTCAAGTGGCGGTACTTTCGGTACGTTTTCAATGCCGACATCGAGAAGATGTACCGGCAAATTTGGGTTGATCCGAGCCATACAGTGTTCCAACGCATCCTATTTCGAAATCCCGAGGGAGAAATTCGAGATTACGAGCTGAAGACGGTCACCTTCGGGGTCAATTGCGCCCCATTTCTGGCGATCCGGGTCCTGCAACAGCTCGCAGATGACGAAGAAGTGAGGTATCCAAAGGCGAGTCATATTGTTCGAAACCACATGTACGTGGACGATGTCCTCGCCGGGGCAGACTCCAAACGTGAGGCTGAGCTGGCCATTCAAGAGTTGGATGAGGCTTTGACTTCGGCAGGGTTCCCTTTACGGAAATGGACAGCCAACAGCCGAGCCATTTTGACGAATATTCCGAGTGAGCATCTCCTTCGTGCTGACTTCCTCGAGATCGACTCTGAAAGTACGGCAAAAACATTAGGGGTGCGCTGGAGGGCGACTTCCGATGAGTTTTTCTTTGTTCCGCCGGAACATTCCTCTGATTCGTCCCTCACGAAGCGGCGGGTGCTGTCCCAGATCGCCAAACTTTTCGATCCAGCAGGCTGGCTTGCCCCCTTTATTGTCCGATCTAAAATGTTCATGCAAGACATCTGGCTCCAGGAGCTAGGATGGGACGACGTTCTCCCCGAGAAAGCGGCTTACAAATGGACCGAGTTTCTTGAAAGCTATTCCTCGCTCGATCAGATCCGCATTCAGCGTTGGGTCGCGTTCCGGCTAGGGCTGAGGGTGGAGCATCATGGGCTCTGTGACGCGTCGCAGAAGGCGTATGGTGCGGCCATCTATGTCTGAGTTGAAGTCGGGTCCACAATAATGGTGAATCTGCTCACGGCAAAGACGAGGGTGGCACCGGTGAAAACAGTGTCGCTCCCGAGGCTAGAGTTGTGCGGGGCCTTGTTGCTGTCCGACATGGCCGCCGCTATTCTTCCAAAGATGCCCGGCTCCATTGCGGGCTTGCACTGTTGGACCGATTCGACAATTGTGTTGGCATGGCTGGACAAACCAGCGTGTCACTGGACAACGTTCGTGGCTAATAGAGTGACTAAGATCACGCAGTCCACGGACGCTGGAAGATGGGCACATGTTCGCTCCGAACACAATCCGGCCGATCTCGCGAGCAGAGGTGTGTCGCTACGAGACCTTGTCGACAATCAGCTGTGGTGGCACGGTCCTGATTGGTTGCGAATGGCCCGCTCTGAATGGGCATCGCCGGGCGGCGAGTCGCCCGAGACGGACCTTGAGAGGCGAGCAGTCCAGGCCCATGTTGCAAAGGTACCCCCAGAGGATATTCTTGAGCGATACTCTAAGCTCGACAAGGCGTTACGAGTTTTCGCGTATGTGTATCGCTTCATTCAGCGTTCGCGACGAAGAACGGGTCCCGTTGAGGAGCAACTGTCCAATGATGAGATCGCCGCGGCCAAGCGGCTTTTCATTTCTACAACTCAACGCCGATATTTTGCGCTCGAATACGCCAGCTTGAGTCAAAAACGTTCGGTGGCGGCATCCAGTCCCATCAAGAATATGAATCCATTTCTGGACTATCACGGCCTCATAAGAGCGTGCGGGCGGGTGACGTCCTCCGAGGTCCTCCAATACGATGAACGGCACCCGGTCATTCTTCCGTACAATTGTCATTTTGCACGCCTCCTCGTTCATTTTACGCACCGTATAACACTGCATGGCGGCAATCAGCTGATGGTACGGCTGATCCGTGCAAACTTTTGGATACCTCGGGTCAATCTGGTAAAGTCTGTAATTTTCTCCTGCAAGGTGTGCGTTATTCACAAAAAGAGACTACAAACCCAGCTCATGGGTGAGTTACCCAAAGAACGGACATCTTTTTCGCGTCCTTTTACATATACAGGCGTAGATTATGCGGGTCCTTTCGATATCAAGAACTATACTGGACGAGCCTGTCTCGTTACAAAAGGGTATGTGCTAGTGTTTGTGTGTTTCTCGACCAAGGCGATCCATCTGGAACCCACATCCGATCTGACTACCGAGAAATTTCTTGCAGCCTTCTCTCGTTTCGTGTCTCGGAGAGGGTGTCCGCGCCAAGTTCAGTCGGACAATGGGAAAACCTTTGCTGGGGCGGCCGCGGTGCTGTCCAAGGAGTTTCTGCTGGCGCTGAAGGAGTCAGTGACGAGTGCCTACAGTCACCAACAGCTTCTGTGGCAGTTTATTCCTCCGGGAGCGCCCCACATGGGGGGTTTGTGGGAAGCTGGAGTCAAGAGCTTCAAAACACTGTTTTATAAGTCCACAGCCACTCGGAAATATACTTTCGAAGAGCTTTCCACGCTTCTCGCCAGGGTCGAGGCCTGCCTGAATTCGCGGCCGATCGCGCCAATGTCCGAAGACCCCACAGATCTGCTGGCGCTCACGCCGGGTCACTTTCTTGTTGGGGGACCCCTTCTCGCCATCGCAGAACCTGAATTAAAGGGTGCCACCACGTCTATAATCAACCGGTGGCAGCACCTTAAGGCTCTACATCAGCAATTTCGGCTGCGGTGGAAAGAGGAGTACCTCAAGGAGCTCCATAAACGCAACAAGTGGCAAACACCCACGGAGAACCTTGGCGTGGGCGATATGGTCGTTGTCAAGGACGACAATCTGCCATCCAATGAGTGGCGGCTCGGTAGGGTTGATGCTGTATTTCCTGGACCAGATGGTCATGTCAGGGTAGTGAACATTCGCACTGCTCGTGGTTTCGTTAAGCGGCCTGTCGCGAAGGTCGTCCTGCTACCGTGGGTAGCGCTCCACTCCGTAATTTTGTCGCGCCTCCTAGTCTAAGTCTCATCTCTATTTCCTACTGATTTCGTTTTTTTGTTATTCCGTCAATCAGATCGAGCACGATGTCTCCACGTCCACGCAGCGCCGGTGCCTTGGAGAGCAGACGAACTCGAGGTATAAATTCCTACCGTTGCCGAGTCTGCCACGGAGTTCATCCGCTTCGGAAGTGCCGTCGGTTCCTTCGGCTGAGTGTGGAGAAGAGGCTCCGCGCGGTGCTCGCCAGTCGCTATTGTGCGAACTGCCTGGCTCACGAGCACTCCGACGGAGCGTGTCGCCGGGGCGACTTGTGCAAAGTGTGCCACCAGGATCACCACACACTGTTGCACATGCACGAGCGGCCATCACCTCGGCGGCGGTCACATGAATCGGCGTCTTTATCCTCGCGGCAGTCGTCCACCGTGTCTCGGCCCGTGTCCGCCGCACGTGGGCCCGCTCCTATCGGCCCTCGTACCGTCATTGTCGTCACTGCTGCAGCGGCACAGTGTAAACGTCCTTCCGACGGCGGCAGTTCGGATCGATACCGGAACGCGGGTCTTCGATACCGCGGCTCTCACCGACCCATGTACACCGACGAGCTGCATCGATGCTTCACTGGCGAAATGTTTCCGCTTGCCGACGACTAACGTAGGCGGGGAGCAGGTCTGTTCGGCCGTCGTGGGGTCCAAAGTGGATGCCAACTTCCGGCTCAACCTCCTCTTCAAGATCGAGCCGCACGTGCGTATCCGCACTCCAATCCGGGAACTTGGCGAGACCGTGCGCGCCCATTTCCGGGATATTACATTGGCGGACGATCGGTTTTATCTCCCGGCGACAATCTCCGTGGTCCTTGGTGCGGACGTGTATCCGAAGGTGATGCAGCCGGGTTTCCTCAAGGTGCAGGAGGGACTACCGGTAGCGCAGAGCACCGTGTTCGGTTGGGTCTTGTCCGGAGCCTGTCACCAGTCCTGAGGAGCAGCGGATCAAGTTGCAACCCGAGTGGTTGCAAGGGGGGACGGGATGTTCAGGTCAGGAGTAACCGTACGGCCGCCAGCCCAAGAGCGGATCGAAGAGCACCGCTCTTATATTTCTATCGTCCAGTCTGCTCTTTGTAGTTAAGTGAGGTTCGGGACCGCGATGCGGCGATCGCCGGTTCGCTCCCGCTCTCGTAGTTTCTGAAGTCTGTAAACGGGAGTGCGGAGTTAGTTTTTCTGTAAGCTAGTGATGATTCCAAATTTCACCTCCGAATAAACACGACGTTTTCCTACTGTCGAACAAAACGCATCCCGACGTTTTTTATTCTTTTTTCGTGGGCTCTGGTGCCAAGTGATTTTTCCATCAGCAATATCAGCCGTCGCTTGACCAGTCGCCGGCCACCCAAACAGTCGTATTGACTGATACAGAGTTACACGGCCCTAAAAATCGATTGGTGGGGTGGGAGGTCGTTGCGTCGCAGGCGGGATCTTCTAGAGATCCGAGTCAATGCCCGAGCGAGGATATTGGGGTGCGAAGACAGTTTTTCTTTGTAGGACTCTTTTTGCTTCCGGATTACGTCTTTCACTGCGAGGATGCCCAGATCCCGGTGGATGTTTTCGTTGCGAACATACCAAGGTGCGCCAGTGATTGTTCTCAATATATTTGATTGTGCGCGCTGTATGATGTCTATGTTGCCGCTGTTCACGTTCCCCCACAGCTGGGAGCCATACGTCCAGATTGGCTTTAGAACTGAATTGTAGAGTAGTAACTTGTAGTCCAGGCACAGTGGCGATCGTGAGTTTATGATCCAGTGGAGGCTGATGGCTTTCAGTTTCAGGTGCATCTTCTTGGATTCGATGTGCTTGCGCCAGGTTAGTCGTCTGTCAAGGTGGACGCCAAGGTATGTTACTTCGTTAGCTTGGGGGATCTGCATACCGTTAAGTGAAAGCGGAGGGCATCTTTGTCTATTGAGAGTAAACTTTACATGTTTACGCTTTTGTTCGTTTATTTTAATGCGCCAGTCGGACAGCCACCTTTCCACTACTATAAGATGATTAGCCAGTTGGTTTGTTGCTTGCGTTGGGCATCTGGAGCGACTGAGGATAGCGATACAAAACATAGAGACACAGGCCGAGTGCGCTTCCTTGTGGAACTCCAGCTTCGATGATGTATGTAGTCGCCCGAAGTAGCTGCGTTGCATCTCACTGAGAATGCCGTATTGTAGAGGTCATACCTCCAGTAGCTTGTGGGTGTATGTTGGCAAATACGTTTTAATTTTACGCATGAGCCCATTAAGCCAAACTCGGTCGGAAGCTTGAGATACGTCGAGAAAAATAGCGCTACAGTATTCTCGCAGTTCGAAGGCTGAGCGTATTTCGAATGTTAATCTGCTGACTTGCTCGATGGTTCCGTGGTTTCTGCGGAAACCAAATTGGTGTGCCAGATGTGGAAGTTGCGATGCGAGTTAACAAGCATTTTTCAAACAATTAGGCAAACAAGAGAGGAGGCTTATTGGTCTTTCGGCCAAAATGAAGGTGCGGTTGGCTGGGGGTAGTCTCTGGCTGACCTATTGGCAGGAGGAATGAATTTGAGGCAGGGTTTGGGTGGAAGACACTTCGGAGATGTGTAGCGAATGTTTCAGCTCGGTCTTCGTCGCTGCGAGCCCAGCATCCCGAAGAGTTTCTCATCGGGGTGATCGTTTCCATTGGGGCGCTAAGATTTGGATGGGCCCTCCACAGTCCGTGATAAGTCCGAGACTGCTTTGGCACTTATTAGATTGCGAGGTATGTTTTTTGTCACCGCAAAATCAATAAGGTCTGGGAGCTTGCGTGGAGTCCAGTTTATTTCTCACATTTATAATTGCATTGCACAATTGTCCTCCTTTGGGAGTCACTAGGCGTGATCCTCCAGTGCGTATGTTTGGCATTGTAGTCTCCTGCGGCTATAAAACGATCCCCAAGTGAATTGTAGAATTCCATAAATTGTCCTTCCGAGAATGAAAAACGAGGAGGACAGTAAACGGCAGCGATTGAAAGGCTTCCGTTATTTGACTGAATTTGTATCGATGTGGCTTGCAAAAAGTATTTTGCAAACCTTTTGTGAAAATTGTGTTTAATGCGTTCTGTAATTATGACTCCAGCTCCGCCGTGGGCTTTCCCATCTGGATGATCTGTGCGGTAGAATGTATAGCGTCTTATTTGAAAGTTGTTTTTGCTTGTAAGATGCGTTTCCACCAGTAGCAGAACGTCAATAAAGTTTTTTGTCAAGAATTGTGACAATTCTAGTTTATGCCGTGAGACACCATTGGCGTTCCACATTGATATTCGTAGAGTCTGCATAGATTATTTAGACTGCTGTGCTACAAGCAGCTGTATTACCATGTTCTGGTTCTGAACTAGTGTTTGCATGGTCGTTTTCATGAATGATATAAACTCCATCATACTTTGTTGGAGGGTAAGCATCATAGTTTCCGTTTTGCTATGTGGCTGTTCTGGGGTCTGTTGAGCGCTGTGTCAGTTAGGCTGAATTGGATTTTCCGTTCCAGATCGTAGAGCATAGGCATAGGAGAAGCCGTTGGTGGTGTTTAGGGGACCGAATGAGGACCTCGCAGCTTTGGCGAAGAAGACGTCTTGCGTAACTTTTGACGCAATGTACGCATTCTGTGGATTTTGGTTGCGCGTTGCGGTCGCTTGACGCATGCGACTCTTCAACTCCTTGTACACCACACATCCTCTATAGTTTGCCGGATGGTTGCCTCCGCAGTTTTTACATTTCTTCACGGTACTGTCCTTGTTTGTAGTGCATTGAGCGAAGGTGTGGGCGTCTCCGCAGACTACACAGACAGCCCGAATGCAGTATGTGCAGTATGACCTAGTGTGTCCGTACTCTTGGCAATTAGTGCATTGCACTGGGCCGTTGCGTTTATGTGGCTCTCCAACAGTGATCCTCCGATGCAAGAGATATTGCAGCTTGTAGATGGGGTGAACTTCGTTCTTCTTCAGCAACCTGATTTTTGGCTCGAGCTCGACCTTGAAGAGGAGTTGTGGCTTTTTATCTTTATTTAGAATCTTAATAAAATTCTTGGCGGCGAAGCCCTTTTCTTTCTTTTACTACCACTTGCTGCTTTTCAGCTGGTACGTGTAATAGTTTTTCTGAGCATTGTCCAGATATTTGGACACGATGCGGAAGTGCTCTTTAGTCTTGGTTTGCACCTTTGTTTCATGGATGTTCCCTTTTGGTAAGCGGGACAACATGAAAGTTGTCACCGTTCCCGATCAACGTCGCAATTCGGTTGACCAGGGCACTCGAGCTTTTTTCCCTGATATAGATTGGAGGGGGCTTGGGTTTTTTTTGCGGTGTCTTGCGCTGGTTGGTTTTCCTCGACCTCCGCCAGTGGGGAAATCTGTTACTACTAGATTTGCCTATTTCCTCGTCGATCTTCTGGACTCGGTTAATTTTTGTTTTATTGCCTGCCGGATTACTTTGCGGGCTAAGCTTGCGCTTAATTTGGATGTAGCGATCCATTCCAGTCTGTGAGGCCGGGGCCGCTTTGGCACTTTCCGAAGTTGTTGTTTTTGTACTCGCTGTAAACGTTGGCGTCGCGGTGTTTTGAATTTCAGTGGATGTTGCTGTGGTTGTAGAAATTGTAGCACTACTTGTTGTTGGTGCGAGAGTTGTTTCCGCCAGTGGAAGGGGGGGGGGGGGGGGTTTACACTGCGAACTCCATGACGCGGGAGTCAGAGTGAGCAGAGCGGGTGAGCAAGACCGTGCTCTTTCTCTTTCAGCAGTCCGTAGAGCTGGGTTGCTCTTAATCGCCGGTTTTTCCATTTCGGTAACGCGGGTAAAATAAGAGTAAAAGCCGTTTCTTTGGTTTACTGGGCTTCTACGCTCGTTATTTTGATCGTTGCTCAATGAGCTCATTGCGGGGCACCTATTTATTTAAGACAATGCACTAGTTTTGGTTTTAGCACATCACAACTGTTACAAAAAAGTTGTCTATTGCTTTTTATAAATTGTGGTTCAGCGTCTTTTCGCTTATATTGGGTTACCCCATTTCTTTATAGGAAATGTATGTAACAGGTAGAAGGAAGCATATCCGACCCTATAAAGTATATATATTCTTGATCAGGATCAACAGCCGAGTCGATCTAGCCATGTCCGTCCGTCTGTCTGTCTGTTTGTCTGTCTGTCTGTCTGTCTGTCCGTCTGTCCGTATGAAACACTGGATCTCAGAGACTATAAGAGATAGAGTTCTAATTTTTTTCGACAGTATTTCTTATCAAGATCAAGTTTGTTTCAAAATTTTACCACGCCCACTTCCGCCCCCGCAAATCATAAAAAAGCGTATTAAGCGTATCATTTTAAAGCTAGAGTCGAATTTCGGTATGTATATTAAGAACTATAGTCTGTGTGATCCCTGAAAATTTGGTTGCGATCAGATAAAAATTGTCGAAATTATTAAAGAAATAATTTTGTATGGCCACAAACGGCTGCTGGCAGCATGCCTCATTTGGTTGACCAATTAGACCAACTAAATATTCTTATCCGTTCTTGGTTGTGTTCGGAAAAGAATCTTATAAGATATTCGAGAAGCAATTTTAATAAATGGTAATAATTATTAGCCGCTTAAATGCAATAATAACGCGTTTTTACACACATAGATACATGTGTATATATTTTTGTATGCATGTGATTATATTAAACTTGCATTTGCATTTGTCAGTTATGTTCAAAAATGTATTAACTATTTACTATGGGTAGCGGGTATCTCATAGTCGAGCTCACTCGACTGTAGCTTTCTTACTTGTTTTGTTTGGTTAACTGTTTTTTTTTATTTTATTAAAAACTATTATATTGCAGTTTTCCCGGAGCTCGGGCAAGGCACGTCCGCTCAGTTCGGTAGTTCGAACTAAATCATCTTTGTGATCCATTTGCAGGCATGGTCCTGCATTTGCACTTGCTGCAGAGTGGCTAGTGGCTGGCGCGATAGTGCGCCGGCGACCTGGTTCTGCGTTCCCCGTCGATAGCTGATGTCATACTGGAACTGCTGCAATTCCAATGCCTACCGGGCGATCCTGGCCGTGGGGTTGTCAATGGAATTGAACCACTTAAGCGAGTGATGGTCTGTCACCACCTCGAAGCGACACCCTTCCAGGTAACGAATAGCCCACACTATTGGAAGGCACTTCTTTTCCGTCACGGAATAGTTGCGTTCTGAGGTTTTCAGTCGGCGGCTGGCTTATTCGATGACTCTTTCTTGCTTATCTATGGTTTGGGTAAGTACCGCCCCAATACCATGGCGTCGGTCTGAAGGGTGAATTTTTCGGCAAAGTCGGGACAAGCGAGGATCGGGGCTTGTGTGAGCAGCTCCTTCAGGCCTTGGAATGCCTGCTCCTGCTTTTCGGTCTACTTCCATTTCCTGTCCTTCTTGAGTAAGGACAAAGATGGGCTCCACTACGTCGGCGAAGTTTGGTACAAAGCGTCGGTACCATGACGCAATGCCCAAGAATCGGCGAAGCTCTTTGAGGTTCCTCGGTGCTATCAGCTCCCGTATGGCGGAAATTTTCGCGGGGTCGGTGTGAATACCAGCTTCGCTGATCACATGTCCGAGGAATGTGATGCTTCTTTGGAAGAAGTGAAGAAGTGAGGCGGTGAGGGAGTGCCCCTCCACCGTGACCCTAGCACGGATACGGCTGTGCTCGTGTCTTATGATCGGCTTTTGTGTGTCTGGGGAATCGGTGGGGCTCTCGGGTAACTCTCGGATACTCAAGGCCCTTGCCCGTTTCCCGGCGTCTGCGTTCAGCAGCAGTCGATCGTTCGGATGCCTTGTTGTCCACAATTCCAACAGAACATGGTTCTGGGGTTGCGACATTCCGTTGAAACGTGCCCATCCTGTCCGCAATTGCGGCCAGCACTGGCGACGTTGATCCGCCCCACGGGCAGAGGTGACCTTGGCTGAACACTCGGGTTCGTGATCGGAGTTCGACGCGAGACGTCAGTAGGATCTTCGCGTGGTCTGCGTCGTTGTTCTGGGACACACGTAGCATTCGGCCTACGCGGCTTTGTGCTACCTCGTAGCTGACTACGAGCTATGTCAACTCAGCCAGACTCTTGAAGTCCTGCCGGCAAGTAAGCATCTGAGCCTCTGTTCTCGTACATGCGTTCCAGCTCCTGTTCTTGGGTGAAACCCACGCGCTGCATCTGTAGCCTCAAGTCGACGAGGTATTCTTTGAATGGCTCGTTAGCCCGTTGGAAACGTGTACGAATGGTATCATCCAGTCGTTGATAATATCGGGGAGAGAGAAAGAATTCAAGGAATTCTCGGCGTACCACGGCCCAGGTGCTACTTTGCAGGCGGCTGGTTCGGAACCAGTTCTCCGCCTTCCCGGTCAGAAGGACGATTAGTGCGTGGTATTTCTTATCAATACGATAAGTATGTACGATAAGTACGATAAGTCGTGCGTGAGGTACTCTCTGGCTTCCGGGCCGAAGGCGAAATACTTCGTGTGGTCGGGACTGTGAGTGTTTGGCTCCCGCTCGGTTTTTCTAGTTCGATCGGCAGTGGCGATACTGGCTTGGTATCCCCAGTGGGTCCATTTTCATACCTGAGTTCCATGTCGGACATACGGTTTAGCACGTCGGCGGTGTGTTCCGGCTGTCTTACGAAAGCGTACAGTCGAGATCGTTATTCCTCGACCGTTCCAATCTGCTCAAGCCCTAGCCAGCTGCACCACCAACCAATTCAAAATGAGTAACCTTATTTTCATAGTAATATGAACACAAGCCAAATGTTTAATGAACGTTTTGATTTATTTGGAGCCCTCTGCCTGGGCTGCCTCTTGTACACGTAATGTGTATAAAGTAAAAAGCCTATATCTCCGCTATTTATGGCACGATCGCAATAAAATTTGGACAGTCTGTGTATTTTGATAAAATGCATTAAGCTTTTTAATATGGTTTACATAACTTTATAAATTTCGGAGCTATACGTTTTTTTCAAATAGCTCCTCCAAAAAGGGGAGCAGTAAAAATTTAAAACGAACTTGATCTGCGTGCAGATATAAGAAGTCTAAATCCAAAGTTTGGTGTCTCTAGCTCTTATAGTCTCTGAGATCTAGGCGTTCTTACAGACAGACGGACAGACGGACAGACGGACGGACGGACGGACAGACGGACATGGCTATATCGACTCCTTTAGTGGTCCTGACCAATATTTAGGTAACTTTTGGGGGTCTGCCACGCCTCCTTCTGCCTGTTACAGAAAATCGCACTCGCACAAAACTATAATACCTTTGTACCTTTGGTACATGGTATAAAAAACATGTAGAAATACTAGTTTTGATATACTAGCTTTAATAAAGCACGAATACTAATACATGCCCAAAGGAAAAAAGTTAATCAAGATCATTGGTTGCAAGTATCAAAATTTTTGATCAGACTACGATCAATTTAATATCAATTAAACAAAATTTCAATTTAGATATACCAGTACCGACCATACTTAACGCTTCTCTAACAGTTGAAACTGGTGATGAACCGTATTCAACAAACTGACATTGACCAAATAGAATCCAAAGAACTTACTGAAATAAACCCTAAAATAGAAGAGCAAGATTTAAATAAGCTCACCATTTTAGCTGTATTAATTGCAGATCTGGATAATTCTACAGATTCTGATAAAATAAGCAACAGTATTACAATGGCATAATCTAATATTAATTTTATGAGCGCCTTCTGTGTGCTAGATGTTGAATTTGATTCGGGCGGTAAGAGAAAGCAGAGACAGGTCAGCAGGGCGGATTGTCAGATGGCTTTGGTGAGAGCGGGCTTCGTGTCGGCTGTTGAGGGGCTTGGCGCCATTGGCGAGCCGCAGTGGCGTTCTTTTCTATTTGAACCTCATGCAGAGATAGTCGCGATAAGTTGTCTCGGACTTAAAGGTTAAGGCCTGGCAGTGAAAAATAAAAAAAGGCAAAGGAACCAAAAAGACAAACGATTTAATTGATTTCGGCCTACCCTCAGAATTATGTGAGTCGGAAAAGGAAGGAAGGCAAAGGGGATTCCGATCAGCAGCTGTTTGTGTGTCTTTTGTAGGGGCTCGGCGTTTAATAGGGGAAAAAAACCGCAACTTTACGATATAGAAGACCGGCGGGAACACTTTCGACCCTCGGCAACGGGGCGCCCGAGAAGTTCGCATTGGAGCGATTTCGATTTGGACCTACAAGCGACGACGAACGAGCGGAGATCAGCGCGAAGAAATTCGGCGACTAACGGCGGATGAGTGGTTTTTTTTATGCACCATAACCCCGTCCCTGACCCCCTTCTCGAATAGTGAAAATCTTAAAGAAAAGATAAGGAAATTGTGCCCTTAACCCGGAAAAGCGGAATGGATGAGCCGCTAGAAGTGAGGGAGAGGGGCATCAAGCAACGGCCCCGCGAACAGGAAATTAACCTTATTACGAAAGGGAAAGGTTAGGAGGGAATAAAGAGATCAAGACAAGGAAATGTGAAAATAAATTGGAAGAAAAAAAATTAAAAGACAAGGTAGTCCCTCCTTTGTAGATGCAGCACGTAGCGGATGAGTTTTTCGGTGCGCTCTTTGCACATGATTTTCGATATTTTGGAGGTTCCGGAGTTCATTCTCTATCTGCTTCTTGCGCGTGCGTCTGTCGGACTCTTTAGCTCGCTTTGGAGCATTCTTAGGGAGACGTAGACGTTTTCCGGATTGCATGGATTTGATCGCGGCTTGACTATCTACGAACATGTTTACCGCCTCACGTGGGCGGTCTATTCTCTGCGCAAGCTCTGCCGCCTTCCTAATGGCGAAGATTTCCGCCTGGAATATACTGCATTGGCTACGACAGCCCTATCTCAGGGTCTGTACCGTATCTGTATCTATATCTATATGATCGCTCCTACTCCTCCTTCCATCTTGGAGCCGTCAGTGCTTATATTGAGGTGTCGAGTGTGGTCCTGAGCCGTTTTCCATTCTTCCGGTCCAATGAGTGTTGTTGTTTTGACATCTGGGCAGGTTCTGGGTATCATGTAGTCCGATGAACTGTGCCAGAATCCTTGTGGCGACATTTTTCCTGCTGCACTAGGCGTTGTGTGGCCTTTCCTGCAGTCAGTTGAGCGTGAATATCTAGGGGATCGATTCCGAGTATGACTTCGAGCGCTTTAGTAGGGGTTGACCTCAGCGCCCCTGATATGTAGAGCAGGTCCTGCCTCTGGGTTCTCTCCATAAGCGTGTTGTATGTTTTCTTTTCCGTGGCGTGCCACCACACTAAGACTCCGTACAGCAGTGTCGGACGCACCACCGATATGTAGACCCAGTGCATCAGAGTAGGTAAGAGAGCCAATGTGCTGGTAAGCATCTTCTTGATGCATAAAGCGCTATGGTGGCATTTTTCACCCTCTCTAGTACATTGGGTTTCCATGCCAGCTTGCTGTCTAGGACAGTGCCGAGGTATTTGACTTGTGTTTTCGGGGTCAGCCTGGTTGCATTGATTTTTGGGGGAATCCATAGCGGTACCTTGTATCTCTTGGTAAAGAGAATAAGGTCCCTCTTATCCGCGTTGATACTGAGTCCTACCTTGTCCGCCCACTCACATATCTCCCTGAGCGTTGATTCCATGATCGAGCTGAGAGTCGATGGGCATACACCCGTGATAATTATGCCAATGTCATCCGCATAGGCTTTTATCTTTGGGGCTTTCCTCTCAAATCTCTTGATCAGGTCGTCATCCACCAGGTTCCATAAGAGGGGCGATAGGACTCCAGCTTGTGGTGTTGCCCCTGTGCGCTTCCTTCACCATGCTGGCAGTGCCCCAATCAGATTGTACCCGCCTGCAATTTAGCAGGTTACGTACCCAGAAGTTGATGGCGGTGTGCGTTCCAGTTGCCTCTAGGCGGCCCATTATTGCGTCTGTGCTGACGTTGTTGAAGGCCCCGTGTTCAGTCGCAGCAGTATTTAGTCATAAGTAATAATATTCCAGACACAAAGTATGTTATAACTCTTCAGTCGCAGCGACATGCATTTATCGCAAATAAAGTATCAATTACCAGGTCAAGCGAATATGCATAGCTGCTGATACGAGGAAATGAACTGGGGCAATTCACAGTAACCGCACACTATTTATTATACGTTATTTCTGTTAGCATAAGCAATTTTGTACCTATAAATATTGTTAAGTTCCATTAATAAACTCAGTAAAAGTTCTGCCTCAAACAGAAGCTTTACTCATGCATCAGAGGCTGTCGCTGTGTCTTCAGACCCTCATTGACCCAACCAAACCAACCCAATCGTCCACCTAGTTCCAAGTGCTGGTTGCGACAACATTGCCTTTTGTAGTTTATGCACTATCTGCCAGGCATCTAAGCCTCCTCATAAACACCCCGGATATGTCCACAAACGCTCCAAGGGCGTATTCTTTATCGTGCAGGGCTTTCTCAGTGGTGGCTACTGGCGAATGTAGTGTCGTCTCTACCGATTTCAGTTTTGTGGAGGCTTGCTGGTGGGTTGACAGTAATCCTTCCACATCGTTCCTGATGTATAGTTCCACCGCAGTTTCCCAGATAGCTCGGGGACGGCCAGAGTCCGCCTAGTAAAGTTAGTCGGAGTGGTAGCTGTAAGAGAAGTTGCCCGTTTCCCAATGAGAACAGTGAAGAGAATTCGGTTACCTTAAGTAGGTTTGGATCGTTTAGTGATTCAGTGACAGAGTTGAGATACGCAATGCCGGAGCTCGGGAACGTTGCTTCGTGGTGTCGTCTGGGCCTCTCGCGTCTCGGTGATCCGGCTGCTAGCGGTTGCTCGGGACTCGCAAGTCTTCAGAGAGAGAGTCGGTGTCGGAAGTCTTCAATTTGCGGACTCGAAAGTTTTCAGAGAGCGAGAGAGAAGCGTTTTCGAAGGTCTTCGGGGCGGACTTGAAAGTGAAGTAAATAGATGTTTGTAAGGTTCTTCTAAATGTTTCTTTATTCTTTGTATTTATTTCAAGAGCGGCTGTGATGCCGCTCGAAGACTTCAATTGATTGTGTAAAGCGGCTGTGGTGCCACTCGAAGGCTTCGATTGATTGTGTTCCTTCAGTATTCCTTAAAGTTTAATTAAGGCTAGGTCTCGTTGCTGCGCTGCTCGCAGGCGTCGGCAGAGAGACGGCTATCTATGTACTTATGTATATAAACATATGCCCTCTCTTATGTAAGGAGCGCGAGGGGTATGCACATGCGGTCCGTTCATGTTGCAATTATGCCGACGCTAACACTTTCTGTGCGATCGGTTCATATTTCGGGCACTTAGGGCTTATGACCTTAAATTATGTTAACACTGCAAAAAAGTGTTACAGTGTGTACCCTTTAAGTACTCGGTACAGTGGGTATTCAATATTAGTACATACTACATCTCCCTCCTTTTAAAAAATAACGTAATATAATGAAGTTATTTTATAATTATATATATACTTGTATTTATATTACAACATTTTTTTGTATTTAAAAATTTTTCTTTTTTTTTTTTGTGTAGTTATCTTATTTATACAAAGTTTTGGGTTAAACTATGTATGGAATTATGTATGTAATTATGTACGGGTGTAGCTATGTATGGGTGTAGCTATCTACCCTTCAGTACCAGAATTCCTTTCACGGCCTTTTCCTCGCGGCCTGTCCGAAAAACAAAAACAAATTGTATGGGCTTCGTAGACTGAATTCCGAAAAGAAGTAGGCAAACAAAATTCGAACAGCATTCGGCTGCAGCCGACGGCAAAGTTCGGACAACATATTTTTTGTTGTTTTCGAAGTCATTCGGATTTGTTTCGTTTCTCCTAATTCTCTTTTCATTTTCTTCTTCTGTTGTGATCACACGTGTTCGCGTGTTGTGTAGTTAAAGTTGCGTATAAATTTAAATATTATAAGGTAAGTCAAGTTATTTTTGCTCAATTAATAAATTCCTTTGCAGAATTGATCTTAAGCATGGATATGACTTCATCTTAAACTGTTTAAATGCTAAACTCTTTGGGTATGCGGAGTTTCTTTTCAGTTAAAACTGGTATGTATCTTTGTACTTATTTATATGCAAACTAGAATTTTTAATTTGATTCTAACATTAAATTTACAGATAACATAAATTCCCGGAAGGATCTGCAGTCGGCGGAGGAAGCCCGTGAAACTTTACATTAACTTTAATTTTAATTATACCCTAGCAGGGTATATTAGTTTCAGTCAGAAGTTTGCAACGCAGTGAAGGAAGCATCTCTGACCCTATAAAGTATATATATTCTTGATCAGGATCAACAGCCGAGTCGATCTAGCCATGTCCGTCTGTCCGTCTGTCCATTTCTACGCAAAGTAGTCCCTCAGTTTTAAAGCTATCTGAATGAAACTTTGCAGTTAGGCTTCTATATACTCTCACTCGTACATATGTCGGAACGGGCCGGATCGGACCACTATATCATAAGCTGCCAGAGGAACGATCCGAAAAATTTTCAAAAAACTATTATAACTTTGTCAGTTTTCAACCAATTTTCACCAAATTTGATATTTGCCCATTTAGTATTATTTCCGAATTTCGGTTTTAATTTCATGAAAATCGGCTGACTATATCCTATAGCTTCCATAGGAACAATCAGGAAAATAAAAGAAAAATTCATAACTTTGTCAGTTTTCAACATATTTTCACCAAATTTGATAGTTACCCATATTTTAGTATTCCTGAATTTCGATTTTAATTTCATGAAAATCGGCTGACTATACCCTATAGCTTCCATAGGAACAATCAGGAAAATAAAAGAAAAAACCATAACTTTGTCAGATTTCATTCATATTTTCACCAAATTTGATATTTAGCCATATTTTAGTATTTCTGAATTTTGATTTTAATTTCATGAAAATCGGCTGACTATATCCTATAGCTTCCATAGGAACAATCAGGAAAATAAAAAAACCATAGCTTAGCCGTGTTTCAAACCATTGCCATTAAATTTGAGATTTGGCAACAAATTATTATTTCAGAATTTCGTTTTTAATTTTTTGTTTAAAGTCTGCTAGGGTATACAAACTTCGGTGAGCCGAAGTTTGCTTCCTTTCTTGTTTTATATTAATAAAAGTATAAAATTTAAATAAAAAAAGGAACAAATTAATCTGGGATTCCAGGGATTTTCTATAGGTTTTCTTTTGTGATTCCTCTGGGATTCTTAACTGAATTCCTAGCTGATTCTGCACAGATTCCGCTTATAAATTCACGTTTGATTCAGGAGGGAATCTACTTCGAAAATCACGCTGAATTCATGCCCTGATTCACGTGTGATTCAGGAGGAAATCTATTTCGAAAATCACGATGAATTCATGCCCTGATTCAGGTCGAATTCCGATATGATTCACCGGTTAGTTCGAATTCACCCCTGGAGCCTCTTTTTCAAAATTTTTGTATGAAAATTCAGCATGCATTCAGCATGAATTCAGGTGTGAATCAGGTTCAGTCCTACATGATTCTTCTATGAATCAGGTCTGAACGGTACTGAAGGGTATGTATGGGTGTAGCTATGTATGGGTGTAGTTATATATGTAGCTATGTATGTAGCTATGTATGGATGTAGCTATGTATGGCCATACTAAGTACAATTTATGAAATAAATTTTTATACCCGCTACCCATAGGTTAGAAGGGTATTATAACTTTGTGCCGGCAGGAAATGTATGTAACAGGTAGAAGGAAGCATTTCCCACCCTATAAAGTATATATATTCTTGATCAGGATCAACAGCAGAGTCGATCTAGCCATGTCCGTCTGTCTGTCTGTCTGTCCGTCTGTCCGTATGAAACACTGGATCTCAGAGACAGTATTTCTTATGCTTGCACGCAGATCAAGTTTGTTTCAAATTTTTACCACGCCCACTTCCGCCCCCGCAAATCATAAAAAAGCGTATTAAGCGTATAATTTTAAAGCTAGAGTCGCGAATTTCGGTATGTATATTAAGAACTATAGTCTGTGTGATCCTTGAAAATTTGGTTGCGATCAGATAAAAATTGTCGAAGTTATTAAAGAAATAATTTTGTATGGCCACAAACGGCTGCTGGCAGCATGCCTCATTTGGTTGACCAATTAGACCAACTAAATATTCTTACCAGACCTTGATTGAGATCGGAAAAGAATCTTATAAGATATTCGAGAAGCAATTTTAATAAATGGTAATAATTATTAGCCGCTTGAATGCAATAATAACGCGTTTTTACACATATAGATACATGTGAATGTATTTTTGTGTGCATGTGATTATATTACACTTGCATTTGCATTTGTCCGTTATGTTCAAAATTGTATTAACTGTTTTTTCTGGCGTCCTGACGCTTTTCTGGTTTAAGTATGGGTAGCGGGTATCTCGCAGTCGTGCTCACTCGACTGTAGCTTTCTTACTTGTTTTAATCTATCCTTATGAACTGTTTGTTTCTTACTTTTTTATTTGTTATTACTATGTTATCTCTATCTCGTATTTCCGTTACTTTATACGGACCTATATATTTAGGATCTAACTTATGACCTGTCTCGATATATATATATATCTATATCTCTTACTTTCTGATCATATAGTAATTTATTTCTATTCTTATTTGCTTCTAGCATAACTCTAGCTCTTTTATAAGCTACCTCTAATCCATATTTACTCTCCTTAGCATAGTCATCTATATTATATACGAGTTCTATGTTATCTATGCTATTAAATTCCTTTGGTAAATTATTTGTTTTACCAAGTACTAACTCATATGGACAATATTTATGTGCCATTGAGGGGGTCGTGTTAAAACAAGCCATACGTCCCAATCAGATTTATCAATCGATATGTAAAATCGTATATACTCATTAAAAGTTCTATGACTTCTTTCTATTGTTCCAACTGTCTGGTGGTGGTGTGCTGTAGATGATATGTTTTCGATTTTCAAATATTTGCACAAGTCATTTATAATTGAATTTTTGTATTCTGTTCCCATGTCCGTAATGAACGTCTTCATTGGGCCGTACTTCAGAATAAATTATTCGAAAATGGCTTTAGCAACAGTATTTGCGTTTTTATTTGTAATTGGTATGGCAACTGGATATTTTCTTAAATCACATATTAACGTGACTACCTATTCATTACCATTCTCTGATTTTGGTAGTGGACCAACAGTGTCCACTATCACTCTGTCGAAATTTATTGGTGTATCTGGTCTTCGTATGAGATGTAATTTTTGACTTCTGACATTTATGACATTTTCTTATGTACTCGGGTATATCTTTAGACATACCTTTCCAGTAATAGTGTCTTCATAATTTGGCCAAAGTTTTTGATATGCCAGTGTGACCTCCTTGAATTGGATCGTCATGAAGTTTAGACAGAATAGCTTCTTTGTCTTTTAGACTTTTTATTTGGGTCCCCGGGTTGAGTAGCGCTACTCTTAACGATTTAAATGTTTTGTTGCCCATTAATTTGAAATTATCTATTGAAATATTGTCAAAGATATTTTCCCACGGTGCCCATTTTTTTTTAAGCCTTTGGAAAATTGACCTAAACCAATAACTCCATTAGTATATAATTCGCCCACATTATATCTTTCGATTATTTTCTTACCATGCCTAAGAAAACATAGTATATCTTTAATCTGCAAGGTCACTACTTTACGTACTTCGTCATTGTTTATAACGTCGTAAACGTTGGGCTTAGAAGCTTGATCAATAGTTTGCCTGGGCAATTCTATTTCTTTGTTTTCCTCGCGGATTTTCTGTCTATTCTGGTATCTTGTAGTGACTTTTTTAATATTTCCGGTTATGTTCTGTAGTTCTTTGATGGTTATTCTTGATAACGCATCAGCTACCTAGTTATTATTGCCCTTTAAATATTCGACTGTGAAGTCGTACTCTTCTGATTCGAGCCTCATACGCGTCAGTTTTGAGCTTGGATTAATCATTGAGAAAGGATTCATCAACCCGACTGTGTGGGCTTCGATAATTTTTTATGTAAACAGGTTCTTCATCTTTTAATCTTAGTTTTTGTCTATAAAAATTGTTTGTTGATATTGATTCGCTTTCAATCCGAATATATCACTATACTGGGTGCATTAGATGGAAAGCTGTGACTTGAACTGTGGAGAGAAGTTTTTCGAAAGTTTTCTCTATTGTCAAGATTTGTTTGGACTACATAGTAGTTCGAAAGTGATTCATATATTACTGTACTGTACTGACTACTTGATCAGTGTTCGTCGTATTAAGTAACCTTATAAAAGCGTTACTAGACGTTGCTATGGTATTTGCAATGTAAATACCATGCTGAATTTCCTGATTTGGAATTAGTACACTGTCTTCTTGAGAGCTTAATTGAATTTTTCTAATAACTTGGGATCTTGCTGGCAGAAGAATTGAGTTGTTGCCAGAACTGTGAGCTATTGGTACGTTAATTGGATATTTCAAATTATTGGGTCTAATTATAAGCCAATCTTCAGATGGCTTGAAGTCTAATTGACAATTGTACTTTTTAATGAAATCGATGCCTAATATTCCATCGCATGGAATGGGAAATTGGAAATTTACGATATGAAGATCGTGTGGAATTACATACTTTGTAGTTTGTATTTCAATGGAAACTAAACCTTTGGACTTGGTTATTTCTTGACTTATTCCCTTTATGTCTATAACATTGTCAATTTGGATATTATCCAAAATATCTGAAGTTTCTTTTAAAACTGAAATGTCTGCACCCGTGTCTATAAGAAAAACTAGTTCTTTCCCTGTATTTCCATTGGTAAATGAAACGAATATGTTCTGACTGAGATTAATAGTTTTTGTAATACAGTACAGTGTTTTGCTGTCCAGTTGCTTCAGTGCAACTACTTACAAACTTGGAAACGGCATCATTCATTGTATTGAATGTTCCCGCCTGCATGATAAGTTTTACCTTATCAATTGTGCAGTTCTTTGTCATTGCCTTTACGGCATGCTGAGTAGAATAGGTCCTTGCCAGTTCTAATGATAACCCGTCTGATATATACACTGATAGAAAAAATCAAGAATTTTGGTCATAAAATTGAGAATTTTCGGTCGTGATAGTAGCGTTAGAATTTTTCGATCTTGTTTTGAGATTATTGTTCATTACATCAAGAATTTTTGGATTCTAAATTCAAGACTTTTTAAATCTTATTTAAAACGGTAAAAGAGTTTACAATAAGAATATTAAACGTTGAATTGTGAAAAAAAAATCTTAAAACATTACCAATTAAAAAAAAAAGAAACAATATTTTTTTAAAGAATTTTTGTTTTATATTTTTTTGTTTATATATTATTTTAAATTGAATTTATTTTAATTTTTATCTCCATATTTTTTGCTGGACTGGGTGGGGTTAGAACCTGGGACTCTGGGTCTCTCAGACCAGGCGCTTACACAACGCGCCAAGTAGCTAACCTGGAATAGGACCCCGATGTGTACATATGTACTCCCTCTGTACTCCCTCTGTAATCCCTCTGTAAAACTAAGAATGAAAAAATCTTAATTTAAGACATTTTTTTCTTGATATTAATCTTTTTTTGGTATTGTTTTACGAATATTTCTTATTGTTTTGAGAATATTTTGTATTCTTTTAATCTTTTTTTTTAAGAATGTGAAAAATCTTAAATCTAGGTTCTTTTGGGCTTGAATAAACCATAAAAAAACTTATTTATAGAATTTTCGTACTTATATTAAGAATAAGCATTAAGAATGTACAAAATCTTAAAAGACGACTTTTTTTTCTATCAGTGTAAGCTCCTTCTAAGGCTTTAGTCATTTGTTCATTTTCCTGCGTATATTGGTTTGCAGTTTTGTTGCGTTGCTGTAGATTCATCAGCTTTGCTGACAATACCTCCACAGTTTCGCCGTTGACGTTGCCTTTTAGCCTAGAAATCACCTGGCAAATCGTTGTTTCATTTCCTATCAGATTCCTAGCAGCTCCTTTTAATTTTGTTTTTATTATTGAGACTGCGAGTTGTTCATGCTCGCCCTTAATTGATTCTACTATTTTCAACGCATCTACGAAACTTGTTAGGTTTTCTGCTTTACCATCGAACACTGGTATCAGCTTGAATGCGGTATTTATGAAATCAATGTTAGTTTGCGCCATTGCGACAGGAGTGCTTTCCTCACTTGGAGTATCAGAATCTGGGTAGATGTCAGTATCGGTGTAAACCGCTGGAATGGTCAGATTATTAAAATCTTCCTCTTCTATTTTGGGTTTAGTTCCAATAGTCTCTTCTGCTTCTACTTCGTTCGTATCAGCCGATTCTGGGTCAGGAGCAGTGTCAACTGCTATGGGAGTGTTTAGTACATTCGGTACCACTATTTCTAGATTGAACTTTTGTTTAATTGTTTAGATACTTGGGACCAATGATCTCTATTCAATCTCTCCCTGTGCCCATGTATTAGTATTCGCGCTTCGTTAAAGCACTTTACTAATATATCGACATGTCTATTGATAGTTGTCTTTTGGATTGGCCTGTTTTGTGTTAATGACTTGTAAGATTTGTCAAATGTAGTTTTGATATCATTAATTTCTTTATACAGCTCATTCCAATCCATTATCTCATGGTTATTGTAGTTGTGTATGTAAATTTTTAGTTTTTAGTTCTATTTATGAAGTAAATAGTCTTTATTTATAACATTATTGAATATATGTGTTTATTGAATATATATGTATTATGTTTTCTCTTAGATTTTATCCAGGTCATTAGCCCGGCTCATGTACCTTTTTTTAAGACATTTATTGTGCAGCTTATAGATTTTGTAGAAAAAATTTGCGCACATTATTACAACAATTATTATTAAAAGTACATGTACCCAATTCGAGTCGATATTGTTGGCTTCTACTTTGTTAATAACATTTGCAGTGGAATCCACTGTTTTTATATCCAACGTCATTTTTGTAGGTGGTACATACATATACCTTTAAACTATACTTTGGGTTATTATTACTGTAACTTTCTATTGAAAATTTGCTTATTGCATTACTTTTCATCTATTTTAACAGATTTCTACCTATTGTTTTGATAGCTTTACGGGCCATACGACTAATTGGGCGGAGAAGGTTCCGCTCAATTTTACAATTTATATTATATTATATAAAAACAAGAAAGGAAGCTAACTTCGGCTCACCGAAGTTTGTATACCCTTGCAGAGTTTAAATAAACAATTAAAAACGAAATTCTGAAATAATAATTTGTTGCCAAATCTCAAATTTAATGGCAATGGTTTGAAACACGGCTCAGCTATGGTTTTTTTATTTTCATGGTTGTTCCTATGGAAGCTATAGGATATAGTCAGCCGATTTTCATGAAATTAAAATCAAAATTCAGAAATACTAAAATATGGCTAAATATCAAAGTTGGTGAAAATATGTTGAAATCTGACAAAGTTATGAATTTTTCTTTTATTTTCCTGATTGTTCGTATGGAAGCTATAGGATATAGTCAGCCGATTTGCATGAAATTAAAAACGAAATTCGGAAATAATACTAAATGGGCAAATATCAAATTTGGTGAAAATTGGTTGAAAACTGACAAAGTTATAATTTTCCTGATTGTTCCTATGGAAGCTATAGGATATAGTCAGCCGATTTTCATGAAATTAAAATCGAAATTCAGGAATACTAAAATATGGGTAACTATCAAATTTTGTGAAAATATGTTGAAAACTGACAAAATTATGAATTTTTCTTTTATTTTCCTGATTGTTCCTATGGAAGCTATAGGATATAGTCAGCCGATTTTCATGAAATTAAAATCAAAATTCAGAAATACTAAAATATGGCTAAATATCAAAGTTGGTGAAAATATGTTGAAATCTGACAAAGTTATGAATTTTTCTTTTATTTTCCTGATTGTTCGTATGGAAGAGCTAGAGACACCAAACTTTGGATTTAGACTTCTTATATCTGCACGCAGATCAAGTTTGTTTTAAATTTTTGCTGCTCCCCTTTTTGGAGGGGCTATTTGACAAAAACGTATAGCTCTTAAATTTATAAAGTTATGTAAACCATATTGAAAAGCTTAATGTATTTTATCAAAATACATAGATTGTCCAAATTTCATTGCGATCGTGCCATAAAAACACACATTACGTGTACAAGAGGCAGCCCAGGCAGAGGGCTTCAAATAAATCAAAACGTTCATTAAACATTTTACTTATGTTCACATTACTATAAAAATAAGATAACTCATTTTGAATTGGTTGGTGGTGCAGCTGGCTAAGCTGAATCTTTTTGAAATGTTAGTTGTCACGGGTTCGAATCCCGTCAGCGACGAGAGAAAAGTTTTTTATTTTTAGCAAATTTTTTTTTTTTTTTTTTTTCAGTAAATCAAAATAATTAAATAATAATAAAAAAATTCAAGCAAAGAACTATACTTAATGTTTTGAAAAATTCCTTATGCCTGCCTGGGGTTGATTCGAACCCAGGCCAATTGCTTACAAAAATGTATGTGTAGTTTTACCCACTGAGCTATCGACTTTGCTCTTGAATGTGAAGACATTTGCATTATATGTAAATTTGTCTCAGTTTTTTTTTCTTATTATCTTTCTTTTATATAATTTTGGGACGCGCCTTGTAATGGTACATGGTATTCTACTGTCGGGACACCCGACTGTATGTCCATCTTGTTTCTTTTATTTTCCTGATTGTTCCTATGGAAGCTATAGGATATAGTCTGCCGATTTGCATGAAATTAAAACCGAAATTCGGAAGTAATACTAAATGGGCAAATATCAAATTTGGTGAAAATTGGTTGAAAACTGACAAAGTTATAATTTTCCTGATTGTTCCTATCGAAGCTATAGGATATAGTCAGCCGATTTTCATGAAATTAAAATCGAAATTCAAGAATAATAAAATATGGCTAAATATCAAATTTGGTGAAAATATGTTGAAATCTGACAAAGTTATGGTTTTTTCTTTAATTTTCCTGATTGTTCCTATGGAAGCTATAGGATATAGTCAGCCGATTTTCATGAAATTAAAACCGAAATTCGGAAATTACTAAATGGGCAAATATCAAATTTGGTGAAAATTGGTTGAAAACTGACAAAGTTATAATTTTCCTGATTGTTCCTATGGAAGCTATAGTCAGCCGATTTTCATGAAATTAAAATCAAAATTCAGGAATACTAAAATATGGGTAACTATCAAATTTGGTGAAAATATGTTGAAAACTGACAAAGTTATGGTTTTTTCTTTTATTTTCCTGATTGTTCCTATGGAAGCTATAGGATATAGTCAGCCGATTTTCATGAAATTAAAACCGAAATTCGGAAATTACTAAATGGGCAAATATCAAATTTGGTGAAAATTGGTTGAAAACTGACAAAGTTATAATTTTCCTGATTGTTCCTATGGAAGCTATAGGATATAGTCAGCCGATTTTCATGAAATTAAAACCGAAATTCGGAAATAATACTAAATGGGCAAATATCAAATTTTGTGAAAATTGGTTGAAAACTGACAAAGTTATAATTGTTTTTTGAAAATTTTTCGGATCGTTCCTCTGGCAGCTATATGATATAGTCGTCCGAACCGGGCCGTTCCGACATATGTACGAGTGAGAGTATATAGAAGCCTAACTGCAAAGTTTCATTCAGATAGCTTTAAAACTGAGGGACTAGTTTGCGTAGAAACGGACAGACGGACAGACGGACATGGCGAGATCGACTCGGCTGTTGATCCTGATCTAAAATATATATACTTTATAGGGTCGGAGATGCTTCCTTCACTGCGTTGCAAACTTTTGACTGAAACTAATATACCCTGCAAGGGTATAAAAATATGCATCGTAGTGCAATCAAAACAAGTAAGAAAGCTACAGTCGAGTGAGCTCGACTGTGAGATACCGGCTACCCATACTTAAACCAGAAAAGCGTCAGGACGCCAGAAAAAACAGTTAATACAATTTTGAACATAACGGACAAATGCAAATGCAAGTGTAATATAATCACATGCATACAAAAATGCATACACATGTATCTATGTGTGTAAAAACGTTATTACTGCATTTAAGCGGCTAATAATTATTACCATTTATTAAAATTGCTTCTCGAATATCTTATAAGATTATTTTCCGAACACAACCAAGAAAGGATAAGAATATTTAGTTGGTCTAATTGGTCAACCAAATGAGGCATGCTGCCAGCAGTCGTTTGTGGCCATACAAAATTATTTCTTTAATAACTTCGACAATTTTTATCTGATCGCAACCAAATTTTCAGGAATCACACAGACTCTAGTTCTTAATATGCATACCGAAATTCGACTCTAGCTTTAAAATGATACGCTTAATATGCTTTTTTATGATTTGCGGGGGCGGAAGTGGGCGTGGTAAAAATTTGAAACAAACTTGATCTGCGTGCAAGCATAAGAAATACTGTCGAAAAAAAATGAGAGCTCTATCTCTTATAGTCTCTGAGATCCAGTGTTTCATACGGACAGACGGACAGACAGACAGACAGACAGACAGACAGACAGACAGATAGACAGACAGACAGACAGACAGACAGACGGACATGGCTAGATCGACTCGCCTGTTGATCCTGATCAAGAATATATATACTTTATAGGGTTGGAAATGCTTCCTTCTACCTGTTACATACATTTCCTGCCGGCACAAAGTTATAATACCCTTCTACCCTATGTGTAGCGGGTATAAAAAGTATGCAACGCAGTGCATGGGTTTATTCTGGAACGCTCTGCATCTGCTGTGGTCGTTGTGCTCTTCCTTGGCCCACGTCAGCTGGTCGTCGCCGGTTTGGCTTTGCTGGCGTTCCCTCGATGGCTATTATTTGCTTTTCCTTGTGCATGTATATTTACAATGCACACTGCTTAGTGGTCCAGGGCAGTCGGCGGTGCATCTGTGTACCCTCCTGGGCATTTCCTTAGGCGATGGAGGCTTCGTTTTTGTTCCGTTTATTGATTTTGGAACTTGGTGGGTTGCGATCTTGGGCTTGTTTATATTTGATTTTAGAAAATCAAGTTCACTTTGCAGCTTTACTGCTGTGGCCCATGGCGGGGGTGGTTGATTAGTGTACAATAGCCACTTCAAGTGCGCTATTCTCTTCTGTCACTCAGCCCATCACTTTCACTCAGATTTTTGCATATTATTTTGTGTGGGTGTGTTTATCCGCTGTAGATTCGCTGTTGATTTTGAGGTCGCAGTTTTATTATTTTTATGACGTTTTAATCAGGGATTTTATTGACTCCTGCTCCATCTCCTTGTTCATTTTTACATGTTTGGCCATGGATCCGTCATTTTTAATTAATTCTTTTTTTTTCACCATCCACAAGTGGACCAAGTCACGGTCGCCATGAAGTAAATAGATTCATTTGGTTTGATTTAAAGTGTTTCTTTATTCAAGGTTTTTTATTTTGATTCGGTTTCCAGTCCGAATATATCACTATACTGGGTGCATAAGCTGGAAAGCTGTGACTTGAACTGTGGAGGGAAGTTTTTCGAAAGTTGAGACAATACTGCTTTTTCTCTATTGTCAAGATTTGTATGGACTACATCGTAGTTCATATATTAGGTTATTTGTACTGACTATTTGGTCAGTGTTCGTCGTATTAAGTAACCTTATAAAAGCGTTACTAGACGTTGCTATGATATTTGCAATGTAAATACCATGCTGAATTTCCTGATTTGGAATTAGTACACTGTCTTCTTGAGAGTTTAGTTGAAGTTTCCTTATAACTTGGGATTTTTCTGGCAGAAGAATTGAGTTGTTGCCAGAACTGTGAGCTATTGGTACGTTAATTGGATATTTCAAATTATTGGGTCTAATTATAAGCCAATCTTCAGATGGCTTGAAGTCTAGTTGACTAGTTTTTAATGAAATCAATGCCTATTATTCCATCGCATGGAATAGGAAATTGGAAACATACGATATGAAAATCGTGTGGAATTACATACTTAGTTGTCTGTATTTCAATAGAAATTAAACCTTTGGATTTGGTTACTTCTTGACTTATTCCCTTTATGTCTATAATATTGTCATCTTGGATATTATTAAAAATATTTGAAGTTTCTTTTAAAACTGAGATGTCTGCACCCGTGTCTATTAGAAAGACAAGAAATTTCCCTGTATTTACAATGGTAAATGAAACGAATATATTTTGACTGAGATTAATAGTGTGAACTCTTGCTTCGTTTAATTCTGAATATTTAAAGGGTTTTGGGAGTTTTCCGATGAATTTTGGGAATTTCCCGACGTCTTTTGTGGAACTCGAACATTGCCTAGGTTATTTGTATGGTTTTGGCCTCGATTCGAGTTGCCACGGTACCCACGGGAATTCCCTCTATATTTATTTTTTCCTGAGTTTCCGCGTTGTGGATAATTCTTGTAGTATAGAACAGTGTTCGACTGTCCAGTTGCCTCAGTGCAACTACTAACAAACTTGGAAACGGCATCATTCATTGTATTGAATGTTCCCGCCTGCATGATAAGTTTTACCTTATCAATCGTGCAGTTCTTTGTTATTGCTTTAACGGCATGCTGAGTGGAATAACTCCTCGCCAGTTCTAAAGATAATCCATCTGATATGCTCCTTCCAAGGCTTTCGTCATCTGCTCAATTTCTTGTGTATCCTGGTTGGTAGTTTTGTTGCGTTGCTGTAGGTTCATCAGCTTTGCTGATGCCTTTTAGCCTAGAAATCACCTGGGAAATTGTTGTTTCATTATACCCTAGCAGGGTATATTAGTTTCAGTCAAAAGTTTGCAACGCAGTGAAGGAAGCATCTCCGACCCTAGCCATATTTTATTATTCCTGAATTTTGATTTTAATTTCATGAAAATCGGCTGACTATATCCTATAGCTTCCATAGGAACAATCAGGAAAATAAAAGAAAAATTCATAACTTTGTCAGTTTTCAACATATTTTCACCAAATTTGATATTTGCCCATTTAGTATTATTTCCGAATTTCGGTTTTAATTTCATGCAAATCGGCAGACTATATCCTATAGCTTCCATAGGAACAATCAGGAAAGTAAAAGAAAAAACCATAACTTTGTCAGTTTTCAACATATTTTCACCAAATTTGATATTTGCCCATTTAGTATTATTTCCGAATTTCGGTTTTAATTTCATGCAAATCGGCAGACTATATCCTATAGCTTCCATAGGAACAATCAGGAAAGTAAAAGAAAAAACCATAACTTTGTCAGTTTTCAACATATTTTCACCAAATTTGATATTTAGCCATATTTTAGTATTCCTGAATTTTGATTTTGATTTCATGAAAATCGGCTGACTATATCCTATAGCTTCCATAGGAACAATCAGGAAAATAAAAGAAAAATTCATAACTTTGTCAGTTTTCAACATATTTTCACCAAATTTGATATTTGCCCATTTAGTATTATTTCTGAATTTTGATTTTAATTTCATGCAAATCGGCAGACTATATCCTATAGCTTCCATAGGAACAATCAGGAAAATAAAAGAAACAAGATGGACATACAGTCGGGTGTCCCGACAGTAGAATACCATGTACCATTACAAGGCGCGTCCCAAAATTATATAAAAGAAAGATAATAAGAAAAAAAAACTGAGACAAATTTACATATAATGCAAATGTCTTCACATTCAAGAGCAAAGTCAATAGCTCAGTGGGTAAAACTACACATACATTTTTGTAAGCAATTGGCCTGGGTTCGAATCAACCCCAGGCATAAGGAATTTTTTCAAAACATTAAGTATAGTTCATTTTTTTTGCATTTTTTTATTATTATTTAATTATTTTGATTTACTGGCAAAAAAAAAAAAAAAAATTTTTTTTTAATAAAAAACTTTTCTCGTCGCTGACGGGATTCGAACCCGTGACAACTAACATTTCAAAAAGACTTCAGCTTAGCCAGCTGCACCACCAACCAATTCAAAATGAGTTATCTTATTTTCATAGTAATGTGAACATAAGTAAAATGTTTAATGAACGTTTTGATTTATTTGGAGCCCTCTGCCTGGGCTGCCTCTTGTACACGTAATGTGTGTATAGAAAAAAGCCTATATTTCCGCTATTTATGGCACGATCGCTATGAAGTTTGTACAATCTATGTATTTTGATAAAATACATTAAGCTTTTCAATATGGTTTACATAACTTTATAAATTTAGGAGCTATACGTTTTTGTCAAATAGCCCCTCCAAAAAGGGGAGCAGCAAAAATTTAAAACAAACTTGATCTGCGTGCAGATATAAGAAGTCTAAATCCAAAGTTTGGTGTATCTAGCTCTTATAGTCTCTGAGATCTAGGCGTTCATACAGACAGACGGACAGACAGACGGACGGATGGACGGACAGACGGACATGGCTATATCGACTCCTTTAGTGGTCCTGACCAATATTTAGGTAACTTTTGGGGGTCTGCCACGCCTCCTTCTGCCTGTTACAGAAAATCGCACTCGCACAAAACTATAATACCTGTGTACCTTTGGTACAAGGTATAAAAACCATAACTTTGTCAGTTTTCAACATATTTTCACCAAATTTGATATTTAGCCATATTTTAGTATTCCTGAATTTTGATTTTAATTTCATGAAAATCGGCTGACTATATCCTGTAGCTTCCATAGGAACAATCATGAAAATAAAAAAACCGTAGCTAAGCCGTGTTTCAAACCATTGGCAACAAATTATTATTTCAGAATTTCGTTTTTAATTGTTTGTTTAAAGTCTGCTAGGGTATACAAACTTCGGTGAGCCGAAGTTAGCTTCCTTTCTTGTTTCCTATTAGATTCTAGCAGCTCCTTTTAATTTTGTTTTTATTATCGACACTGCGAGTTGTTCATGCTCGCCCTTTATTGATTCTACAATCTCTAACGCATCCACGAAACTTGTTAGATTTTCTGCTTTACCATCGAACACTGGTATCAGCTTGGATGCAGTATTTATGAAGTCAATATTGTTTGCGCCATTGCGACAGGAGTGCTTTCCTCACTTGGAGTATCAGAATCTGTGTAGATGTGGGTATCGGTGTAAATCTTCCTCTTCTATTTTGGGTTTTGTTTCACTAGTCTCTTCTGATTCTAGCTCGTCTGTTTCAGCCGAATCTGGGTCAGGGGCAGCGTCTACTGCTATGGGAGTGTTTAGTACATTCGGTACTACTATTTCTAAATCGAATCTTTGTTTGACCGATATTATATTAGATTTGAGTCGTATCAGAAGCTTATATACTTGTGACCAATGATCTGTATTTAATCTCTCCCTGTGCCCATATATTAGTATTCGCGCTTCGTTAAAGCACTTTACTAATATTTCGACATGTTTCCTGACTGTTGTCTTTTGAATTGGTTTGTTCTGAGGAAGTGCCTTATATGATTTGTCAAAGGTAGTTTTTATATTGCTTATCTCTTTGTACAATTCATTCCAATCCATTCTATCATGTGTTTGTGTAACAAAAAAAAATGTTCTCTGTATCTAATTAATTTTTTTTGTGTTTGATTTAATTCATATTTAAGTATAAATCGTATTCTTAATAATGTTACTTGTATTTTATCCAGGTCATTGGCCCGGCTCATGTACCTCTTCTTTATTGATAACATTTGCAGTGGAATCCACTGTTTTTATATCCAACGTCATCTTGGTGGTTGGTACATATACTTTTAAAATATGGTTTGGGATATAATTATTTTGATTTTCAACTGACGATTTGCTTATCGCATTACTCTTCATGTGTTTTACAACTTTCTACCTATTATTTTGTATAGCTTTACGGGCTACACGACTAATTGGGCGGAGAAGGTTCCGCTCAATTTTACAATTTATATTATATTTATATAAAAAAAAAAATAAGCATCTTAGTGCAATCAAAAAAAGTATGCAACGCAGTGCATGGGTTTATTCTGCTTCTCTTGCTGATGCGCTGTTTACGTCTCGTTCCGTTTGTCCACGTCAGCTGGTCGTCGCCGGGTTGGCTTTGCTGACGTTCCCACGATGGCGCAGGTGGCGGTCTTGCCTCCCGCGCTTGGTGTCTGCTGCTGATATCCTGGGCCTTTGAGGTCAGGCGGCGCCGGTGCTGGCTTCGCACAGGCAGTATTCTCCCACGAAGGTGTAAGGGGCGGATTGCCTCTCACACTAGTTGTCTTTCCTCGTGCATGTATATTTACAATGCACACTGTTTAGCGGTCCAGTGCAGTCGGCGGGGCAGCTTGGCTTCTTTCTCGGTATGGCGGGGGTGCACAGTGGTTCCGCCAGAGGCCAAAAATCAAAAAAGGAATAACAACGACTAGAAAAAAATTTCAAGCAAATTGTCTCTAAAATGTTTAGACTTCTTGATGGCAAACCGGTTTTGTCGCGAAATCTAAAGGGACTTTCTAAAAATAGAATGCAAAGCGTGATGTACTTAGCAGGTGTACTTAGCAAGAATTTTTACAAAACAAAATTGCGCTTCAAAGTGGTCATACGTTTGATATAGTGATCCGATTTGCATTATTCAAAATGCATTTTGAAGTTTAAGGTATTTACTTTAAATGTATATATTAAGAATTAAATAAATCCAACAAATTTTTTAGTGAATTTAAAAAAATCGATTTAATATTTTTGTGTATTTTGTGAACGTATTTTTTATGTTTACCTAAAGTTTTAGTTGTGTTCCCCCGCGATTCCCCCATACATATTATGCTTATTGTATTAATCAGAGTTTTTACTTAATAAAAGTGTTTAAGTCAGCTGCAGAAACTTGCAGATATGTGCTTACTAGTAAAAATATCAAAAATACTGCGCTGCGCCTCTCGAACAAATAGCTTTGCAAAAATCAAAAAAGTCATAGTCGCAAAAACGATGTAAACTTAATCGACAAAAATTTCCCGACGATTCTAAATCCGCTGCCAAAACAATTTTCGGACCATTTTTGTAGATGCTATGAGCATTCAAAGTTAAAAAATATTACATTTTTGCAACACAAGGGCCAGGGCAAAACATTTTTTTTAATATTTTAAAAAATTTTCACAATATTTTTATTTGAGCAAATCAATAAAAAAAAATTAAAATAAAAAATTAAATAAAAAATGATTTAAAAAAATCTTTTTTTATGAGAAAATTCGATTTTTTCACTTTGATACCCTATAAATGGGCGAATGGGTAGGCGTGGCATATTGTCCACTTGATATATAAATTTTACAGAAATTACCTTTTAAATGACAAATTTTCTATATTTTTGTTACAAACTTCAACACGCTATGGCTATTATTAGTATTTTTGGCCGCTCTTCCATACAAGCGGATCCACTGTGGGGTGGTTGGTTTGTGTACAATAGCCACTTCAAGTGCGCTATTGTCTTCTTTATTTTATTTTTTACACCAGCCCGGCCCATCACTTTCACTCAGATTTATTATTGTGTATATTTTTGTGTGTGTGTGTTCGCTGTAGATTCGCTGTTGTTGTTGATTTCGCAGTTTACTATTTGTATGCCGTTTTAATCAGGGATTCTTTTGCGCATTTTATTGCCTCCTGCTCCATTTCCTTGCTCATTGCCCCACAAGTCCCCTCTAATCTATATCAGGGAAAAAAGAGGCAACCTTACAGCAAACTATAGAGGATGTGTGGTGTACAAGGAGTTGAAGAGTCGCATGCGTCAAGCGACCGCAATCAAAATCCGCAGAATGCGTACATGGCGTCTTCTTCGCCAAAGCTGCGAGGTCCTCATTCGGTCCCCTAAACACCACCAACGGCTTCTTCCATGCCGATGCTCTACGATCTGGAATGGAAAATCCATTTCAGCCTAACTCACAAAGCGCTCAACAGGTCCCAGAACAGCCACATAGCCAAACAGAAACTATGATGCTTACCCTCCAACAAAGTATGATGGAGTTTATATCATTCATGGAAACGACCATGCAAACACTAGTTCAGAACCAGAACATGGTAATACAGCTGCTTATAGCACAACAGTCTAAGTAATCTATGCAGACTCTACGAATATCAATGTGGAACGCCAATGGTGTCTCACGGCATAAACTAGAATTGTCACAATTCTTGGCAGAAAACCATATTGACGTTATGCTACTGGTCGTAACGCATCTTACAAGCAAATACAACTTTCAAATAAGAGGCTTTACAATCTACCGCACCGATCATCCAGATGGAAAAGCCCACGGCGGAACTGGAGTCCCAGAAAGCCCAGAAATAACCGAATACCCTTTCAGCCTGACGTCGCACAGTGGCGCCTTTTTTCATTTTGCGTTGCTAAAATCATAACTTTTGAACCAAATAAGATAATCCAATAATTTAAACGGCATTTGACAGTGAATTGATGTAAAATTTATATATCAAGGGGACAATGTGCCACGCCCACTAATTCGCCCATTTCGAAGTAAAAAAATCGAATTTTCTCATAGAAAACGATTTTTTTTGAAAACATTTATTTAATTTTTTATCTTTATTTTGATTGATTTGCTCAAATAAAAATATTTTTTAAAATCTAAAAAAATTTTTTACAAAAATTTTTCTTACAAATTTCGATTTTTTTTTTATTGTTTTTCAAACAATTTGACTACTAATAAACCTATATTGGGGGGACTACAAATAGCTCGAGCATTTTTGGACTATAAACATATGATTCCTCATCCTCTCGCGTCTTAAAATTATTCAAAACAAAAAATTAACGATTTTAACGCTGCAAATGCCTTGCGCGCTACGGGTACTCCTGAAGCGTTTTCACCCATATTTCGCCTTTTTTGACCCTGAGTTGTTTCACTAAATTTGCTCTCACAGGTGGAGTCGCAGCTAGACGCAGACTTTCTAAACGGATTCTGGTTCAGGAAAGATACACGCAACAGACCTATATAGTGTAGTTGAGTGCTCCGTGGTGCCCTAGAAGTTGTGGACTACTTTAGGTAGAAAAAGGTGTTAAAAATGGACACCTGGCAGGTAACGATTTACCTGTACAAGCCGAACCCAAACTGTCGTTTTTTTTTGTTTAATTTTCAGTTCATGAATGTATCTATAATTTAAAACCAAAATCAGTCCGATCGGTTGCATAGTTTTTGTGTAATATTACCTGAAAGTAAAAAAATTGCACCTTTTTTTTTGTATGTTGAAAAACTGGAAATATTTTTCAAATTTGAATGCCCATAACTTTTACAAAAATGATCCAATTATCTCAACGGATTTGGAGTCGTTGGGAAATTCTCTGTCGATTGAGTATAAATTAAATTGTTTTTGCGACTATGCATTTTTGAATTATGCCACGACTTTTGTTCTAGAGGCGCCACTTGGCGTCGCCAAAAACTAACTGGCTAAAATACAAAAAGTACGTGAGTGCCCACATAGAACTCGCCCCGGAGCTTAACATGGAATCGGACATCGACTACACTACGAGCGCCCTGGAAGAAGTACTTGTTGCGGCAGCTAAAATCTCTACTCCTCGAAGGAAGGAAGTAATCCAATCAGCAAAAATCCAATCAGCAAATCGAACAGCTCGTGCGAGAAAAGAGGCGCACGCGTCGGGAATGGTAAAACAGCAGATCACCAGCTTCAAAGCAACGCCTTAAGGAAGCAACCCGTTTACTCGACCAGGCTCTTCACCAACAGGATGAAACTGCACAGCTGAGTTACATCCAGAATCTTTCGCCAACAAGCACTAAGTATCCCCTGTGGAGGGCCCACCCAAATCTTAGCGCCCCTTCGGGATGCTGGGCTTGCAGCTCCGAAGTGTCTTTCAGCCAAACCCTACCTCAAATTCATTCTTCCTGCCAACAATTCAGCCAGAGGCTACCCCCCAGCCAACCGCACCTTCATTCCGGCCGAACGAAATCGAAAAAGTCATAAGAGGCACAAAAAAGGCACCTGGTGGTGACCTACTGACACCAAAGATGCTCATCGAACTTCCAAAATGTGCTATAGAGGTTGTCTGCAAACTATTTAATGGGATCATAAATCTTGGCTATTTCCCAAAAAAGTGGAAGAAATCCATCATTATAATGATACCGAAGCCTGGAAAAGACCACACAATTCTGTCATCGTACAGACCAATAAGCCTCCGCTCTTGTTTGTCTGAATTGTTTGAAAAATGCTTGATAACTCGCATAATACCACATCTGGAAGCTTGCAATATCATACCGGCACACCAATTTGATTTCCGCAGAAACCACGGAACCATCGAGCAAGTGAACAAGTTAACATCCGAAATACGCTCAGCCTTCGAACTGCGAGAATACTGTAGCGCTATTTTTCTCGACGTATCTCAAGCTTTCGACCGGGTTTGGCTTAATGGGCTCATGCGTAAAATTAAAACGTATTTGCCAACATACACCCACAAGCTACTGGAGGTATGACCTCTACAATACGGCATTCTCAGTGAGATGCAACGCAGCTACTTCGGGCGACTACATACATCATCGAAGCTGGAGTTCCACAAGGAAGCGCACTCGGCCCAAGTCTATATGTTTTGTATACTGCGGATATTCCTACGAACGCACAACTAACAACGTCAACGTTCGCTGACGATACCGCTCTCCTTAGTCGCTCCAGATGCCCAACGCAAGCAACAAACCAACTGGCTAATCATCTTATAGTAGTGGAAAGGTGGCTGTCCGACTGGCGCATTAAAATAAACGAACAAAAGTGTAAACATGTAACGTTTACTCTCAATAGACAAACATGCCCTACGCTTTCACTTAACGGTATGCAGATCCCCCAAGCTAACGAAGTAACATACCTTGGCATCCACCTTGACAGACGACTAACCTGGCGCAAGCACATCGAATCCAAGTAGATGCACCTGAAATTGAAAGCCAGCAGCCTCCACTGGATCATAAACTCACGATCGCCACTGTGCCTGGACTACAAGTTACTACTCTACAATTCAGTCCCAAAGCCAATCTGGACGTATGGCTCTCAGCTGTGGGGGAACGCGAGCAGCAGCAACATAGACATCATACAGCGCGCACAATCAAAAATATTGAGAACAATCACTGGGGCACCTTGGTATGTTCGCAACGAAAACATCCACCGGGATCTGGGCATCCTCGCAGTGAAAGACGAAATCCATAAGCAAAAAGAGTCATACAAAGAAAAGCTGTCTTCGCCCCCAAATATCCTCGCTCGGGGATTGACTCGTATTTAAAGCAGATCCCGCCTGCGACGCAACGACCTCCCAACCCAGCAATCGATTTTTAGGGCCGTCTAACTCCGTATCAGTCAATACGACTGTTAGTTAAGTTAAAAATATAAGATTTGATACACCTCTTGTTAGTCTCGAAAAGAGAAGATTCAAGAAATAAAAGCAACGTAAAAAAAAAAAATTCCACATGTTTGACCACTATAGGCCATGGATCCGTAATTTTTAAGTTTAATTTTTCAACATCTACAAGCGGACCAAGTCACGGTCGCCATAAAGTAAATAGATGTTTGTAAGGTTCATTTAAATGTTTCTGTATTCTTTGTATTTATTTCAAGAGCGGCTGTGATGCCGCTCGAAGGCTTCAATTGATTGTGTAAAGCGGCTGTGGTGCCGCTCGAAGGCTTCGATTGATTGTGTTCTTACCAGGGACCGTAAATAATGATTATTTTTATTTTTGAAATATAAAAATCAAGACAGTTTATAATTTCTTCTTTAGTCATCAAAAATAATCATTAGGCCCAAAAAGTGACTTTGGCTGCTGACTACTGGAAGGTGCTTCTACACGCGTCTCAATCTTTTCTAAGAAAGAGGTAAAGCTTATCGGCCTGTAATCCTTGGCTACTCTTTCCTGCTTTGGGCAGGAAGACAATCCGAGAGGTAGTCCTTTGGATAAGGATATAGCCCGTGCTTATACAAGCTTTATATATTGCGTGGAGCCATGGGGTGATCTCTTCTTTGGTCACCTGGAGCAGGGCTGGGAATATTCCATCAAGTTCCGGAGCTTTTATCCCTGCGAAGGAGTCTATAGCCCAGCGTATTCTTCTGGATGTTATTAGATCTGTTGGAAAACGCTCTTCACACGTTGCTGGTACCTGATGCTCATTGGCGTCGGTTACTTCTGTGCATCCTGGGAAGTGCGCTTCCATTAGTTCTGTAGTACTTTCCATCATCGCTTTTGAGCTGACTCTGTATGGTAGGTTGCTTCTCGCCGTTTCTGGGGCCGCACAGTGGCGCCTCGAGACCAAAAGTCGTGGTTTAATTCAAAAATTCATAGTCGCAAAAACGATTTAGATTTAATCGACAAAGAATTTCGCAACGATTACAAATCCAAATTGAGATAATCATTTTCGGACCATTTTTGTAAAAGTTATGAGCATTCAAAGTTGAAAAATATTTCCGGTTTTGCAACATACGAAGAAAAAGGTGCAATTTGTTGACTTTCACTTAAACCAAACAAAACGACAGTTTGGGTTCGGCTTGTACAGGTAAATCGTAACCTGCCAGGTGTCCATTTTTAACAACTTTTATACCCTTGCAGGGTATATTAGTTTCAGTCAAAAGCAACGCAGTGAAGGAAGCATCTCCGACCCTATAAAGTATATATATTTTTGATCAGGATCAACAGCCGAGTCGATCTAGCCATGTCCGTCTGTCCGTTTCTACGCAAACTAGTCCCTAAGTTTTAAAGCTATCTGAATGAAACTTTGCAGTTAGGCTTCTATATACTCTCACTCGTACATATGTCGGAACGGGCCGGATCGGACGACTATATCATATAGCTGCCATAGGAATGATCCGAAAAATTTTCAAAACAAATTGTAACTTTGTCAGTTTTCAACCAATTTTCACCAATTTTGATATTCGCTTATTTAGTATTATTTCCGAATTTCGGTTTTAATATTATGAAAATCGGCTGACTATATCCTATAGCTTCCATAGGAACAGGAAAATAAAAGAAAAAACCATAACTTTGTCAGTTTTCAACATATTTTCTCCAAATTTGATATTTAGACATATTATATTATTCCTGAATTTTGATTTTAATTTCATGAAAATCGTCTGACTATATCCTATAGCTTCCATAGGAACAATCAGGAAAATAAAATAAAAATTCATAACTTTGTCAGTTTTCAACATATTTTCACCAAATTTGATATTTTGCCATATTTTAGTATTCCTGAATTTCGATTTTAATTTCATGAAAATCGGCTGACTATACCCTATAGCTTCCATAGGAACAATCAGGAAAATAAAAGAAACAAGATGGACATACAGTCGGGTGTCCCGACAGTAGAATACCATGTACCATCACAAGGCGCGTCCCAAAATTATATAAAAGTTTTTTTATTTCTTAGTATTAAATACTGTAATTATTTTGATGTACTGGAAAAAAAAAAAAAAAAATTGCTAAAAATAAAAAAGTTTTCACTCGTCGTCGACGGGATTCGAACCCGTGACAACTAACATTTGAAAAAGACTTCAGCTTAGCCAGCTGCACCACCAACCAATTCAAAATGAGTAACCTTATTTTCATAGTAATATGAACATAAGTAAACTGTTTAATGAACGTTTTGATTTATTTGGAGCCCTCTGCCTGGGCTGCCTCTTGTACACGTAATGTGTATAAAGTAAAAAGCCTATATCTCCGATATTTATGGCATGATCGCAATAAAATTTGGACAGTCTGTGTATTTTGATTAAATGCATTAAGCTTTTTAATATGGTTTACATAACTTTATAAATTTCGGAGCTATACGTTTTTTTCAAATAGCTCCTCCAAAAAGGGGAGCAGCAAAAATTTAAAACAAACTTGATCTGCGTGCAGATATAAGAAGTCTAAATCCAAAGTTTGGTGTCTCTAGCTCTTAGAGTCCTTTAGTGGTCCTGACCAATATTTGGTAACTTTTGGGGGTCTGCCACGCCTCCTTATGCCTGTTACAGAAAATCGCACTCGCACAAAACTATAATACCTTTGTACCTTTGGTACATGGTATAAAAACCATAACTTTGTCAGATTTCAACATTTTTTCACCAAATTTGATATTTAGCCATATTTTAGTATTTCTGAATTTTGATTTTAATTTTATGAAAATCGGCTGACTATATCCTATAGTTTCTATAGGAACAATCAGGAAAATAAAAAAAACCATAGCTTAGCCGTGTTTCAAACCATTGCCATTAAATTTGAGATTTGGCAACAAATTACACAGGTCTACAAAAATTGACCTTACAAAAGTACGGTGAATAAAACCTTCAGATTGTGAAAGATCTCGGTCTGTATATTGCTAGTTCAAAAATCAAAAAAATTTCTCACGTACCAATTTTGAGGAAATCGCCCTCAAAGTACCAAAAATGACCTATTTTGGCACTTTTCAAACGCTAATAACACGGAAACCGCGCGTGTACCAAAGTTGAATTTGGACTTAAATGAAAGGCCAATCTTTCCCCTTTCAGATTTCAGATGGGTCCTGATTTTAGGACGTCAGGTTCAGGAGCTATATCGCTTTTTCTGAACTAACTTTTGAGCCGTTTTTTTGCTATGTTGTAGCCCTGAAACTAGAACAAATTTTTTGGGAGTTACATCTGAGTCATCACATTTTGTACTGAGTTCCAGGGCTACAACATAGCAAAAAAACGGCTCAAAAGTTATTTCAGAAAAAGCGATATAGCTCCTGAACCTGACGTCCTAAAATCAGGACCCATCTGAAATCTGAAAGGGGAAAGATTGGCCTTTCATTTAAGTCCAAATTCAACTTTGGTACACGCGCGGTTTCCGTGTTATTAGCGTTTGAAAAGTGCCAAAATAGGTCATTTTTGGTACTTTGAGGGCGATTTCCTCAAAATTGGTACGTGAGAAATTTTTTTGATTTTTGAACTAGCAATATACAGACCGAGATCTTTCACAATCTGAAGGTTTTATTCACCGTACTTTTGTAAGGTCAATTTTTGTAGACCTGTGTTATTATTTCAGAATTTCGTTTTTAATTTTTTGTTTAAACTCTGCAAGGGTATACAAACTTCGGTGAGCCGAATTTAGCTTCCTTTCTTGTTCTACCTAAAGTAGTCCACAACTTCTAGGGCACCACGGATCACTCAACTACACTATATAGGTCTGTTGCGTGTATCTTTCCTGAACCAGAATCCGTTTAGATAGTCTGCGTCTAGCTGCGACTCCACCTGTGAGAGCAAATTTAGTGAAACAACTTAGGGTCAAAAAACGCGAAATATGGGTGAAAACGCTTCAGGGGTACCCGTAGCGCGCAAGGCATTTGCAGCGTTAAAATCGTTAATTTTTTGTTTTGAATAATTTTAAGACGCGAAAGGATGAGGAATCAAATGTTTATAGTCCAAAAATGCTCGAGCTATTTGTAGTTCCCCCAATATAGGTTTATTGTTAGTCAAAATGTTAGAAAAATGATCAAAAAATATAAAAAATTTAAAATTAAAAAAAAATGTACAATAGTTTTTTAGATTTTAAAAAATATTTTTATTTGAGCAAATCAATCAAAATAAAGATAAAAAATTAAATAAATGTTTTCAAAAAAAATCGTTTTCTATGAGAAAATTTAATTTTTTGACTTTTATACCCTATAAATGCGCGAATGGGTGGGCGTGGCACATTGTTCACTTGACATATAAATTTCACATCAATTCACTGTCAAATGCCGTTTAAATTATTGGATTATCTTATTTGGTTCAAAAGTTATTATTTAAACAACGCAAAATGAAAGAAGGCGTCACTGCGGGCCGTCTCTATGTGGAAGAAAAAGTTCCTTCAAGAGCTTCTTTGCGCACTGCGTATTTCTGTCTTATAGTCCCTTAGTAGGATTTTATATTCATTGTTGATTGTATCATCTTTCCCTTTTTTAGCGCTTTTGAAACACTCTGTGAGGTTGTTGCGTTGGAGAGAGAGGTCACTATTCCACCATGGTGGCTTGGTACTCTTCCTATCTCCTGATACCGGGCATGATGCGTGGTACGCATTTAGTAATTCCTTGGATAGAGTCTCTTTTTCTATTTCCTCCATGGATATAACTGTGCCCGGACCAGTCGCGAGTCTCGCTGTGATTGTTCTTTTGAACTTCTTCAGGTGGTGTTCCGGGGGTTTCTGAAGACAGTTTTGGAGAATGTTCGAAGTCATATTGGAACTGGATGTACTTGCGGCTGAGAAGAATGGACTCTCAAGGACTTTCCATGCTGATACCATGTCACCCTGCCCTGCTACGAGTGTTAAGTCTAGCACGTTAGGGGAGGTAGAACCCACGAAGGTATGAAGTTCCGCTGACGCGAGCTTGCTTTTATGGAAGGCCATGGCCCTCAGGGTCATGGGTACCAGCTCCGGACGAGTTGACTATGACTGTGACATCAGCGCCCTTTTTCTCCTCCTCCGAGACGTCCAGAGTCATCTCCTGGGCAGCGTCGATGATGGAGTCAAGACTTAGGTCCTTCTCCACCTCGCCTGCTTGTGTGCGCGTCCTTGTCCCCAGGGTGGCGCTTTTAGAGGCGAAGGTAGACACTATCTATGCCCCACGCCATCTTCCCATACCTGGGGTACAGGATGTCCTCTGCCTCCTTCTTAATCTGGAGGACTGCGCACTGGAACCCCTCTTTGGGTGTCGGGCTCGCAATGTGCAGTACCTTCCAGTCTGCGGTGGGAACTTCCGGGTTTTGGCGCTGTAGCAGCTTCAGCGCCCGGTCACCTTGGATTGCGATGGGAAAGAGTACCTTCGCTTTCGGGATGGATGGGATTAACTCCCTGTCCACTAACTCGAGCTTGGCCCCCTCCCACAACGCCTCCATTTGGCTGACCGTTTGCGTCAGCCACTTCCGAATCCGTGCAAACAGCGCTTCAACGGGCCGTGCATGCACCGTCTTCCACCTTGCTTCGGACATCTTCCCGTTTTCATCGCTACGGTCAATGAGTGCCACGTTCAGGTGTCGTTTGGTCACCTCACTGACCTTTACTGTCCTCTTAGGAGGTTTCGGAGGGCCCGCGTTTCCGCTTGCTCGCTGGAGCTTCCGTGGTGGCGCCCTCTGCTGAGCGTTGCCTTTTGCTGGCAATCAACTCCTCCACCTTGTTGGAATCCGCCCGTTTATGTCATTTGTGGACCAGTGGCGTAGTGTAACCTGCCCTCTTCAATCTTTTGCTCGGCCCAGGCAAGCTTTGTCTCCTCCTCTAGAGAGATTCGCTTTGTCCCGGAACCGGCTTTGGGTCGCGAGGGAAGTCTTATACTGCGCCTTCGCCTTCCTCCCCTCGCTTGACCGTTTCGGCCCGTCACTACGCGGGGAGCTGGTACCTGGTGTCGGCGAGTTGAGTGGGCTCTCCTCCTTGCTTTTGTTGGGCTGCTCGCTCTTCTTGCCCGTGTCTGTATCGACGGCGGCACCCGAGCGGCGAAGTTTGCCCTGAAAAGTTTTTGTGGCAGTGATGGTACAATCAGTGCGACCTGCTCCCGTCGTTCTAGAGGTGTGACCGCTGGCGACCCGCAGAGGGGATTGCTCCCCCCGTGCCCGCCGGTGGTAGCAGTCGCGTCTTTCACCGACGTTTGGACTGATATCCCAGCCCCGGTTAAGTCTTCTGTCTCCATACCTCGGAAAATACTGGCTAGTTTTCAGGGGAACCACCCAATTGCGTTTTACGCCTTCCGCCAGGCACCTTCAACCATGACTAATGGTTCAATAATCATTCTCTTCTGGTTAGGAAACTTGATTCATTGGGGTTTCCAAGTGATCTTCTTAAGTGGATTTCGAGTTATCTAAGTGGCAGGTCCCAAAAGGTTCTGTTTAGAAATGTTCTATCCAATAGCCTCAGTGTCACATCTGGCGTCCCACAGGGTAGCCACCTGGGACCACTACTATTTACATTGTTTATCAACGATTTGCCGCAGGTTCTAACCAAATCCAGAGTACTCATATATGCTGATGATGTTAAACTTTGCGTGCAGTATAGGGACAGTTCACGCCAATCAGACATACGCGGAAAGTGTTGAACCGAAGCCTTAGCTAGACACTGTATTACCATGGATGGAGCAAGCGGCGATGCATTACCCGTTATCCGGGATAATACAGTGCCGATTGGCCAGCCGGCGCCCGCGTGAAGGGTTCGGATGGATTTTCGCCAGCCACTAGCCAAGGAAAAGAAAACAAAAACAAGACAGGAAGCTAACTTCGGGTCACCATAGTTTGTATATCCTTGCAGATTACAAATTAAATCAAAACAAGATGGAAATACAGTCGGGTGTCCCGACAGTAGAATACCATGTACCATTACAAGGCGCGTCCCAAAATTATATAAAAGAAAGAGAATAAGAATAAAAAACTGAGACAAATTTACATATAATGCAAATGTCTTCCCATTCAACAGCAAAGTCGATAGCTCAGTGGGTAAAGCTACACATACATTTTTGTAAGCGATTGGCCTGGGTTCGAATCAACCGCCAGGCATAAGGAATTTTTTCATTTTCAAAACATTAAGTTCTTTGCTTGCATTTTTTTATTTCTTAGTATTAAATACTGTATTTATTTTGATTTACTGAAAAAAAAAAAAAAATTGCTAAAAATAAAAAAGTTTTCACTCGTCGCCGACGGGATTCGAACCCGTGACAACTAACATTTGAAAAAGACTTCAGCTTAGCCAGCTGCACCACCAACCAATTCGAAATGAGTAACCTTATTTTCATAGTAATGTGAACATAAGTAAAATGTTTAATGAACGTTTTGATTTATTTGGAGCCCTCTGCCTGGACTGCCTCTTGTACACGTAATGTGTATAAAGTAAAAAGCCTATATCTCCGCTATTTATGGCACGATCGCAATAAAATTGGGACAGTCTGTGTATTTTGATAAAATGCATTAAGCTTTTTAATATGGTTTACATAACTTTATAAATTTCGGAGCTATACGTTTTTTTCAAATAGCTCCCCAAAAAAGGGGAGCAGCAAAAATTTAAAACAAACTTGATCTGCGTGCAGATATAAGAAGTCTAAATCCAAAGTTTTGTGTCTCTAGCTCTTATAGTCTCTGAGATCCAGGCGTTCATACAGACAGACGGACAGACGGACAGACGGACAGACGGACGGACGGACGGACAGACGGACATGGCTATATCGACTCCTTTAGTGGTCCTGACCAATATTTAGGTAACTTTTGGGGGTCTGCCACGCCTCCTTCTGCCTGTTACAGAAAATCGCACTCGCACAAAACTATAATACCTTTGTACCTTTGGTACATGGTATAAAAAAAAAATTAAAAGCAAAGTACTGAAATAATAAAAAGTGTGGCCTACTTAGAGACAGCCACGCCAGGGATTAGATATAGTCGTTCGATTTTCATAAAATTAAAACTGAAATTCAGGAATAATACAAAGTGGTCAAATCTCAAATTTAATGAAAATATGTTGAGAAACAGAGAAGGTATGATTTTTTCTTTTATTTCCCTGATTGTTCCTATGGCAGCAATAGGATATATTTGTCCGATGTTCATGAAATTAAAACCGAAATTCTGAAATAATATTAAATGGCCAAATATCTAATTTGGTGAAAATTGGTTGAAAACTGACAAAGTTATAATTTTTTTTCGACAAATTTTCCGATTAATCCTATGGCAGCTATATGATATAGTGATCCGATCCGGCCCGTTCCGACATATGTACGAGTGAACGTTTATAGAAGACTAACTACAAAGTTTCATTCAGATAGCTTTAAAACTGAGGGACTAGTTTGTGAATAATCGGACAGACGGACAGAAGGACGGACAGACGGGCGGACAGACGGACAGACGGATATGGCTAGATCGACTCGGCTGTTTATCCTGATCAAGAATACTTTATAGGGTCGAAGATGTCTCCTTCACTGCGTTGCAATCTTCTGACTAAAATTATATTACCCTGCAAGGGTATAAAAAGAAAAAGAAAACAAAAGCTAGGAACTTGCCCCATTTAAGCAATGCGTAGGTGAGAGAGGGAAAAACAATACAGTCAGGACCCCTTATCTCCCTGGCCCAAAATATATATATTTTTTTTCACAGCGTTTACAGGTGTCCCCGAATAAAGCGTTTTCTTCGATTGATGCTGCAGAATGATATGTGCTCATTTTATATGTGCAAAAATATTATTATCTTTTGAGTCACTATTTGATTGGACTCTGTATTGTTATTTGGCGCGAGTTGCAATTCTAAGAAAAAGGAAAGAGGAATCGAAAATAAGATTTGGCAGTGTTGAAGTTGTTTTATGGCCGAATTGGATGCAGTCGTCTAACAGGCAAGGCTTGTGAATCAAAAGAATAGGAAAATAATAAAAAGAAGAAAAGTAAAGGCCGCAGAGTATTCTGAGCGGACCCATGAGTCGTAGCGCTGGGATTTTTAGCATGAGGCTTAACCACTATCCAAATTTAAGAAACTAAATAAAAGAAAGTCTAAAAGACTCTAAAGTCAAATAGAAGTATCAAAAGCAGACTCCCCCAAATTAGTTAAGCGTGCCCAGAACGAATTAGTTTAATAAATTTAATGTATTTCCTTATATTTTTTATAATCAATCCATTGCGCTTTTAAATTTATGATATTTCACCGTCTTTAGCTTAAATATTGTTGTTGTCAGTAAATAAATATGTTTGCGATTGAGTGTGTTTGTCCTCGGGGGACATTAGACCCCCGTAGGAACTGCGAGAGGGGCCGTTTCGAGTGAGTGAGGGGTAGGTAACGACCTGTGGAACGGTGGGCCGACTTCCGCCTCCCTAACAGCTGAGGCGGAAAGACATCGACCGAAGAGCAGGGGTTTCCAAGCACGACAATAGAAAGACAGAAAAGTGTCCTCTCCCCGGTTAGAGTTATTATTTTTGGTTTTTCACAGCACACAAAATTAAATTGTTAATAATAATCAAAAGGGCATTGATGGACAGGAGGAAGAGCCCACTACCACTAGCTGATGAGCAATAGCCGAGAAAAATATTTGCGTGTGCTCTTAGTCCATCTGCATAGCCTTGTTACCATGTAACCCTAGACGGCTATACTTAATTTTCCTACGTTAAGGTTATGCTTCGTCGAATCGACGACGTCAATTTTAAAATGGGTATAATTGTTAAACAACAAACAATATTGTAAAAGAAATTTTTACAGCGCTTTATTCATTATTATAACAGTTCAAAACTAGCAATAATAATTCATTCTCACATTAATAATGTACTTAAAAACTACAAAATAACAAACAATTTTTTTTCATTTTTTTATGGGCCTTGTTTCTTGGACCCAATTAGATAACAAAAATCACAAGTAGTTTCGTTTCTTCAGTCGAATCTTAATATGTGAATTATGTGAATTAAGATGTTGCAAATAATTTGAACGTTTGCACACAGCTGCATCTAAGCATCGTCAACCGCTGTACGCAAAACGAGGAAAAAGAAACCGACAATACTGGAATAATCGAACAAGTGCGACCGCGCGTCGTCGAATCGACGAAGTCTGACTGTCTAGGGTTAAAGATGTTTGTTACAACAGCACCCAAGCTTATACCAGTTTTCGGTGGTAAAGCTGAAAACTTAACAAGTTTTATTGATGCATTACAAATAATATGAACAACATGAACAATTGAACCTGCAATTGTAATAAAAACAAAGCTAAAAGGTGTCGCCCGAAATCTATTTGGAAGCAAAACAACATTTCAGATTAAAAGGTAACGTCAAAGGCGAAACTGTAAAAGTATTGTCAGCAAATCTGATATAAGGGTCGAAACGCTAATCCACCATTAGCACAAGTCCTAATATAATCATAGATATTCCAAGAGAAGTTAATGACAAGTTTTAATTCAGATACTGACACTGATATTGAAGCTGTTAGCGATATTGAGCCACTTGAAGAAACAGAACTTTGGTTCTGGCGGTAAGTGGCCTTAGATCGGGAATATTTAAGACAGGTATCGTCTACAATTCCGGAATTTGATGGCAAAAAGCTATAACTGGCCAGACTTCTAACGGCTTTAAGACTAGTCGAGCGTACTAAATGTACACAAGAAGACAGCCTTTGAAGTCATTAAGTCTCAAATAGATGGCCCAATTTTATACAAAGTACAAAATGAAACGTCTATTATTGGTATTATAAATAAATTAAATACCGAAATCAACGGAGAGTCAACTGACGTTATTAAAGCCAAGTTGCTCAAAATAAAGCAAAAAGGCAAGCCAGCCACGCAATATACAATTGAAGTTGACAGTTTGCGTAAGCAATTGGAGACAGATGGAGGCAAACGATGGATTAGGCTTTGATAACGCAGAGAAATTTTCTACTAAAGAAACCATATCAGCCATGACAAAGAATGGGGAATACGAAAAGCTTCGCATAATATTAGAAGCAGGTAATTTCAGCAATTTCAATGATGCCATGGGTAAATATATTGAAAGCAGCACTGAAATGATGGGAAGCCCAAGCACAGTATTGTACTACAAAGGCAGGAACGATCGTGGAAATTACAGCCGTAATAACCAAAGAGGTAAAGGAAATAGCCGCGGCAATGGTAATTTCCAATATAATGGCAATGGCAAGAATAGGGGTAATTTCAGAGGAAATTACAAAGGTGGCAACCGAGGTAGAAACAATTCAAACCGAGGTAACCATAAAAACCAGAATAATAACAATAGAAGTAGCGTCCGAGTAACTTAAGGTATCTTGGAAAACCAACAGAACCCCTCAGATGTTCAGAACCAATAAATGGCTCTATAAAAACCATCCCCCTTAATCTTTGCATATTTGTAGAAATTAACAATGAAACAAGAAAGGACGCTAACTTCGGCACACCGAAGATTGTATACCCTTGCAGAGTTTAAACAAAAAATTAAAAACGAAATTCTGAAATAATAATTTTTTTGCCAAATTTCAAATTTGATGGCAATGGTTTGAAACACGGCTAAACTATGGTTTTTTTTATTTTCCTGATTGTTCCTATGGAAGCTATAGGATATAGTCTGCCGATTTTCATGAAATTAAAATCAAAATTCAGGAATAATAAAATATGGCTAAATATCAAATTTGGTGAAAATATGTTGAAAACTGACAAGTTATGGTTTTTTCTTTTTTTTTCCTGATTGTTCCTATGGAAGCTATAGGATATAGTCAGCCGATTTTCATGAAATTAAACATTTTCGAAATTCGGAAATAATACTAAATGGGCAAATATCAAATTTGGTGAAAATTGGTTGAAAACTGACAAAGTTACAATTGTTTTTTGAAAAATTTTCGGGTCGTTCCTCTGGCTATAGTCGTCCGATCCGGCCCGTTCCGACATATGTACGAGTGAGAGTATATAAAAGCCTAACGGCAAAGTTTCATTCAGATAGCTTTAAAACTGAGGGACTAGTTTGCGTAGAAACGGACAGACGGACATGGCGAGATCGACTCGGCTGTTGATCCTGATCTAGAATTTATATACTTTATAGGGTCGGAGATGCTTCCTTCACTGCGTTGCAAACTTTTGACTGAAACTAATATACCCTGCAAGGGTATAAAAACAGGTCAATCTTTTACACTGTTAGTGGATACTGGAGCAGATTATTCCATATTAAAAGAAAATATTAATATATTTGATAATAAAAATGAAACAATTACTACCCAAATATCGGGTATTGGCAAAGGTACCATTTTTTCAAAAGGCTTAGTCTTAGAACTCACTACAGGAAAATATATAATTCCACACGTCTTTCATTTATTCAAACGAAGTTTCCCTATGCCGAGTGATGGCATACTAGGCAATTATATTTCACTCAAAGTGGCAACTCACTAATTCTTCGCCCAAACAACTTAAATTATCCGATTAAATTACAACTACTTCATACCTGTGACAATAATACCACAGTACTCCCAGCTCGCTCCGAAGTTGTCCGAGACATACAAATTCACTCAATAAAAAATCAGATTCTGATATTAAATCAAGAAATTGATGAAGGAATTTATATCGCAAATATAATATCCAATCCCAAAAATACTTATGTCCGTATTATAAATACAACAAATGTCAATAAGATTGTATATTTAAATAAAAATTAATGTAAAACTGAAAATAATTATGATATAGTAAAATAAACTAACGAAAGAAGAGACCACTTCGTTATGGAAAAATTAATAAAAAACTTTCCAAATCATTTTTACAAGCAAAAGTGCAAGAAACCAAAGAAGTCCCGCCTGGTTTCTGACAAGAAAAAATTACGATTAGTAATCGACTATCATTAAATTAATAAAAAACGATAAATATCCACTACCTACACTGATAGAAAAAAAAAGTCGTATTTTAAGATTTTGTGCATTCTTAAAGTTAATTCTTAATATAAGTACGAAAATTCTATAATTAAGTTTTTATATGGTTTATTCAAGTCCAAAAGAACCTAGATTTAAGATTTTTCACATTCTTAAAAAAAAAGCTTAAAAGAATGCAAAATATTTTCAAAACAATAAGAAACAGAAGGAACAAGTAAGAAAGCTAAAGTCGAGTGAGCTCGACTGTGAGATACCCGCTACCCATACTTAAACCAGAAAAGCGTCAGGACGCCAGAAAAAACAGTTAATACAATTTTGAACATAACGGACAAATGCAAATGCAAGTGTAATTTAATCACATGCATACAAAAATACATACACGTGTATCTATGTGTGTAAAAACGCGTTATTATTGCATTTAAGCGGCTAATAATTTGTACCATTTATTAAAATTGCTTCTCGAATATCTTATAAGATTCTTTTCCGAACACAACCAAGAACGGATAAGAATATTTAGTTGGTCTAATTGGTCAACCAAATGAGGCATGCTGCCAGCAGCCGTTTGTGGCCATACATAATTATTTCTTTAATAACTTCGACAAATTTTATTTGATCGCAACCAAATTTTCAGGAATCACACAGACTATAGTTCTTAATATACACACCGAAATTCGCGACTCTAGCTTTAAAGTTATACGCTTAATACGCTTTTTTATGATTTTCGGGGGCGGAAGTGGGCGTGGCAAAAATTTGAAATAAACTTGATCTGCGTGCAAGCATAAGAAATACTTTCGAAAAAAAATTAGAGCTCTATCTCTTATAGTCTCTGAGATCCAGTGTTTCATACGGACAGACGGACAGACAGACAGACAGACAGACAGACAGACAGACAGACAGACAGACTGACAGACAGACAGACAGACAGACAGACGGACATGGCTAGATCGCCTCGTCTGTTGATCCTGATCAAGAATATGTATACTTTATAGGGTCGGAAATGCTTCCTTCTACCTGTTACATACATTTCCTGCCGGCACAAAGTTATAATACCCTTCTACCCTATGGGTAGCGGGTATAAAAAGTTCTGGGGATATAACGTCGTTTTCAACGAGCAATGGCTCGTATCGCTTCACGCGATTACCATTTGTCTTGAAAATAGCCCCAAACTCATTTCAAAGAATGATGGCAATAGCATTTTTTGGTCTCGAACCATCGCAAGCATTTTTTTATATGGATAATCTAGTAGTAATCGGTTGTTCCGAAAAACAGGGTTAAAAACTGATGTTTTTGACAAATGTAGGAAAATCAACCTGAAACTATATCCAGAAAAATGTTAATTTTTCATGCATGAAGTCACATATTTAGGACGTAAATGCACTGATAAAGGAATCTTGCCAGACGAAAAAAAAAATAAAATATGACGTCATAAAGAACTATCCAGTCTCACATGATGCGGACAGCGCTAGACGATTCATTGGATTTTGTAATTACTATGGGCGCTTTATCAAAAATTTTGCCGACTATTCACGTCACATAACAAGATTGTGTAAAAAAGACGTAAAGTTAGAATGGAAATCTGAATGCCAGAATGCCTTCAATCATTTTAAAACGGCACTTATAAATCCAAACTTGTTTTATTATCCAGATTTCACCAAAGAATTCTGCGAAGTCATAAACACTGTCGATGTACGTAAAGTAATGACCTTGCATTTAAAAGATATGCTATGTGTCTGTAAACATGGTAAGAAAATTATAGCAAGAATAGATATTGGTGATATATATACAAATGGAAGTATTGACTTAGGTCAACTAATTCCAAGGCTTGAAAAAGAAGTCGGTATATTATATCTTTGAAAAAATTGCAATAGATAATTTCAAAAATATGGGCAATAAAACATTAAACACATTGAGAGTAGCGCTACTCAACCCGGTGACTATAATAACATAAAATAAAGAGAAAGAAGCTATATTGTCTACATGACATGACGACCCAATACAAGGAGGGCATACAGGCATTTCAAAAATCTTGGCGAAGGTCAAAAGACATTATTACTGGAAAGGTATGACTCGTCATATAACACAGCATATCCAGAAATATCAAAAAAGCCAGAAATCGAAAATAACAAAACATACTAAGACCCAACTAACCACTACTGAAACCCTAGTAAAAGCGTTTGAACGAGTTATTGTGGATACAATTGGTCCATTACCAAAGTCAGAGCAAAGAAATGAATATGCAGTCACACTTATATGTTACTTGACTAAATACTTTGTAGCTATACCATTTGCAAAGTGCAACAATAATAGCAAAAGCAATATTTGAATCTTTTATCCTCAAGTACGGTCCATTGAAGACGTTCATTTCGGACATGGGAACAGAATATAAGAATTCAATTATAAATATTTGTGCAAGTTTATGAAAATTTTTTCTCAATTCCGCCGTATCCCATTACACTCACAACACTCTACGCACTCCGTTTTGTTTTTTTTTATAGTTTGTATATTTCCATGAAGTTTGATCCGAAAAGTGCAGATCCGAATATTCTTGGTCGCTATGTGAAAAATTAGATGGTACATACAGTAAGTCGATTCGTTGTTAGCTGGATTTTTAAGTTTTCATTTATTTTTGAGTTTCTTAGGAGCAGCATGTGGCGTCACTCCAAGCTCAAGTCTGTATCTGATTTACAAAATCATTCATATGAACAATTTTAGGGCTAAGTCTTATAGCAGCGCTGCCTACAGTGGCAGCGGATAGACGGTTACGTAGTCTTATGTATACATGTATGTAGATATGCTCGCTTAGTCTGCACATGTATGCACATATATCCACATACTATACACTTGAATAATTGTACTGGCCGTTTGTCGGCCAATGTATATAGACTGGCTTAGATTTCACCACTTGTTTTATGTACTTGAACAAAAATTTTATAATTAATATTTGTTTACGCATATGCAGCAATGTATGAAGTACAGTGCGCATTGGATATATACATATATTACAGTTTGCATTCGATATATATGCAAATTACGACGCTTGCACAAGCCCACCTCGCTTTGACGCCTCTTTCATGAGGCGCACAAATAGCCACACTTTGTAAATAATATATATCTAGCTTCATAAATACAATTATTAAATCATAACCATTAGTTACAAGTTGAAGTCATAGTTAGAACAAACCAAATAAGCTATAGCCGATGAGATTATCGAAATATCGGAACCGGATCTGATAGCGCGGAAGCGGTTCGGAAGCAAGAAAGCTCGCCCGGGTGCTATTACTAAAAGCAGGATCCGTTATTTTCGGTGTTTGTTTACGTCGTACTATAAAAGACGGAACGTGCCAGTAAGTTCTCTCTACCGCTTCCCATCGCCCGCCGATTGCGGGCTGGCTCGCCCTCACCAATTTCTGTACGACACTGCTGCAAGTGTCTTGCCCGTGCCGCCGATGTCCCGCCAGTGAAGCCAGTCTTCTCAACTGAGACGTCTGAAAAATCCAAGTCCAAACCCATCCAGCACACTGCAATTATTTGGCCCACCACGCAGTGTTTAAACCGGATAGTACTACCACACGCTCCCGAGTGGTATTTGACGGCTCAGGGAAGGATTCCAAGGGTCATTCTCTCAATTCGCGGCTGCACATAGGCCCACCTATTAAAAGGGATTTAATTGGAGTATGTCTTCGCTTCCGGCAACATCTTTATGTACTTTGCGCTGATATCGAAAAGATGTTCAGAGGGATTTTGGCATCAGACGAGCACACGCAATACCAACGTATAGTTTGAAGAAAGGAGAAGAACGCTACACAGAATCACTAATCACTGCTGGCAGACACATACATAGTAGCATCATCGCCGTTCTTAGCCGTTCGAGTTCTTAAGCAGCTTGCGATCCATTATGACGATTTGTATCCGAACACTGCTGTCATTCTTAACAGAGACGCTTACTTTGATGATATTCTTACTAGATGCGCTCAAATGCACTCATAGATAAAATAATACTACTCCTGAGCGATGCTCAATTCAAACATCGAAAGTGAAGTTCGCTTTTGTACAGAAAAGTTCTGCTCAAGTTGTTAAAGTTTTGGGACTGTGGTGGAAACCAAGATCTGACTATATCTTCTTTAAGCTAGGAGCCCCTAAAATTACAATTCTAACCAAACGTATTTTGCTTTCAGAACTAGCCAAAATCTACGATCCTCTGGGTTGCGCCCACAACTGTGTTGCTAAAGATTCTCTTTCATGGCAATTCACATATATTTTGCGCTTACTTAAACACTTTCCTTAATTCGCAACCTCTCTCTTCAATAACATCTTTCAACTTAATTTACATTTACATTTGGGTACATCATACTTAAATATATTAGGGATATACTATACTACTATAAATATAACAATCCACAGTGGTCCCGATTGTATGGAGACGCGGCCAAAAATACTTCTAGTAGTCATATCGTTATGAAATTAACACCAAAAATCTAAAAAAAATATTATAGTATACTGTAAAAAAATTGGGTTCATAGCTTGTCTATATCATATAGCTACCATGGCAACGATCGCCTTAAAAACGACATCTAGTAGGACAAACTTTTTGGTTTTTCAAGATATCATAACCAATCTGACTGATTATTTTTTTTGTATATTTTTTTATATACATACCAATTTTGGGTAAAATCTGAGAACTATATCCTATAGCTTCCATACAAAGGATGGTCCGGCTTGTATAGAGTGAGCGGCCAAAAATGCTAATAATGGCCAAAGCGTTCTGAAGTTTATAACAAAAATGTTAAAAATTTGCCATTTGACAGTGAATTACTGTAAAAATAATAATCTAGTGGTCAATGTGCCACGCCCACCCATTCGCCCATTAAGAGGGTATCAAAGTAAAAAAATCGAATTTTTTCATAGAAAACGATAAAAAAACAAGAAAGGAAGCTAACTTCGGCTCACCGAAGTTTGTATACCCTAGCAGAGTTTAAACAAAAAATTAAAAACGAAATTCTAAAATAATAATTTGTTGCCAAATCTCAAATTTGATGGCAATGGTTTGAAACACGGCTAAGCTATGGTTTTTTTATTTTCCTGATTGTTCCTATGGAAGCTATAGGATATAGTCAGCCGATTTTCATGAAATTAAAATCAAAATTCAGAAATACTAAAATATGGCTAAATATCAAATTTGGTGAAAATATGTTGAAATCTGACAAAGTTATGGTTTTTTCTTTTATTTTCCTGATTTTTCCTATGAAAGCTATAGGGTATAGTCAGCCGATTTTCATGAAATTAAAATCGAAATTCGGAAATAATACTAAATGGGCAAATATCAAATTTGGTGAAAATTGGTTGAAAACTGAAAAAGTTATAATATTCCTGATTGTTCCTATGGAAGCTATAGGATATAGTCAGCCGATTTTCATGAAATTAAAGCCGAAATTCGGAAATAATACTAAATGGGCAAATATCAAATTTGGTGAAAATTGGTTGAAAACTGACAAAGTTATAATTGTTTTTTGAAAATTTTTCAGATCGTTCCTCTGGCAGCTATATGATATAGTCGTCCGATCCGGCCCGTTCCGACATATGTACGAGTGAGAGTATATAGAAGCCTAACTGCAAAGTTTCATTCAGATACAGACGGACAGACAGACAGACGGACAGACGGACATGGCCAGATCGACTCGGCTGTTGATCCTGATCTAAAATATATATACTTTATAGGGTCGGAGATGCTTCCTTCACTGCGTTGCAAATTTTTGATTGAAACTAATATACCCTGCTAGGGTATAAAAACAAAAAACTAATTATTTAATTTTTTAGCTTTATTTTTATTAACTTGCTCAAATAAAAATACATTTTGTAATATTTCACAAAAATTGTTTTGCCGTTGGCCTTGCGCGCTACGTGTTTCCCTGAATCGTTTTCACCCATATTTCGTGTTTTGTGACCCTGAGTTGCGTCACTAGATTTGCTGCCAAAGGTGGAGTCGCAGCTTAACGCAGACTTTCTAAACGGATTGTGGTTCAAGAAAGATAGACGGATCTGATAGATATAGAGCAGTTGCGTGCTTCGGCGGGCTTCAGAAGTTATATACAACTTTTAACTTTAAAAATTGACATATGACAGATAACGATTTGCCTGTACATACCGAGCCCAAACTGACATTTTTATACCCTTGCAGGGTATATTAGTTTCAGTCAAAAGTTTGCAACGCAGTGAAGGAGGCATCTCTGACCCTATAAAGTATATATATTCTTGATCAGGATCAACAGCCGATTCGATCTAGCCATGTCCGTCTGTCCGTTTCTACGATAACTAGTCCCTCAGTTTTAAAGCTATCTGAATGAAACTTTGCAGTTAGGCTTCTATATACTCTCACTCGTACATATGTCGGAACGGCCCGGTTCGGACGACTATATCATATAGCTGCCAGAGGAACGATCCGAAAATTTTTCAAAAAACAATTATAACTTTGCCAGTTTTCAACCAATTTTCACAAAATTTGATATTTGCCCATTTAGTATTATTTCCGAATTTCGGTTTTAATTTCATGAAAATCGGCTGACTATGTCCTATAGCTTCCATAGGAACAATCAGGAAAATTATAAGTTTGTCAGTTTTCAACCAATTTTCACCAAATTTGATATTTGCCCATTTAGTATTATTTCCGAATTTCGGTTTTAATTTCATGACAATCGGCTGACTATATCCTATAGCTTAATATAGCTTAATACATAACTTTGTCAGTTTTCAACATATTTTCACCAAATTTGATATTTAGCCCTATTTTAGTATTCCTGAATTTTGATTTTAATTTCATGAAATTCGGCTGACTATTTCCTATAGCTTCCATAGGAACAATCAGTAAAAAATAAAAAAAAAATACATAACTTTGTCAGATTTCAACATATTTTCACAAAATTTGATATTTACCCATATTTTAGTATTCCTGAATTTCGGTTTTAATTTCATGAAAATGGGACAACTGTATCCTAAAGCTTCCATAGGAACAATCAGGAAAATAAAAAAACCATACATATCTTAACCGTGTTTCAAACCATTGCCATCAAATTTGAGATTTAGCAACTAATTATTATTTCAGAATTTTGGTTTTAATTTTTTGTTTAAATTCTGCAAGGGTATACAAACTTCGGTGAACCGAAGTTAGCTTCCTTTCTTGTTTTTAGTTGAATTTACTATTTATATATGTATGTATCTATAATTTAAAACCAAAACCATTCCGACTATAACTTTTTTGATATTCGAAACGCTATTTGTTCGAAAGGCGCCACAGTGCAGCGCAGTAGCACAAAAGGCAAAGACTTACCTTTGATATGTTTACTAGTACACCCACATCTACAAGTTTTTGCAGCTGAATTAAACACTTTTATTAAGTAAGAACTCTGATTAATACAATGAACATAATATCTATGGGGGATCGGGGGGGAACACAACTAAAACTTTAGGTAAACATAAAAAAGACTTTCACAGAATACACAAAAAATATTAAATCAATTTGATTAATTTCACTAAAAAATTTGTTTGGATTTATTTAATTCTTCATATATACATTTAAAGTAAATACCTTCAACTTCAAAATGCATTTTGAATAATAAAAATTGGATCACTATATCAAACGTTAGAACTCTTTGATGTGCAATTTTGTTTTGCAAAAATTCTTGCTAAGTTAGCTGCGCTGCAAAAATGTACACATGATCCCGCTTTGCATTCTATTTTTAGAAATTCCCGTTAGATTTCCGGATAAAACTGGTTTGCCATCAAGAAGTTTGAACATTTTAGAGACGATTTGCATACATTATTTTTTCTATTCGTTGTTATCCCTTTTTTGATTTTTGGCCTCTGGCGGAACCACTGTGCAATCCTATATTCGGCCATCTTGAATTTTAGTTCGTCCCGAACTAAACCAATTTTTTCATGAACTCTGTTTTTATTATTCTCTTATTGATGCCTTTTCTATTTTCTTGCTGTACTTTTTATATGTTCCCTTGTGATTTTTGCCTGATTTCTTCAGTTAATGCCATTGAATCCATTTCTTGTAATAGTTCTCTGATTTCGATAGCCATTGTTTTCATATGTAAGCCTGTTAGGACTGAGAAAGGTGTAAACTTTGTCCTTCGAGGCGGTGTGTTGTTCATAATCTGTTGTATCCTGCCTACATGTGCATTGGTGGAATGTGCTGGCAGTGTTTGTTCAACATTGGAATAACGAGTTTGTATACTCTCTCCACTTAACCGTTACCTCTTGGCATACTTGTTGTAATGTGCAACAACTGTATTCCTTCTTCCTCACAGTAGTCTCGAAATAAATATGAAGTAAACGTAATCTCTTTCTCTCATCATCAACACGTATGCAAACGGTTCCTATAAGCTACCCTGGTACACTGTAGGGCTAAAAGTGTAGAATTTTAGAAATAAATTCTATAAACGTTTCGTTGAGTATGGTAATGCTGCGGATTCGGAAAGATATAGGCAGCATAAGCGTGAGTTCGAATTCTTAAACCAGTTTCTTTACAACCAGTACGTTGCGGATGCGGAACGAAAACTCTACAGTAATCCCAAATCTTTCTGGCATTTTGTTAACTCTTAAAAAACTACTTCCTCTATCCCCTCTCCTATCACGTTTAATGGCATCGACGGATCTTAAGGTGGCTAATCTTTTTGCAAAATTCTTCGAGTCAAACTTCTAGCCAATCTCTCCAGGTTATGATGATGCTTTGCTTAATTCCATTGCCTCAAACACTAATATTGGCTGTTTGCAGGTTTCTAAATCTGACTGTCATTTCGCAGAGGAATGTCTAATAGACTTGGAAAAGTTTGATAGTAATGGTCTCTCACATTTTCATATAGGTGGCAAGCTGGGGATTGACACGTGAAAATGTCATCAGTTTGCATTTAGAGTTGTAAATCGTTAGCATGACACCATGCTTGGAAGTTGTCAAGATCCGATTGTATGTCTGATTGGCATGAACTGTCCCTATACTGCAAGTAAAGTTTAACGTCATCCGCATACATGAGTACTCTGGATTTGGTTAGAACCAGCGGAAAGTCATTGATAAACAATGTGAATAGCAGGGGTCCAAGGTGGCTACCTTGTGGGACGCCAGAAGTGACACTGAGGCTATTGGATAGAACGTTTCTAAACAGAACCTTTTGGGTCCTGTCACTTGGATAACTCGAAACCCACTTAAGAAGATCACTAGGAAACCCCATTGAATCAAGTTTCCTAACCAGAAGAGAATGATTAACCGAGTCGAATGCTTTACTAAAGTCTGTGTAAATAACAACGGTTTGAGAGTTTTGTTGGAAGCCCCTTATAACGAAAGAGGTTAGTTCCAGGGGATTGGTCGTGGTTGATCTTCGCCTCATAAAACCATGCTGACATGGAGAAATGACGGATCTGCTAAGACCTTTCAAGTGAGGAGTGATTACATTCTCGAAAAGTTTGGGGATTGCCGATAACTTAGAGATACCCCTAAAGTTACTGGCCTCCGATTTGCTACCTTTTTTGTGGAGAGGAATAACAAATGATTCCCTCCAAATAAGGGAAAATTCTGAGGATTCTAAAGATAAGGTAAAAAATTTAAAAGGGGGGTTACACAGCGCCTCGGAGCAATACCAGAGCACAGAGCCTGGTATTCCATCGGGACCTGGCGCTTAACTCGTTGAAGATCATGAAGAAGTGAGCCTTCGTTTAAAATAGGACTGAAGATTAAGTACGAACTGGGTATAGCTGGAGAAAATGTATGATCTGAAGATGTCGAGCGAGAATATGTAGTTTTAGATCAAGCACTTAGGTAAGATGAGAAAGCCGTTCTTGAACCAGTGAGTTTATATTTATTATAAAGCCTAGATTTAACGTTTTTTAAACGTGTCAGCTCTTTGGTTAACCAAAGTGGTTATTGGAGACCGACGGATAGGCTTTAGGAACACATAAGGAGAAAAATGAGTTCATGGCACTATAAAAGATATTAACGGCTGTTGCCATGTCAGAACTCATGTAAAGATTAGACCAACCAAATTCTGCTATTATATGGACGTTGATGCACTACGGTCAGTACACTCAAGTGGCCCTTATGAAACTAGGCACGTGCCTGTTAGGGTTAGGTATTAGTAGACGCGAAGGAAAATATAAAAAAGAATACGAGGAAATAAACTACCTGCGAGCTACCAGAATGTTTGCATGCATGCGATCTAAGTGGGTAACGAATTTTTAGTTTAGGAAGAGTATCAACATGACGGTCTCCGCCGCAGTCTCTCAAGTCTTCCCACAAGAGATGCGGACTCGGAAGTCTCCAATAGGTGAGATAGAATGGCTGGACTCGAAAGTCTGCAGAGAGATGCGCGGTGGACTCGGCAGTCGTCGGTTGCGAGCGAGAGAGAATGGTTGGACTCGAAAGTCTTCAGAGAGAGGAGCGGTGGACTCGAAAGTCGTCGGTTGCGAGCGAGACAGAATGGTTGAACTCGAAGGTCGTCAGCGAGAGAGGGTGGGCGGACTCTAAGGTCTTCAGAGAAAGAGAGGCAGTTTAGCGTGTAAGTTGCAAGTTTGGGAACGACATGAGAGAATGTCATTAGCTTGCATTTAAAGCCATTCAAGGTTTATGCGGCACCAGGTTTGAAAGCTATCAAGATCACAAAGCTTGACATCATCTGCGTACATGAGTACTCTAGGGTTTATCAGAACTTAGGGCAGATCATTAATAAATAATGTAAACAATAAGTGACCCCTTGCGGGACCCCAGAGGTGACCCGGAGAACATTAGATAAAGTGTTTTTAAAGAGAACTTTTTGCGTCCTGCCAGTCAGATAACTAGAGATCCACCTAAGAAGATCAATTGGAAATCCTATTAAATCGAGTTTCATAAGGAGAAGAGAATGATTAACGGAATCAAATGCTTTGCTGAAGTCAGTATAAATTACATCCGTTTGAGAGTTATTGTTGAAGCCCCTTATGATAAAGGAAGTGAGCTCCAGAAGGTTAATAGTAGTTGATCTTCGCTTAACGAATCCATGTTGACATGGAGAAATTACTGATCTACAAAAGTTCTGCAAATGTGGAGTGATAATATTTTCAAAAAGTTTAGGGATGGCCGAAAGTTTAGAGATTCCTCTGTAGTTGTTGGCCTCCGATTTGTTACCTTTTTTGTGGAGAGGAATAATGAATGATTCCTTCCAAATAAGGGGAAAATGCGAAGGGGCGAGCACAGGGCATCGCCACAATACCTAAGCACACAGCCCGGTATTCCATCGGGACCTGGCAAATAAACTGGCTTTACATGTTGAATATCTAAAAGAAGAATGCTTTCGTTTAAACATAGACAGAAAATTAGATTCTATCTGGGCAAGCAATAAGAATACGTCTGATTTAGGTCAGTGGAAGTAGAGTATGTAGTTTCAAAAAACTGGGCAAAGAGATCGGCAATTGCCTGATCGCCCTTTACAGTTGCGTTTTCAAAAGAAAGCGATAGGGATAGGTTACCGCCTTACGTTTAGTATTAACAAAATTATAAAACTGTTTAGGATCCTGAGAAAATTGGACCCTGCAACGAGTCAAATAGTTTTTTTAAAACTGTATGTTGAGTACGGTGAAGTTTGACCGAGCCGACATATACTTAGAGAGGTCAGAACCAGAACTGTTTTTTTTTAAATTTCGCCTACAGCCTTGACTTTACATTTTTCAAGCGACTCAATTCTTTAGTAAACAAAGGTGGTTTATTTGAAATAGAGGGATAATATAACGGAACACATTCCGAGAAGAATGAATTCATCGCATTGTAAAAAATATTCACGGCATCAGCCATGTCAGTGCACAAATATAAATCAGACCAATTAAAGTCAGAAATACAATTATTTAGCCGGTCGAAGTTAGACTTGCGAAAGCAGTAAACTCTTTTGGCTGGTCTATCAGGTATTTTCTGTATATCAGTACCAATGGTGAGTGTCACATCGAAAGTGGGATGATAGGGATCTTCCGGTTGCGTCAGAGGCGCCACCCTCGCTAAACTAACACTCGCCGGGTCTGAGACAAAACAAAGATCAAGCAAGCGCTCTAAGGAATTTCGTACATGGTTGACTTGAGACAACGAAATGTCGAACAAGCCAGCAATAATCATGTTGTGTTGAGGATTGAAGTGTGTTAGAGGAGTTATTTAGGGACCAAATAGCCACAGGGATATTAAAATCACCCAAGACTACTAAATGATCTCTATCAGAAAGCATATTGGAAACCAACCGAATGGCGGAAAGGTGGTTCCAAAAAATAGGCAGTTCCGACAATGGAACATGTAATAAAAACGAAGCGACCATTAAATTATATATATTATATAAATTATAAATTCACACAAAGGAATTCAACTTCTTTGCTTTCCTCAAAAGTTAATAATTCCGACGTGAGAGTGGAGTTGACCGCTATGAGGACTCCACCCCCGCGCCTGACAGGCCGATCTAGCCGATAAATCGTGAACGCAGCTGGGAAAACTTCGGAGCTAAGAATCTTTAAGAGGCTTTAGCCAGGTTTCTGTGAACACAATAACATGGGAGGCGAATGCAAAACTATCAGAATACAATTTAGGCAACTTACTACGCAAGCCTCTTGCGTTCTGATAGGAGATTATCAGAGAAATATTTTTTTTTGGGAAGAGTTAGAGGATGTAGGGGGCACAGTGGTCAGATCGGGCTTGGGAAGAGTCAGGCCAGAACTTGGTTGAGCATATAGTGCCAAAGAATTCATTTCAAAATCGAAAATTGTCCACCTTTTATTTTAAATGTTCAGCTCTGACTTTGCCTCGTATAAAGGCAATGACATCTTTAGATGTTTGACCAGGGGAGAGCCGCGAAAAAAATATTTGTTTCGTAGGTGGGATAGCAATGAGGGCTTTTGGCAAGACAGGCTGAGTGCCTGCCGTGCAATTGTCGGCCGGTAATCCCTGGGGGGATATATTTATGGGGCTATAGGGGGTCAGTCCCATAGGCCACGAAAAGGAAATTAACGGGGGAACGATCAGTCCCCCAGCACTTTCAGATACCGACTCTTTCCCAACACTTGATCTCAGAGTTCTGGGATTTAATTCTGAGATCAAGGGCTGTGTCGTAGGCGGCTGCTGTTGAGAGCCCGCCGTAGGTTGTTGGGATCCGTCTCGATGCTGCATTCCAGTTGCAGTTTTTTTGCGCCTTGGAGACTCATTTAATAGCGTAAGGCTATTAAATTGTTTATCAAGCGCTAAGAAGATGTTATGAGTTTTATTAAAAAACGATAACAACTCCTTAAAACTGCCCTTGGTTTGCTGCATAAAAGACTACATTTCCCTTTCAACATCACGACAGGCATCGCTACAATAGCGCAAGCCTATGTTTCTTCTCACGTCATAAACAGTCCGGCCGGCACCCCAATGCACTTAGGATGCAAAATGTTGTCTCACAGCCAGCAGCCGATGGTAAGATCAGTTGACAAAACAGCCTTTTTACATGTTTTGGAAAAGCTGCCAATATCGGAAGACATTTTAATGACTTACCACTGTACTTGGTTAATAGGAAGAGCGGGCGACAGATATGAAATAGCAGCTGCACGGAGAGAGTTGGAGCGCAAGAGAGCGGGAGAGCGAGGGAGCAAGCGAGCAAGTACGCAAGAGACGTTTAGCTGTCGCGACGGCGCAACAACGGATTAATTAATGGCAAAAAGATGATTATAAGTAAATCAATATAGCTGCATGCACGCGCGAAGTGAACGGGAACTATATAGAACACAAAGTAGAAGTTTTAAATAAACCCCGGTGGTTTCAACGCAAAGTTATTACACAAAAACGAGAGCGCAAGAAAAAAACACGACCGTTCACTTGGAAGAGATGACAGTATTTTTGTAAAGTGTTTAGCCTCTGATAGTTAGCCTTACGGAAACAGCGAACTCTGTTTAAACTACTACCAGATGTTGTTGCTAAAACTGTCCCAGTGTCGATAGTCACATCGAAAGTAGGATGATAAGGATCTTCAGGTTGCGTCATTGGTGGAACTCTAATTAGTCTTACTCCTGCAGGATCGGAGACAAAGCATAGATCCAGTAAGCGGTTTAAAAAATTAAAGACATGGTTAACTTGAGATAAAGATAAATCAAGCAAGCAATTTATGAGGTCATGATGCGCTTCTGTATGAAGGACCAGGTATGTTGAAGTCACCCAAAGTCACTAATTGGTCCCTATCAGAAAGCCTATTGGAAACTGCCTGAATTGCCGAAAGGTGTTTCCAATAAGTTGGCTTTTCCGAAGATGGAGGAATGTAAGAGCAGGTTACAAAAATGCAACTACCTGTAAGAGATAGCTTTACGCAGATAAATTCGATGTCCAAAAAGCCATTAGATTCTACTCGTTCCGAGATGAGGCAGGAGTCAACGGCAATTAACACACCGCCACCACGCTGGAGAAGGCGGTATAATCTGTAAATTGTGTACTTACTTGGAAGAATTTCGGAGCAGAGGATCTCCGGCTTCAACCAGGTTTCAGTAAATAGAATCACCTGGGATACAAAAGAAAGGGTACCCCTAGTATTCTGATAGGAAAGTTGGGACAGAAGCGGATACTGAGGATTGTGACGACCTGGGCAGTTGTACTCCCGCAGGCCGTGTTCTCTTATTTCGAGCCTCGTACTCCTTGACTACAACGTAGTCGGCCCAGAAGTCACCAGAGCAAATTGTGTCAAAGAGCTGGAATAAGACATTTATCTTGAATGACGAAATGTCTCTGGCATACGAAAATTTGAATTTTTCCACCTCGATAGTATAAAGGCTAGAACATCTTCCGATGCGAGATCAGGGGCAAGCCTCGAAACAAATATTGTTTTTAAAGGTGGAACTGCTGTAAAGGGGCCCATCCACAGGCGAGCATGTTGGCCGAGCCTGCTGAGTTCAACGAAATTTTCATCGTTAGTGACAGTGCTCACGTACAAATTTTGTGTTCGCCGAGCCGCTCGAACTAAATAGAAATCAGTCTATCTTGCTTGTGTTGTCAACAACATGCTCGATAATGGATGGCAACGCTCGCACGAACGTCACTTGAAGCAAACGTTTGTAGCGACAACACGTAGTAGCGCAGCTTTACAATGTCAAAAAAATGTATGAAAGATTTTATTTATTTGACATGTTGACTGTTTGAAAATTCGTTACAAATGATGTTCGCGTGCATGTTGGCACTAGTTAGTGGGCAAATAAAACTCAAGTTGGCGAGCATGCTCGGCCAACATGCTCGCCTGTGGATGGGCCCCTTAAGAGGCTTACTTAACGAATTATTACCAACCACGGCCGGTATTCCGGGCATTGTTGGACCCTGGGTAGCTTTTTCTACGGAGATTTGCGGAGCCAAAGATTTGGACTTCGCAGCGGACACAGCAGATGACGCGGAAATTGCTGGCTGAGCGGCTGCCGATACCCCAGCGTCCGATTCGGTTACCGAATCTTTCCTAGTTCCTTATCTCAGAACCATAGGAGCGGGGGCCAGGAGCTGAGGCGCAGGAGAGTGGCAGGAAATCGGTTGCTGTTCTCACACACGGCGACTCATTTAATAGCTTCATTCTATTAAATTGAGCGTCAAGTGCGGAGAACAGGTCATTCGCCTGGCGGAAAGTGGCCATGATCTCAGAAAATTCACTTCTGGTCTGACGCATGAAGGATGATATCTCCTTCTCAACCGGTCGACAGGCCGCACAACAACAACGCAGGCCCTTTTTGCTGGACACTGGGTCAGCTATTCGACCTGTCATTTCGATGCACTTAGCATGCACTACTACATCGCAAAGCCAGCAATGGATACTGGGCTGGTCTGCCAAAACATTTTTTTGACAGTTCTTTATATTAAAGACAATATTTAGAGACATTTTCACAGACCCTAGAATCACTGTGCACATTATCAGTACCAAAAAAAGCAAAGAGAGAAAGGGAGAACAGAAAGAGCGCAAGTGTTAGAGTATGAGCAGCAGAAATCACAAGAGCGATGAGAGCTATGTACCACTTATAAGCAGCTAACAGCAACCGACCACTTAAGCGGGGGAGAGAAAAATAAAACGGGATAAAGAAGCAAAAGGAAACAGATAACCGTCTTAGCACAAACTAAAAAGTAATATTGATTGCCCTGCGCTTTTGTTCGGAACCGTGACCACTTTGCTATTCCTACGTGTAGAACCAATTATGCATTAAATGAGCCTGTTATTAGGGCTTTAATTTTAATCAATAAATTACAATTCAGCGTGCTTCTTGACCCCACCTAAGAACCTTTGTATTTTTTTGTAAAAGTTTTTGTTTTTTTTTCTTGTGATCAAGCTATTTCTATTATTCTAAAACAACTTGTAAATAGTGTATATAGAGATCTTTACTTTAGTGGATCTTCCGGTCCACCAGCTGCCCGAACGCAACCTTTTTAACTTGTTCTTGTGCTTCTTCTACAGCATTTCCTCACCAGCGTGTTCGGGTGTGACAGGAGCCTCACTCGATGCTTGATTGCTGCATCGTTCAGAACGTCGCCACTAAGTGGAACATCAAGCTCGCGGTGGGTATCTCGATTTCAGATATACCACTCTGCTCCTGTGATACGCCGTAAAAACTGAGCTTTTCTAATGGTATGCTAAGCAGTGGTTCCATATATGGGTAATCCATATTTCCATATTGGGGCGACAATAGCCTGATATATCTTCCGTTTGTTAGCCAGGTTAAGCTAGCTAGACGATCCCGTTATCCAACGAAAGCGCTTTGAAGCTTCCTCAAGATTGCCTCTTGTTTGCCTGATGTGCGGGGCAAATGTCAGCCGGCCATTAAGGATTAGTCCCAGGTAAGCATACTCCCTGTATTGTGGAAGTAGCTGGCCGTGTGGAAAAACTTTCGGACTAGTCTATGTGTCTATATGTGACAATTGCACACTTCTCGGAACTGATAGCCACATTCCACCTGCACGCTCAGTTTTCAAAATTTTGGAGTAGTTGCTTTTTTTTTTTTTTTTTTTTTTTTATTGCTTTGCTTTATTTATTGAATCTTCTCTTAAGTTGAGACTAACAATAAGTTTACGAATCTTAATATTAAAATTCAACTAACAGTATACTAGGACTGCATTCTGGTTACGCGTTCCTCAGGTCAGTCATTGGGTGGGTAAGTCATTGCGACGAAGACGCGATTGGCTGCTCAACCTTGTTAGACCTCTCGCCAGGTGGTTAGGGTGCAACGATAGCTTGGTGAAGTACTTTTCCTTCTGTTCTGCGATCACTTCTTTGACTGGTGGAATGTTTAAGTCGCGATGTATGTTTTCGTTGCGAACGTACCACGGTGCCCCGGTGATTGTTCTCAAGATCTTCGACTGGGCTCGCTGGACTATGTCAATATTGCTATTGCTGGCATTCCCCCATAGCTGGGAGCCGTACGTCCATATAGGTTTTAGTACCGAATTATACAGCAGGACTTTATATTCAAGGCTAAGAGGAGACCGGGCGTTGATAAGCCAGTGAAGGCTGCTGGCTTTTAGCTTTAGGTGTGTTCTCTTGGCTTCAATGTGCCGGCGCCATGTGAGTCTTCTGTCGAGGTGTACTCCTAGATATGTCACTTCGTTTGCTTGCGGAAGTAGTGTGTTGTTTAGCATAAGAGGCGGACAGTTTTGTCTGTTCAGGGTGAACGTGACGTGCTTGCATTTTTGTTCGTTCACTTTAATTCGCCAGTCTGATAGCCATTTTTCAACATCGAGCAAGTGAAGAGCTAGCTGCGCAGTTGCTTGCATCGGGCATTTTGAACGACTAAGAATAGCTGTATCGTCAGCAAACGTAGAAGTTGTTAGTCGTGTGCTTGTTGGGATGTCTGCTGTGTATAGGACATATAATGTTGGCCCTAGCACGCTACCTTGAGGAACTCCAGCTCCAACAGTGAAATCATCAGATATAGCAGTGTTGCACCTCACCACAAATTTTCTGTCATACAGGTAAGACTCTAAAAGCTTATGGGTGTTGTAGGGGAGCATTGTCTTGATCTTGTACATTAGACCTTCTAACCAGACTCTATCAAATGCTTGAGATACATCTAAGAATGTGGCTGTGCAGTACTCTCGTTTTTCGAAAGCGTTCCGAATTTCTGATGTTATCCGGTTGACCTGCTCAATTGTTCCGTGCTTTTCACGAAACCCAAACTGATGTGACGGGATTCCTTCCTGTAGTCTTAGGTGTGTGTTTATCCGTGTCAAAACGCATTTTTCAAAGAGTTTAGATAAGCATGATAGTAGGCTTATAGGTCTATACGACGTGGGGATTGTGTGGTCTTTTCCCGGCTTTGCTATCATTATTATAATTGACTTTTTCCATCTCACTGGATAGTGGCCAAGTTTCGCGATGGCATTGAAAAGCTGGGTGATAGTGCAAACGGCGCAATATGGGAGCTCAAAGATCATTTTGGGACTTATGTGGTCGCATCCTGGGGATTTTATCTGATTCAGTTGATTTTTGATTATCTTAACGATTTCGTTTGGACGAAACTCAATTGGTGCATGTTGAGGCTGAGGCTCATATGGTAAAGTGGGCAGAGTAAACGCACTAGTGGCAGGATTTGGTTGGAAGACATTTTTAAGGTGGTTGGCAAACGTGCTGGCTCTGTCTGCGTCGCTGCGTGCCCAGCCGCCTGTAGGATTTCTAATAGGCATCACGATTTCTTTTGGTGAGCTCAGAGTTGGGTGGGCTCTCCATAGTGAATGTTTTGTACTAGAAGTTGACAAGTGCTCTATGTAGCGACGGTGGACATTTGCTTCTTCTTGATGTAGAGCTTTGGTAAGTTGGCGTGAGGCACGTCTAAAGCTTTGCTTAGCAGATGGCGATCTGTGGGATTGCCACTCTCGGCGTAAACGTCGCGTTTCAAGAACGAGCTGTTCGATTTGTAGATTTGTCTTCTTTTGATTGCATTGTGAATTTATAGTTTGAGGTGTTGAAGCTCGAGCTGCGGAGACGAGTACAGACTCCAGTGACTTTACAAAGCTGTCTACATCGGCTTCGTCATTGAGATGAGGACTTAGCTCAATGTGTGAGCTAATGTACTTTCGGTACTTGACCCAATTGGTTTTCTGTGAGGTCAATTTGAATGGTTGTTCGAATGTTCCTGGGTTACGGAGTAGAATAAACAGGACAGGCAAATGGTCAGATGAAAGATCCGAAAGGCATTCGGCGCTTATCAGATTTTTAGGAATGTTTTTGGTGATCGCAAAGTCTATTAAGTCGGGTAGTTTTTTTGGGTCTGCCGGCCAGTATGTTGGTCTGCCAGAAGAAACATAGTCGAGCTTGTTCTTGGGTTTGATAATTGCATTATAGAGCTGCTTTCCTTTTGGAGTCACGAGACGAGATCCCCAGTGTGTGTGCTTGGCGTTGTAGTCTCCTGCTGCTATGAAGTGGTCTCCTAGTGAGTTGAAAAACTGCATAAACTTATCTTCAGCTATAGTAAAGCGAGGGGGGCAGTATACGGCGGCTAGTGTAATTTGGTTGCCAGTGTTTAGTTGTATATTTATAGATGTGGCCTGTAGGTAGTTTTTAGCAAATTTGTTGTGGTAGTGGTGCTTGATACGGTTTCTGATTAGAATTCCGGTCCCTCCATGTGCTTTACCATCTGGGTGATTTGTTCCGTAGAATATATATCCTCGTAGTTGAAAATTGTATTTGTTTGTAAGGTGTGTTTCTGAGAGAAGCATTACGTCGATATGGTTGTCAAGTAGGTATTGAGCTAACTCAAGTTTATGCTGCGAGACGCCGTTAGCGTTCCACGTAGATATCCGTAGGGAAGTCATTATTTGGATGATTGTGATTGTTTGATCATGAACTCCAGTAGAAGATTTTGGTTGCGCATAAGCTCCTGCATTGTTTGTTGTATAGCTACCATTGTATTTGTTAAAGTTGCCAGCATTGCCTCGATTCCATTAGGCAATTGGTGTGAATTTTGATCGCTACGATGGGCAGTAAATGCGGGGTTTACTTTAAATGTCTGCGCCTGTTGTATGTCTTTAGTGGATTGTGAAGGCTCCGGATTAGAGACTGAGGCGTAAGTTTCTTTGTTGTATCGCAGCGCCTGAGCAAAAGAGACTCCTGGGGTCGTGGTTGATGGTGTATACGGCAAACTATTTCGGCTGACTGGATTTCGAGCTATGGTAATTTTTTGGGCAAGGCGATCTCTTAAATCTTTATAGACGGGGCACCCCCTATAGTTGGCAGTGTGGTTTCCCCCACAGTTGCTGCATTTTTTGGCAGATGGGTCAGTCTTATTAACGGGACAGGCCTCAGTGGGATGCACATCTCCGCAAGCAACGCAGACTGCGCGGAGAGTGCAGTATGTTTTCGTGTGTCCGTATTCTTGACAGTTCGAGCATTGAACTGGTCCATTTCGTTTGTGCGGTTCCTCTACTGTGATTCTGCGATGAAGCAGGTATTGAAGCTTATATATCGGGTGAACTTCATTTTTACTTAAGGTAGTACTGTTTGGCATTAGTTCTACCTTAAACATTGGTTGAGGAATTTTATTTCTGTTCATTATATTTATAGCTGTTTTTACTTTAAAGCCGTTGTCGGCTAGTCCATTTATTATCTCGTTAATTGGGACTGTTGGTTCTATCCCTTTGATTACTACTTGTAGACCCTTGCTACTTTTCAGTTGATAGGTGTAGTAGTTGAACTTTCCATTGTCAAGAAAGTTGGTAACGGCTCGAAAATTGTGTTCGTCGTTGACCTGTATCTTTACTTCATTTATGTTGCCCCTTTTTATGGACGTTACATAAAATTCGTTTGCACCAATGGTAGCTGTAATTTTATTAACCAGTTCAGTACAATTGGCCTGACGCACGTATATAGGTGGCGGCCTTACTTTTTTGGCCGTCTGTGTTGGAGCAGTAACATCTTCATCCAGGTCACGGAGAATCGCGAATCTATTGTTAGCGAGCGAATTTTTTGGCACTGTATTTTCAGTAGTTTTCGTTATCTTGGGTGCATTGGCTTTCTTGTTTGGCTGAGGGCTTAATTTTCTCTTCGTTTGTATATATCGATCGAGCCCAGTTTGGATTAACGCACCATTAGCATTCTTTATAGTGCTTTGTTGGGAGAGCTTGTCGCAGATCGTTGTCGTCACCGGGGTCTGAGAAACAGCAGAGGTTGTTGTTGTGGTAGTTGCAGTTTTTGATGTCGAAGATACGGTTTTAAGCGAGGGCGTTGTACTAGTTGTTGTTGTTGTTAGTAGATCGTTGACGTCGGGGGACGGGCACTGTGCACTCCACGATTGCAGAGTACCGCTTGGGCACAACAACGCAGGGGAGAGCGAGCGTGCTCTCTCCGTGTTTGCTTGCAGCGTTGCAGTTGTTGTTGGGACGGTTACATCGGGGGCTCGTATTGAGAAGTACGCGTTGTTTCGCAGCGACGACAGCCGACGCTCATCATGTTGTTGTTGCCGAGCTTGGCTCATTTTTTCTTTGCTTGTCGAGCTTAAGCTCTTACACGTTGGCATTTGTATATATAACTTTTTATTAATTAGCTAACTGTTGGTTAACTGTTAATTGTTTGATAATTTCCAAGGGCAAACCAAGCACAAGTACTCATGCCTGCCCTAAGCGTCTTTTCGCGAATTAATTGTAGTTAGATTCAGTGTATTTTTGATTGACCGGCGGAGCAATACAAAAATACGTCTGACACTCACAGTTGAGGAAAAGCCACAAAAAAAAAAAAAAAAAAAAAAAAAAAATTGGAGTAGTTGCTGAATGCGATTTATGGCTTGCTATACGGACTCTGACCTGGGCAATATGGGGAGACCGTCATGCGTTAAAAGGTTGTATAAAGTTGGTCCCTACACGTTGCCTTGCGAGACTCCAGACCTTATCATCTTGAAGGAGGAGCTTCCGTCCTGCATCACTTTGAACGTCCTGCAATTTAGGAAGCTCCTAATGACGTCGTAGAGCTGATTGTGCATCAGTCCCTTGACCGGGATACCAAACTCGGTCAAACGCCTTCTCAAGAAAAGCCACCACAGTAAACTTCCATCTCTGGAAGCCATTGAGGATGTATTTTCCGATACAGGGGTTCGTGCTCCTGGGTACCATTCTGCTTCCTAAAGCCAAACTGGTGGTTCGGAATTGCCTTCCTGACTTCCGGCTCCCTTGGCGCTCTTTCCAACAGATATCTCTCCAGGATCTTTTCGAATGCAGGTAGCAGGCTAATCGGGCGATAACTTTTCACGTTTTCATAGGGCTTCATAAGAAAGCATGATAATGTTGGCATTCTTCCATAAGATCATTACCAGGAACAGGATAGCTCGATCCGGAAGATGCTTCGCCATCCGCATTTCTATCCTGATCTGAATTTGTTTGGAGGGATTGGCAAAGAGATCTGATGTGGAGCTTCAATGTTTGCCATGACCTTTTCTACTCTACCAGCCGAAAAAATCTGAAAGCGACACAACCTGTTTTCCAGGTAGTAATATTTTCTTCAAGCACTGTGAATATCGTTCATTATCCTTTCTAGCTGCATCGTGTGTATGCCAAATGGTATGTTGGTAGTGTATCAGCCCGCTCTTTACTAATATCACAGCTCCTTCTTTAGCTGCATTACCAGAATAAACCGTTCTGTAAGTGTCCAAGCCAGGCCTGCTGTAGTGTAAGCCAGAGCAAAGAAGTTTTTCCAAGGCTAGCATAATATTGATCCTAATGGTTTAAAAGCATCAGAAGCTCCCCCCGGTTGGCAAGGAGATTTCTGGCTCTGAAAATCCTGTCCCGGGTAGGGGGAAACAATGAAATAAAATCTTTCTTAGGATTATTAGGGATTATTACTACACAAAATGTATAAAAGACTTCGCTAAACTAACAAAACCAATTACACAACAACTAAAAAAAGGCCGTTAATATTAATAGTGTCTTCTGTATATAATTAATTAAAATTTAAAAATAAAAAAATATACGCAGCCCAAAGCCTCAGCAGCTATGGCTGATTCTATTCCTTTAGCTCTAGCAATACTTTATAATAAATGTTTTTATTTCCAATTATAATAGGAAGTAATATGTAGTAAGTAGTTTGGTGGGTCACCATAGGAAGTGAGTACTTCTGTACTGTTGTAGGTAGTTCGGTGTTCGTTTACTATAGGGTCACCATGGTAAGTACTCTCTTGTAGGCAGTTCGGAACCATTCACAATAGGGTGATAGGTAGTTCGGTGTTCATTTACTATAGGGTTACTTTAGTGTATATTCTGTTGTAGGTAACTCAGAACCAGTCACAATAGGTAGTTCGGTGTTCGTGTACTGTAGGGTTACCATAGGAAGTACTCTGTTGTAGGTAGTTCGGAACCGGTAACAGCTCGTTTAGTATAGGGTTAGTAACGGTAAGTACTCATGTACAAAATAGTATAAAAGTAGTTGAGGAATGACCAGTACCAGATAAAACATTCAACATTATTGAATAAGACTTTACCACACATTTATCAGAGAACAACCTTTACAAACTTACCTGATGGTTAGCGGTAATAGAAGACATTCAAGTTGGTCAGAATTTCAGAGTACCACATTAATAATAACCACAGGGTCAGTAAGGAAACATATAAAAATCTAAAAAGAGAAATATACTTTCCTCAACTCAAGACTAAAGTTTCGTAAGTCATAAGAGAAAGTGATATTGGCTTGACGTTAAAATACGATAGAAATCCGCCGAAAGTAGCACCCAACGACCTTAAGACAGACTCCATATATACATTTACACCATCAATCACAAAACAAATCCGTGAGCCAAGCTTTGGGTCTGACGTGTTTTCCATCGCTATACCTTCGTTCAAAGTTTTCATTGTGAATATTTGATCCTCAAAGTCTAATAAATAATTCGCTGAACGGATCTTGGCAGACAGTCGCAGCTTGCAGCCAATTAGCGTTGATCAGGCATCTACGTCGCTGGCTGCTGCCGCAAATGTAGCGTTGCTTGCTTTAAATCACCATAAGGATGCCCACCTTGCGTTTCATCACCCTTGCCCCAGACCACATATGTCAACGATTTCTGAAATTGCCCAAAAGCGAATGGCACCTCTCTCCGGTGTTGCCTCAAAAAAGGTTGTTTTCGTTTCCTGCCTTAATACTGATGCTTCCGGAAAAGACGTCACCCACTTGAGCAACAATCTAAACGTTTCTTGTACTGAATTCCCCTTCTCAAAACTCAATTTTAATCATAGACGAGATATATCTTAATTTAAAATTTCACTTTCAGATGTACTATTAGCTAGGGCTCTTGATATATCTATTTTGCTAGAACATACAATTGTTCACGAATTTCATAACAAGAATAACCATCGGGCTAGAATACCTCAGATTCCCTCAACTAGGATTCCGATAAACTAATAGATTCATTTTGTTTGCCTCAGTATGTCCGCAGCTTTCTATGGAAACTTAGCAAACTGCACGATAATAGTGTCTCTTTTGATGCCAGCTTTATTGCATTAACTGAAACGTAGCTCAGCTCCTCTGTCTCCGATTGTGAATTATTCGCTGGCAACTATAATGTCTATAGGCGTGACCGTCAATTGCGTACTGACGGCGGCGTCCTTATAAAATTCACGATTATTTTGTGCATGTCTCACGTTCGTACATCCCACCCCATTCAGACGCTTCTATATATCTTCAGCACTTGTCTTTAATTCAAGGAATGCACTCAACTGGCCACCTGATAGCTATGGGTGATTTTAACCTTCCCTCCATATCTTGGATGCCATCACCTGACTCTAATTTTTTGTTCCGACTCCACCTTATGACTTGGTTCTTGGTCCTATTGGGCTGCAGGTCGACTTTTCTAAATATTTGACATTCCGCACTGACTTCTTAACCCACAATTCCGAATATAACAAAAATCACCTAAATCAGTGTAAAAATGAGTTCCAAGCTTAGCAATTTTATTCGTTTGTTAATTCAAAATGAAAATCTTAACTTTTTCCTTTTTGTCTTCAATTCAATACTGAGTCGGCTTTCAATGAGCCTAATATAGCGAACTTATTCGCAAAAATTTTTCAGACTACTGAGATCTATCATCGGCTCGTCAAAGCGCTGTTTTCACGGATGGAGAATGACTCCCCAGCGCCTATGCCCACATTCGATGGTGCAGGGTGGCTGAACGGGGTAAAAATCCTGAAGTGCATGGACGACCCGACTCGGAAGTGGCTGACGCAAACGATTAGCCAAATGGAGGCGTTGCAGGAGGGGCCAAGCTTGAGGTGGTGGACAGGGAGTTAATCCCATCCTTCCCGAAAGCGGAGGTACTCTTTCCCATCGCTATCCAAGGTGACCGGGCGCTGAAGCTGCAACAGCGCCAAAATCCGGAAGTTCCCAACGCAGACTGGAAGGTACTGCACATTGCGAGTCTGACACCTAAAAAGGGGTGGCCGTCCTTCAGATTAACAAGGAGGCGGAGGACATCCTGTACCCCAGGTAAGAGAAAATGGCGTGGGGCATAGGTAGAGTCTAACTACGCCTATGCCCCTGTGGACAAGGAAGCGCACACCCTGCAAGCAGGCGAGGTGAAGAAGGACCTAGGTCTTGACTCCATCCTCGACGCTGCCCAGGAGATGACTCTGGACGTTTCGGAGGAGGAAGAAGAGGACGGTGATGTGACAGTCATAGTGAACTCATCCGGAGCTGGTACACATGACCCTGAGGGTACTGCAGCTCAACCTCCATAAAAGCAAGCTCGCTTCTGCGCAACTCCTGATAGCCATGGAGCAAGGGCCCGTCGATATAGCTCTTGTCCAAGAGCCGTGGATTGCCTCGGGCAACTCCATTGCCGGACTAAAGTCCTCAACACTCAATGTGTTCTACACACCGCCGGTAAGCAAAAGCAGAGCCGCCGTACATGCACGGAAGGGTCTCCCAGCTAACCTTTTGTCTCATTACAGCACGGATGATCTGACTGTGGTAATGCTTGAAAGCAAGAAGAAGCGTCTACTGACAGCTTCCTGCTACATGGCTCACGACAGGACAGCGCCACAGAAGGAACTCAGAAGCCTGGTGGAAGCCAGCCCGAAGGAGCAGCAAATACTGGTCGGCGCAGACGCCAACGCACACCACTGCGTGTGGGGGAGGCCCGACATTCACGAAAGAGGTGAGTCACTTTTAGACTTTCTACTTTGTTCCAAATTTAACGTAGCAAATATAGGGAAGGTACATACCTTCGTGAGTCATACCTCCTCTAACGTGCTAGACCTAACACTCGTAGCAGGGCAGGGTAACATGGTATCAGAATGGAAAGTCCTTGAGAGTCCATTCTTCTCAGCCGCAAGTACATCCAGTTCCAATATGACTTCGAACATTCTCCAAAACTGTCTTCAAAAACCCCCGGAACACCACCTGAAGAAAGTTAAAAAAAACAATCACAGCGAGACTCGCGACTGGTCCAGGCACAGTTATATCCGTCGAGGAAATAGTAAAGTCCCTAGAGACTCTATCCAAGGTATTACTAAAAGCGTACCACGCATCATGCCCGGTATCAAGAAATAGGAAGAGAACCAAGCCACCATGGTGGACTAGTGACCTCTCTCTCCAACGCAACAAGCTTACAGAGTGTTTCAAAAGCGCTAAACAAGCAAAAGATGATACAATCAACGATGAATATAAAATCCTACTAAGAGACAATAAGACGGAAATACGCAGGGCGCAAAAAAACTCTTGGAGGAACTTCTGCTCCAACATAGAGATGGCCCCAGAAACGGCGAGACTCCGGAAGTTGCTGTCGAAGCAACCTACTATACAGAATCAGCTCAAAAGCGACGATGGAAAGTGGACTGAGGGCAGCGAAGAGGCCCTAACAGCACTAATGGAAGCGCACTTACCAGGATGCACAGAAGTCATCGACGCCAATGAGCATCAGGTACTAGCAACGTGTGAAGAGCATCTTCCAACAAATCTAATAACCTCCAGAAGAATCCACTGGGCTATAGACTCCTTCGCGGGGATAAAAGCACCGGTACTCGATGGAATATGTCTACGTCTCCCTAAGAACGCTCCAAAGCGAGCTAGAGAGTCAGGCAGATGCACGCGCAAGAAGCAGATAGAAAAGGAACTCCGGAACCTGCAAAATATCGAAAATTATGTGCAGAAAGCGCAACGAAAAAGTCAGCCGCTACGTGCTGCATCTCCCAAGGAAGGACTGCAGACTACTATTGGGAATACTCACAGTGCTTTTGCAGGAAATGTGATGAATTCGAGGCAACCGAAAAGTCCGGATATTGTACTTAGCTGTATTTAAGATATTGTGCTGGTTCTTTATGCCGAGCACTTACGTTCTTACTATACTTTTCAAGATGTCCTTTAAGCTTTCAAATTGTCCTGAAAGGTGAAACCATCATTCCTTTTTTATAAAAGGGACAGCAGATCCAACATTGAAAACTACAAAAGGATTGCAAAACTTAGTGATATTCCTAATATATTATGCTTTATCGATCCCTTATCGCTTCACTGCTTGCTAGTTTGTGTAGCAGTTACTCAGAATTGACGCCCTTCAACTGCAACTCCCTTGACGATACCACATTTTCATGTTGTAGCAGACGACCTCTATGTCGCACTGCTTTACAGCTCTCTTTCCGTTGTTGCTGTTGCAGCCTGCCAATCTACGACCTCTGTGTCGCTCAGAGTTGACGCTCCTCGACTGCAACTCTCTCGACGATATCCTCCTTGGTGTTGCATCAGTCAATCTTTGTGTCGCACTGCTTTTACACTCTCCAACCTTTGTTGTTGTTGCAGCCTGCCAATGTACGACCTTTGTATCGCACAAATTTGGCGCTCTTCGACTACAACTTCCACGACGATGTCACTTCACTCTTGCATGCACAGTCCTGTTTGCTTCTCTACACACAAAAACACAATTTGACGATCGTTGTCCAAAAAAACCAGGGATCGTAAATAATGATTATCGGTCAAATTTTGAAATGAAAAAATCAACCACTTAGAATCAACTTAAAAAAAAAAAAAATTCCTGTGAATCCTTGTTGTCTAATCTATCCATTTCCGGGATTATTATTTATTTTAGGAGCTTTATTATATTAATCATTCATAATGATTAAAATTGAGTAATATTATTTTAATCTATAAGAATTATTATTTTCGATCCACAATATAAAAATCTATACATAATCATTATTTTTAAACAAAAAAATAAAAATCAATAATAACACAGATCTTTCACAATCTGAAGGTTTTATTCACTGTGTTTTTTCTTGTTGACCTGTGTAATTAGTCTTTTTGATTTAATAAAATATAAACTCAAAAATAATAATAATTTTCGATTTTTATTTTTTCAATCAATAATAAAACTCTTTCGATAATTTAACGGGGCTAATGCATATTTATTGCCAATTTTATTATATGCACTTCTAAACTAAATACCTCTCTGTTAATTTCCTATCAGAATGGTAAAGGCTTTTGTACTAAGTTGCCCAAATTGTTTTCTGATAGTCTTGCATTCGCCTCCCATGTTATTGTGTTCACAGAAACCTGGTTAAAGCCGGAGATTATTAGCTCCAAAGTTCTTCCAGCTGCGTTCACGATTCATCGGCTAGATCGATATTGTAGGTCTTAAACACCTCTAAGTCTTCTCACTAAGACCTAAGCGGCCTCTAATCATTCTCTCTAATTGGAGACCTAAAAGACCTCTCCACTCTTCTCGCTATCTTGTAGATATTACAGATTTTGAAACCATTCTCACTGATTGTAGACCTTAAAGGCCTCTAAACCATCCTCGCTGATTGTAGACCTTAAAAGCCTCTAAGCCGTTCTCACTGACTTGTAGACCTCAACGACTTTTTACGCCCCATCTCTCAGGAAACCAGGATTATTACCCGGCGACGACAGGATGACATTAGGCCGAGCAAAGACCGCCAGCCACGAAACCACCGAGTAGTTAATAATTATTGTAAACATCTCTTCAGCCTCAATAAAGCCTAAGTACGTAATTACTGTGTAATTCCCTGTGCGTGGGACCCTGAGCCTCCGGAGCACTGACTAATCGTCAAACCATGCTAAATTTAAAATAACATTGTTATGAAAGCGAGGGTTAAGACTCAGAGAATTAATCTCGAGATATTTAGAGCTTTAAATTTTAAAGATTTAAAAAATATTTTTGTGTTATGATTATGATTTCTTGAATGGTCTTCCGGCAGTACAACAGTGCAAACAAATAAATATTTGTTATGATTCAGAAACTTAGAACCAATTTCTAAAAGAACTAAGAACTAAAAGACTCTTTTCACTTTTAAAATAAACTGTACGACTTTATAAATCCTCTTCAATTTATAAGTATTTTTTTTATTTGCTAAGACAAAGCATCTCCATTGAACAAAAATAATTCTTAAATACCGTACATTTATGAACTGTTCAACATTTTTATTTTATGACTGAAAAATTGTACGCCATATCATAACTATATAATAACTAACTAATAATATTAATATTTTGTTTGCCATTAAAAAATGAAACACATTTAATCGACTTTATTTTCATGAAATTTTGCTAGTCTCTTCAGATTAAATTAGTTTAACGAGATTGGATATAAAATAGCTCATTACTTTTAAATTAATTTTTATGTAATACTCGTATGCATAATTTTTAAGCAGTCAGATGGCCAGAAAATAAAACCAATTGGTAGTTATAATTTAACTTGGTACGGAGTTTTTATTTATTACTTTGATAACTGAAATATTTTAAAACGGATTTCAGCACTTAACATTTTAGTTAAAGGACCAAAAAACTGGTTACGTCTGCATACATCATTTTATATATATTCCTCAGCTACCAGTTCTTCTCTTATATTGTGTGGTAGGGCGGACATGGCTTCAGTCATCATTTCAATGAATGAGTTGATTTCGAGAATCTTCGATCGATGCCGCTCAACTTCATTGCTGAAAATAAATTTAAGTATATTTTGGATAATTTTTTTGTAAATAGGCAGGAATAGCTAAATATGAAACTATACATAGTTATATATTAATTTAATTCCAAACAGCAATGCAAATAGAAGAAACCATGCATTGGCATAAGAATATAAAATAGAGGGCGTATAATTAAAAGCTGAAAACATGAACAATTTGGAGTATCAGTCTTTATAGACAGAGAAAAACTGCTAACCTCGACACGCCGAGTATTGTATAGCCTTGCAAAGTGCAATTGGATCATTATCACAGGGGTTATATGAGCTGATAGAAAAATGGTGTTCAATCACGGCAATAGTTATAAGCAATAATATTCCAGACACAACAAATGTTATGTAACTTTTCAGTCACAGCCACAAGCATTTGTCATAAAATAAAGTATCGTGTGCATATGCATATTCTGCTGATATGAGAAAATACAGTAGTGCAATGGTCTCAGTTCTACCTATCGCTAGCAATAAGACATCGTTACCCACAATATTTCTGTTAACGTAAGCACTTTGTTAGCTATAAAAACTGTTACAGTTCCATTAACTCAAACAGAAGCTTTACTCATGCCTCAGAAGCTTTCACTGATTTTTCAGACCCTCATTCCCCAACCAAATAAGCCCAAACTGTCCACCTAGGTTCAAGTGCTAGTTGCGACAACAAAAGGCTACAACAAATGGCAATTAAGGTTCCTCATAAACATTTTGTCGACCACGATGAACAGGAAAAAATTCGTACGTGACGAGCGTCGGAGATGTTTATTTATTTGTAGGTAAATTATAACTAACATACATTACACTTAAACCTAGCTTGGAGATCGGATTGGAAGCTCTGTCTTGGAAGCTCGGAGGAAGAGGGAGAGAAAGAGTGTACGGGACACTTTAAGGGTTTTAAGTAAAATTCGAAAATAAGCGCCCTTTTGGCGCGAACATTCTGCCCCCCTTCCCCCCTTGCGAGGAGGTAAGGTAAGGTTAGTTCGGGCGGCCCTCATGGGGGTGGTCACGCATAGGCCAGTATGGCCCTTAGTTACCCGGGGGGACTTTTCCTTGAATGGTCCTGGAATGGTTTACGTGGTTTCGAAGTCCTTGAGGATCGAGGCGTATTTCGCGAAGGCGAGCAGTTCACCTGGCGTTCTCTTTGACGCCTCTCCTAGCGAGGCCAGCAGTGGGGCACCTAAGTACCTTATTTTCGCCCGTGTCAAGGCCGGGCACTTGCAGATGAGATGTTCCAAGGATTCGGTTGCCCCGAATTCATCACATTTCCTGCAGTTGCCGTTGTCGGTGATGCCCATCTTGACTGCATGTGCCGCAGCCAGGCAGTGCCCTGTGAATATTCCCACTAGTAATCTGCAGATCTTCCTTGGGAGTTGCAGCACGTAGCGGCTGAGTTTTTCGTTGCGCTCTCTGCACATGATTTTCAATATTTTGCAGGTTCCGGAGTTTCTTCTCCATCTGCTTCTTGCACGCGCGTCTACTTGACTCTCTAGCTCGCCTTGGAGCGTTCTTAGGAAAACGGGGACGTTTTCTGTTCTGTCGCTCGTCAGTCCGACGCCTTCCTTTGCTAATACATCTGCGGTCTCGTTGCCATCGATGCCCTGGTGGCTGTGAACCCAATAGATCCGCACTGACGTTGTCGTGCTTAGGGTATCTAGTACTTCCCTGCTTCCTAGTACATTTTTGGAGCAGACCTCCGAGGATTGCATGGATCTGATCGCGGCTTGACTGTCTATGAACAGGTTTACCGCCTCACGTGGACGGTCTATTCTCTGTACAAGCTCTGCCGCCTTCCTGATGGCGAAGTATTCCGCCTGGAATATGCTGCACTGGCTACCAAGCTTATACGACAGCCTTATCTCAGGGTCTGTACAGTATATGACCGCTCCTACTCCTTCTTCTACTTTGGAGCCGTCGGTGTATATGTTAAGGTGTCGAGTGTGGTCTTGAGCCGTTTTCCAGTCTTCCGGTCCCATGAGTGTTGTTGTTTTGACATCCAGGCAGGTTTTGGGTATCATGTAGTCAGATGAACTGCTCATGTCTCGACTAATTGAACTGTGCCCGAATCTTTGTGGCGACATATTTCCTGCTGCTACTGGGCGTTTTGTGGCCTTTTCTGCATGAATATCTAGGGGATTGATTCCGAGTATGACTTTGAGCGCTTTTGTAGGGGTTGACCTCAGCGCCCCTGATATGCAGAGCAGTGTCTGCCGCTGGGTTCTTTCCATAAGCGTGTTGTATGTTTTCTTTTCCGTGGATTGCTACCACACCAAGACTCCATACAGCAGTGTATCAGAGTAGGTGAGAGATCCTATGTGCTGCTAAGCATCTTCTTGGATGCATAAAGTGCTATGGTGGCCGTTCTCACCCTCTTTAGTACATTGGATTTCCATGCTGTCTGGGAAAGTGCCGAGGTATTTGACTTGTGTTTTCGGGGTCAGCCTGGTTACATTGATTTTCGGGGGGATCCATAGCGGTACCTTGTATCTCTTGGGAAAGAGAATGAGGTCCGTCTTATCCGCGTTGATACTGAGTCCTTCTTTGTCCGCCCACTCACATATCTCCCTGAGCGTTGATTCCATGATCAAGCTGAGGGTCGATGGGCATACACCTGTGATAATTATGCTTTTGTCATCCGCATAGGCTGTTATCTTTGGGGCTTTTCTCTCAAATCTCTTGATCAGGTCGTCAACCACCAGGTTCCATAAGAGGGGCGATAGGACTCCAGCTTGTGGTGTTGCCCCTGTGCGCTCCCTTCACCATGGTGGCAGTGCACCAATCAGATTGTACCCGCCTGCAACTTAGCAGGTTACGTAGTGAGCAGTTGATGGCGGTGTGCGTTTCAGTTGCCTCTAGGCGGCCTATTATTGCGTCTGTACTGACGTTGTTGAAGGCCCCGGATATGTCCACAACCGCTCCGAAGGCGTATTCTTTATCGTGCAGGGCTTTCTCGATGGTGGCTACTAGCGAATGTAGTGCCGTCTCTATCGATTTCCCTTTTGTGTAGACATGCGGATGGGTTGACAGTAGTCCTCCCACATCGTTCCTCATGTTTAGCTCCAGCACCTTTTCTAGTGTTTTCAGTAAGAAAGAGATAAGGCTTATCGGTCTATAATCCTTGGTGCTCACGTGACTACTCTTTCCTGCTTTGGGCAAGAAGACAATCCGAGAGCTCCTCCATTGGATAGGGATATAGCCCGTGCTTATACAAGCTTTATATATTGCGTGGAGCCATGGGGTGATCTCTTCTTTGGTCACCTGTAGGAGGGCTGGGAATATTCCATCGAGTCCCGGTGTTTTTATCCCCGCGAAGGAGTCTATAGCCCAGCGTATTCTTCTGGAGGTTATTATATCTGTTGGAAGACGCTCTTCACACGTTGATGGTACCTGATGCTCATTGGCGTCGGTTACTTCTGTGCATCCTTGGCAGTGCGCTTCCATTAGTGCTGTTAGGGCCTCTTCGCTGCCCGCAGTCCACTTTCCATCGTCGCTTTTGAGCTGACTCTGTATGGTAGGTTGCAACTTCCGGAGCCTCGCCGTTTCTGGGGCCGTCTCTATATTGGGGCAGAAGTTCCTCCAAGAGCTTTTTTGCGCCCTTCGTATTTCCTTCTTGTAGTCTGTTAGTAGGATTTTATATTCGTCATTGATTGCGTCATCTTTCGCTTGTTTAGCGATTTTGAAGAACTCTCTGAGGCTGTTGCGCTGGAGAGAGAGGTCCCTGTTGCACCATGGTGGCTTCTCTTCCTATTTCTTGATATTGGGTATGATGCGTGGTAAGCATTTAGTAATTCCTTGGAAAGCGTCTCTAGGGACTTTTCTATTTCCTCCAACGAATATAACTGTGCCTGGACCGGTCGCGAGTCTGGCTGTGATTGTCTTTCTGAACTTTCCCCATTTGGTGTTCAGGGGGTTTCTGAAGACGGGTGGTTTTGGAGAATATTCGAAGTCGTATTTGAACTGGATTTACTTCTGGTCTGAGAAGGATGGACTTTCCATTCTGATACCATGGTACCCTGCCCTGCTACTAGTGTTAAGTCTAGCACGTTAGAAGAGGTAGGACCCACCAAAGTATGTACTTCCTCTACGTTTGCTACGTAAAGATTGGAACAAAGTATAAAATCTTAAAGTGACTCACCTCTTTCGTTAATGTCGGGGCGCCTACACACGCAGTGTTGTGCGTTGGCGTCCGACCAGTATTTGCTAGTCCTTCGGGCTGGCTTCCACCAGGCGCCTGAGTTTCTCAGGTGGGGCTGTCCTGTCGTGAGCCATGTAGCTGGAAGCTACCAGTAGGCGCTTCTTCTTGCTTTCAAGCACAACCACAGTCAGATCATCCGTGCTGTAATTACACAAAAGGTTAGCTTGGAGACCCTTCCGTACATGTACGGCGGTTCTGCTTCTGCTTACCAGCGGTGTGTAGAACACGTTGAGTGTTGAGGACTTTAGTCCGGCAATGGAGTAGCCCAAGGCAATCCACGGCTCTTGGACAAGAGCTATATCGACGGGCCCTTGCTCCATGGCTATCAGGAGTTGCGCAGAAGCGAGCTTGCTTTTATGGAGGTTGAGCTGCAGTACCCTCAGAGCCATGGGTACCAGCTCCGGACGGGTTGACTATGACTGTCACATCGCCGTCCTCTTCCTCCTCCTCCGAGACGTCCAGAGTCATCTCCTGGGCAGCGTCGAGGATGGAGTCAAGACCTAGGTCCTTCTCCACCTCGCCTGCTTATGTGCGCGACCTTGTCCCCAGGGTGGCGCTTTTTGAGGCGTAGGTAGACACTGCCTATGCCCCACGCCATCTTCCCATACCTGGGGTACAGGATGTCCTCCGCCTTCTTGTTAATCTGGAGGACTGCGCACTGGCCCCCCTCTTTAGGTGTCGGGCTCGCAATGTGCAGTACCTTCCAGTTTGCGTTGGGAACGTGCGGGTTTTGGCGCTGTAGCAGCTTCAGCGCCCGGTCACCTTGGATTGCGATGGGGAAGCGTACCGTCGCCTTCGGCATGGATGGGATTAACTCGTCCATGCACTTTATGATTTTGACACCGTTCAGCCACCCTGCACCATCGAATGTGGGCATAGGCGCTGGGGAGTCATCCTCCATCCGTGCAAGCAGCGCTTCGACGACCTTGCTTTCGTCACTACGGTCAATGAGTGCCACGATTAGATGTCGTTTGGTCACCTCACTGACTTTGGCGGGGAGCTGCTGCCTGGTTTCGGCAAGTTTATTGGGCTCTCATCCGTGGTTTTTCTTTTGGCTGCTCGCTCTTTTGGTCCGTGTCTTTATCGACGGCGGCACCCGAGCGGCGAAGTTTTCCCTGAGAGGTTTTAATCGACAGAAAAGGCGATTCTAAGTCCGCTGCCAAAACAATTTTTGGATAATTTTTTTAGAAGTTATTCAAAGCTAAAAAATATTTCCGTTTTTGCAACACACAAAATCAAAAGTGCAATTGGTTGATTTTCAGTTAATATGACACAAAAACTTGACAACCAATCGGAATGGTTTTTGTTTTAAATTATATACATACATGTATAATCTGTAAACTAAACTAAAAAAAAGGGCAGCTTGGGTTCGGCTTGGACAGGTAAATCTTTACCTGTCAAATGTCAATTTGTAACACCTTTTTCAGCTTAAAGTAGTCTATAACTTCTGAAGCCCGCCAAAGCTCACAACTGCACTATGTCTATCAGTTTCGTCTATCTTTCCTGAACCAGAATCCGTTTAGGAAGTCTGCGTTGAGCTGCGACTCCACCTTTGGCAGCAAATCTAGTGAAGCAACTCAGGGTCAAAAAACACGAAATATGTGTGAAAACGATTCAGGAGTACACGTGGCAATTTTGAGCTAAATCGGATAACGCTTTCCCTAGGAACTGTTTTATTGTTTATTATAGGTGTTTTGCGTTTATTAATTGTTAAGCGTTTATAATAATTTTATATTGATAATTAGCGGGTGCGACTAAGCGAGCGGTTGCGGTTAAAATTCATCTATCAATGCGGCAGAGTTCTAGAATATGCTAATAGAAAAACAGCATAGATCACGTGTTGTTCCAATACCTATGCATATATGCTGAATTTTTGACATGCGTGTGTGCTTAAAGCCTTATGTTGTAAATAATACAATTATATTCAATAAACTAGGTTCGATTATATGCAAATAAAGACAAGTAAGAAAGCTTATACAAACATGATAATAATAATGTTGATATTTATTCCTCAACATACCGGCCCCCCTGAACGACGGTTCAGTTCAAAGGTAGCACAAAAATGATTAAATGCAAATAAAGACAAGTAAGAAAGCTTAAACAAACATGATAATAATAATGTTGATATTCAATTAAACGACCTATTTATTCCTCAACATACCGGCTCCCCTGAACGATGGTTCAGTTCAAAGGAAGCACAAAAATGTTGATACACGACTAACTGTTGCTACACGACTAACACACTTTAATCCTCAACACAACATGATTTTATTGCCGGCTTGTTCGACATTTCGCTGTCTCAAGACAACCATGTACGACATTCCTTAGAGCGCTTGTTTGATCTTTGTTTTGTCTCTGATCCGGCGAGTGTTAGTTTAGCAAGGGTCGCGCCGCTGACGCAACCGGAAGATCTCTATCATCCTACTTTCTATGTGACACTCGACATTGGTGCTGATATACAGAAAATATCTGATGGTCTATCAGAGTAGCTAAAAGAGTTTACTGCTTTCGCAAGTCAGACTTCGACCGGCTGAATAATTTTATTTCAGACTTTAACTGGTCGGATTTATACATGTGCACTGACATGGCTAATGCCATGGACATTTTTTACAATGCGGTGAAATTATTCTTCTCGGAATGTGTTCCGTTATATTATCCCTCTATTTCAACTAAACCACCTTGGTTTACTAAAGAATTGAGTCTCTTGAAAAATGTAAAGTCAAATCTGTATACGAAATTTAAAAAAACCAGTTCTGGTTCTGACCTTATAAAATTTTGTTAATACTAAACGTAAGGCGGTAACGCATCCTTTATCCCTTTCTTTTGAAAACGCAACTGTAAAGGGCGATCAGGCAATTGCCGATCTCTTTGCCCAGTTTTTTCAAACTACATACTCTACTTCCACTGACCTAAATCAGACGTATTCTTATTGCTTGCCCAGATCGAATCTAATTTTCTGTCCATGTTTAAACGAAAGATCTCTCCTTTTAGATCTTCAACGTGTAAAGCCAGTTTATTTGCCAGGTCCCGATGGAATACCGGGTTGCGTGCTTAGGTATAAACCTCGCATTTTCCCCTTATTTGGAAGGAAGCATTCATTATTCCTCTCCACAAAAAAGGTAATAAATCGGAGGCCAACAACTACAGAGGAATCTCTAAACTTTCGGCCATCCCTAAACTTTTTGAAAATAGTTTTACTCCACATTTGCAGCACCTTTGTAGATCAGTAATATCTCAATGTCAGCACGGATTTGTTAAGCGAAGATCAACTATTACTAACCTCCTGGAGCTCACTTTCTTCATCATAAGGGGCTTCAATAATAACTCTCAAACGGATGTAATTTATACTGACTTCAGCAAAGCATTTGATTCCGTTAATCATTCCCTTCTCCTCAGGAAACTCGATTTAATGGGATTTCCAATTGATCTTCTTAGATCTCTAGTTATCTGACTGGCAGGACGCAAAAAGTCCTCTTTAAAAACTATTTATCTAATGTTCTCCGGGTCACCTCTGGTGCTCCGCAAGGGAGCCACTTGGGTCCCTTATTATTTTATTTTATTTATATTCTCTCACTGAAGACTTTAGAGTCCAAACCATCTCTCGGAGGGCTTTCGAGCACCGGGCGATCCACTAGCGCTCTTGGAGGGCTTTCGAGCACCGGGCGATCCGCTAGCGCTGAGACGAGGACCATTTAGACGCAAGAGGCCCAGACGACCGAAGAGACGGCGCTACCGAGTCCCGACCCCGCCGAGTTCCAGATCAGTAACTCAACTCTGTACCCAAAGTTTGAATAAAGAACCCCAATTGATTTAATTTAACCGAATTCTCCGCAGCGTTCTCACTGGGAAACGGGCTTCTTCTCTTTCAGCTACCACTCGGACTCACTATTGTAGGCGGACCCTGGCCGTCCCTGAGCTATCTGGGAAACTGGGGCGGCAGACCGTCACAGCTTTTGGTGAATATTAGAGACCCTACATCCTTTGAGTCGCTGCGTATTGTGGATGGTGTGCTGTGCGCCACTTTTCGGAAGGTTTGCCAACGTTTGAACTTGCTCAAAAACGATACTCATTGGGACTCAACGCTCGCCGATGCCACTGTTTCAGCGTCAATGAACCAAATCCATACATTATTCGCAATAATCATAGCTACGTGTCCTCCGTCGAACCCGATTTGTGTGAGTTCCAGTTGTATGTATTTGTTATTTATGGTTAGTCCGAGTATTTTATGTGATATAACGTTCTTTGTGCTAGAGTTCTGTGTTATAATTGTGCAGTTCCATCTCTGTTTCCTGCAAGTGTGTAGGTATTGGCATTTGGTTTGCGAAAGGGATGCGCCTAAATAGTTTCCCCAGCGATCTATTTTCTTGTGTTTTAGTTTGATCATTAAAAGGAAATCGTCTGCGTATGCGCTGAAGTGGATTTGTTTTTAGATGGTAAGGATGTTGGCTAGCTTGTTGAAGGCAATTAAAAACAAAACTACTGAAAGTGGGGATCCTTGTGGGATGCCGTTTTCCAAGGGGTGATGTATGAGTTTTGTGTCCCTATTTTGACCGTTATCTTTCGGTTTTTTGTAAAGTTTATCACGTAGTTTATTATTTTGTGGCCACTTTTCCATTCTATTAATTGATCTACTATGAGCTCTTACAAAATCATGAGAGATGATAAAAAAAGAAGTAGCCACAAAACGGCCGCACAGCGGCAGCGCGGACACGGCGCAGGCAGAAGAGAGCCCTGCGCAAAAAAGGAAAGCATCATTTCCAATCCTCCCAACATTACTAGCAATGCTACTGATCCTTCCGTTAGCGATGGGACAGGTATTCAACATAACGCCATTTGCAAGCCAGCCAGGAATATTCTACGAACGGCTCGGCACATCCAGAATGGCAATCTCGGAATGGAAAATAATTGTATATTACGATTTGAAACCATATTGGAGCGACATGGGAATCTTGGCCAACGGGATATCGGAGCTGAAACACAAATGTTCAGAACTACGGAACATCAATGCTTGTAGATCAGTGTCTGAGCATTTCCAACATGTGTACAGCGAACTACAATCAGGAAATGAATTGATCCATCATTCTCGGCAGCGAAGAGCACCACTGGACATAGTTGGAAATGTAGCGAGCTCACTATTCGGCGTTTTAGACTCAAGATACGCCGATGACATGTCCAAGGTGATCAAGGAGGTCAAATCCAATGAAGACGTATTAATGATGCTCTTGAAAAACCAGACATCAATCTTGGATGCGACAATAAACATAGTCAGGACGAGCAGCTCAGCCACTAACGAGCGGATCAAGACACTAGAGAGCCAAATAGGTACAATTAATCTGGAAAGGGGAAAGTACCAAGGCGAGCACTTACAACAAGCATTCATGAGTCTGACAGCTCAATTAACTCTAGTGGCAACCGGATTGCAGCGAATGCAAAGTGAGATAGCTAATGTTCTCACTGACGTGCGCCATCGGACCATCAGTCCTATACTAGTGTCTCCCAAGCAACTGAGGGAGCAACTAGATCAGATTCGGGAACACATTCCACCGGATCAACTTCTTCCGGTAGCATCGGCTAAGGTGATCCAGCTGTATAAAATTATGCATGCCGAAGGGACCACAACGAGCAGCCACGTCGTTTTCAAAATATCGCTGCCACTGGTGTCTGTAACAAAACAGGAGATATTCAGCATCATGGCGATCCCGATGTGGAAGGCCGGAAGCTGGCAACGATTCTGGCTACAAACGGAAATCATAGCCGTCAATGCCCATAGAGATCAGTTCATGGGATTGACCAAGGAGGAGTTCAATCAGTGTCTAGAGCTGCCACACGACGAACACATCTGTTTCAACCACCAAGCCACATTCAGCGTGGAAAACCGGTGTGAATTCCAGCTGTTCAACAATAAGACGGAAACTATCTGCGAGGTCTCTCAGTCGAGGGCCGAGTTGTGGTGGTCAGCAACACGTCAGCGAAACAGATGGATGTTTGCCACACGCAGGCAAATTGAACTTCAAGCGGTGTGCGGCGGAACATCGTTCACAATCCAACTCAACGGAACGGGCTTACTATCACTGGCCCCAGGCTGCACTGCACGCAATTCAAAAATTAGCGTGAGCACATTCAGCACCGTAGTCAGCGAAACAAGGGCGGCATATGTTCGTTTTGGTAACATCACAAGGATGGACCTTAAGAACACACCTGAGCCACTGCAAGGAACGGCAGCCAAGGAAGTTGGAGGAACTGAGCGCTTTGCAGCACCAACTGGCCAAACTAAAAGAAACCACCTGGAAAAATCAAATCAACACTCCCCAGCACCATCAAATAGCTACTTATGTGGCCTTAGCAATGTCAATGTTATTAGGCATTGCATGGGTTTTCAGACGAACGATCGGCAAATGGACACCAACATGCCGGAAACCCGAAGCCCGGCAGAACGTGGAAGAACCACAACCAGAACCTACCCCACGAAGGTTCTTGTTCGACGTAATTGAAGGTTGAACACTTGCTCAACGGCTGGGAGAATGTTCAGTCGCAGCAGTATGTAGTCATAAGTAATAATATTTCAGAACACAATACACGTTATGTAACAACTCTTCGTCACAGTGACCTGCATTTATCGTAAATAAAGTATCATTTCCCAGGTCAAGCGAATATGCATGGTCAACTGAGACGAGGAAATGAACTGGGGCAATAGTTTCAGGTCGCAACACAACCCACATTCACAAGTAACCGCACACTTTTCTTATACGTTATTTCTGTTAGCATAAGCATTTGTGTACCTATATATATTGTTTAAGTTTCATTAATAAAGTCAGTAAGAGTTCTAACGCCAACCTGAGAGCTTTTATTCATGCTATTCCCTTAGAACAATTCATGCACTCACACACTTCATACACGTCCAACTAGTTTCAAGTGCTAGTTGCGGCAACGAAACAGGCAAATAGTTTATGCACTATTTGCCAGGCATCTAAGCCTTCTTACACTTTACATTTTGGTGACCCCGACGAACACGTCAACCAACAGGAAGGATTCCGTAACTCTTGGGAATCTTCCTGATTTTTTCACACTCGCCAAAAAACATTTTGGTGACCCCGACGAACACGTCAACCAACAAGAAGGATTCCGTAACTGTTGGGAATCTTCCTGATTTTTTCACACTCGCCAAAAAACATTTTGGTGACCCCGACGAACACGTCAACCAACAGGAAGGATTCCGTAACTCTTGGGAATCTTCCTGATTTTTTCACACTCGCCAAAAAACATTTCGCCATAAAACCATTTTGGTGAGTCCTGACTCACTGTCATTACACAGTCAACAGCCTTCAAATCCTTTCTAGATTTCTAGATCTTCCAAGTCTATTGACCAATTGTTAATTCCTTCGACCACACCACGGTTGCGAATAGGAGCGTATCCAGCTATCAAAGCAAATAAAATTCTCCCAACGGTCAGGAATTTAACCAATTGTCAATATGTCTAACAAGGAGGAGCAAGCAGTCAAAGAGACATTAGACTTCCAGGAAGAGATCAGTCATGAGATCTCGAGGCTTATTCGGAATTTTAAGAAGGATTCAGCGGATAGGAAACGACTTCCAAATTACTGCCTAACAAAGTTGGCCGCTTTCGATGACGCATGGAATCGATTTGCGGAAAACGACAAAAATATTCCCGCAGCTTATAGAACCGAGGAATATTTAAAGTTCTACGTCGACTGTCGTGACTCATAAGACAAATATAGAAATATTATAGTCGATACAATGGCCCAGAGCTCAAGCAATGCCCCAAATCAGGCAACAGCGAGCAACGGCCAGGAAACTGCAGACGTTGCAATCATATCGCAACCTGCACGTAAGCTGATATCAGCATGTCGGCGACAAAAAGCTATCGCCGAATCAATCAAACGGGCTCTGAAAGAAAGTTCAGAGACCGGCAGGGCCGTTTCAAAAGGTTCAATAACCTCATTATGGTCACAATACCAAGAGATTCATTTCTCAATACATGAAGAGTACGAAGACCCGATCAAGGAAGGATACGACATGCAATCGTTCATCCGACTTGAGAAGGAAGTACAGAAAGTCCTGGGGGCACAAACCAATACATCAAACAATGAAGATGTGCAGTTGCCCAGAGTCAGCCTCCCCAAGTTCGATGGGGATCTACTCAAATGGACACAATTTTTTGATTTATTCAAGTGCATGATACACGATACCAACATGCCCACAGTCAAGAAGATGTGGTACCTTAAAACCACTGTGACTGGATAAGGCATATCGATCTAAAAACATAGAACTACATGAGCGCATGGGAAATATTAGTTGACACATATAACAATCCCCGCCATGTAGCAGATACAATTCTCAATCGTCTTCTGCAACAACAGACAAACAATGACGACCCAAAGTCATTAAAGGAACTGTATATTACATCCATTGAATCTCTAGCATCATTAAAGGGACTAGGCATTGATGTATCCAGCTGGGATACAATCATAATTGCGATCATAAAACAAAAATTAGATCTGGCAAATAGAGCCCTGTACGAACAATCATTAGATGGCTCAAGAGAGCTTCAAGGGCTCGAGACGATGCTAAGTTTTCTGGACCAGCGAAGTCGAGTGTTGGGAACAGGAAAACGCAGTCAGCTGCAAAAAAGGGAACAGAAGAACCCATCTTGCACTTCTGCTAGCGCAGGAAGGCAATCAAGTTGCCCTTTCTGCAAACGGAATCATGCGCTATACAAATGCGATGATTTCCGCAGCAAAACGGTACCCGATCGACTCAACTGGGTACAAAAACAAAAACTATGTGTAAACTGTTTTAACAGTACTCACAAGGCAAAAGATTGCCGAGGCCGTATGTGCTTTAAATGCGATAAAAGGCACCATACATTGCTGCACCTGGAGACTTCATCAAGCGGGGCAACAGATCCACAAACACCTTCTGTAGGAGCAGCAAGCAACAAAAGCTACAATTTGCTAGCCACAGTTAAGGTATTGGTAAAGGCAAGCAATGGGCAGGTGGCCACATTCCGAGCCTTGCTGGATTCAGGATCACAAATCAATCTGATTTCTGAACGAATGGCCTCCAAGCTCTCTCTGAAACTTTACAATGCATCATTACGCATCGAGGGCATTGGAGGAATTCCGAAAACAAGTCGGGCCAGAGCAAATGTGCTCATGAAATCAATGAACAACGATTTTACTCAACAGGTAGAAGCCTTTGTTCTGCCGCATATCATAGCTGACTAACCAGCTCATGATTTGACTACATCACACATACGCATTCCAAATAATGTCATCTTGGCCGATCCAAATTTTGACAAACCAGGAAGAATTGTTATGCTTATCGGCGCAGAGCATTATTATTCTTTGCTACTGCCAAATCAAATGACGATAAGACCAGAAGGTCCAATCCTCCAGAATACAAAGCTGGGATGGATTGTGGCCGGAAGAATCTCTGCTGATCACGATTCAGCAGCACTGTGTGCGGCGGCAACGACTGAAGAGGAGGTTAACACGCTGTTAGAGCGATTTTGGACACTAGAAAATCTAGACACCAAAGATAAGGCTCGATCGCCAACTGAAGCACACACGAAGTTCATTTTGCAGCAAACCTACAATTCGCAATTGATGGGAAGTTCATTGTCAAGCTGCCATTTGCTGAGGAAACGTCAGCCCTGGGGGCATCGCAGACAATAGCAACCAATAGGTTCTTGGCACTGGAGCGACGAACATCACCAGAAGTCTGGAAAGGCTACGTAGACTTCATGGAAGAATACGAACGTCTCGGACACATGAAGCTGGTACCTCCCTCACACATACCATCGGATCATTACTTCATTCCACATCACTGTGTTTTGAAGCCCGAAAGCAGTACCACGAAACTGCGGGTAGTGTTCGATGCGTCCTGCAAAACGTCAAGTAATAAATCATTAAATGATATATTATATGCTGGACCCACGGTACAGAACGAACTTTTCGCCATTCTGCTGCGATTCCGCACCCATAGATACGTATTTACCGCGGACATAGAGAAGATGTATCGCCAAGTATGGATGCATCCTGATAATCAGTTTCATCAGATGATCGTATGGCGAAAAAGGGCGTCAGATGATCTGAAATTCTACAGGCTAAAAACCGTCACATACGGTACCACATCAGCGCCATTCCTTGCTACAAAATGCTTGGATTATTTAGCAGAGAAGAATAAGAAACAGTTACCGCTTGGGTCAGCTATACTCAAGCATGATTTCTATGTGGACGACTGTCTCACAGGAGCAGACAGCATTCCAGAGGCAATCCAGATTCAGCAGGAATCGAACAAAAATCTGCTACCGTCCGGATTCAAGCTTCGGAAGTGGAGCTCAAACAACAAGGAAATACTGACCAAAATTCCGCGAGAAGACATTGTACCCAACGTCAAGTTAGATGAAACACTTCAGCATTACAGTGTTAAGACATTGGGCCTACTTTGGATGCCTCAAAGGGATCAGTTGTGTGGACGATCTCAAAAAAGCGAAGCCGGGTGGTCAGCTCAGAATCTTCGCAAATATTCGATCCACTGGGATTATTTGCTCCGGTGGTCGTCAAGGCGAAGATGTTCATGCAAACGCTTTGGGAATTAAAGATGGGCTGGGACGATGAGTTACCTCCACACCTTCAACTGGACTGGAAAAACTATCGTTCTGATTTGCAAGCTCTAAATACCATGCAAATACCAAGGCATATATTTAAAGGAAGAGTGCCAGTCACGCAAGAGATGCACACGTTTGTGGATGCCTCGGAACGAGCATATGGAGCGGCAGTGTATATCCGAGCAACATACAAAAACAATCAAGTATCAGTTCGGCTGCTGTGCTCAAAATCGAGAGTGGCGCCATCCGCCAAGGAGACGTTACCGCGGCTAGAACTATGTGCCGCAGTCCTGGGAGCTGAATTGACCCATAGAGTCAGAAAGGACCTACGGTTGCCTGAGGAGAAGGCATTGGGGTACTTCTGGACTGACTCAACAGTAGTCCTTTCCTGGATAAATGCATCGGCATCCTCATACCACACGTTTGTGGCCAATCCGATAGCAAAGATCCAAGCAGTGTCACATCAAGCACAATGGCGACATGCGTCATCCGCAAACAATCCAGCAGATGTATTGTCAAGAGGAATTGCCGCAAGCAAGTTGGCAGAACATAACCTGTGGCTATATGGCCCCCTGTTTCTGCACGGCTCTCGAGACAAATGGTCAAAAATACCGACCATTGATCCCATCGATCTGGAGCGTAAAATAAAGCAAGTCAGCTTGCGAGTCTGCCAGGATCAACTAGGAAGCGAGTTATACAATTGCAAGCACAGCAACTCCTTCCACAAATTGCAACGCATTGTAGCATATATGATGCGTTTTTGTCATAAGCAGAACCGATCTCCAACGACTACACTAAGTGCAGGCGAGCTGGCTCAGGCTAGAAAAATCATCTTCAGCACGATTCAAAAAACTGAATTCAGTGCTGAGTATAAACAGCTTCGCATCCACAAAGCAGTGGACAAGAAAAGCTCAGTCATATCGTTGTCTCCAATAATAGGAACTGATGCACTCATTAGAGTCGGAGGCAGATTGGAAGAATCCAACCGTCCATATGCTGCCAAACATCAAATCTTGCTTCCGTACAATGATACGATTGTGAAAATGCTGCTACGAGAAATGCATGAGGAAAACATGCATTGCGGGGCACAAGCATTGAGGGCCATAGCCAGACAACAGTACTGGGTTCTGAATGACAAGACGATGGCCGATGCTCCTGGCCCACAATTGCGTCAAATGCACAAGAGCACGGCCCAAATTAATGCATCAAGTCATGGGTAACTTGCTAGCGGATCGAGTAACACAAGCGCGGCCGTTCTCCAATTCAGGAGTCGACTATTGCGGCCCTTTTGGATTCACCACAAAATCCGTGGAAAACGGCCAGATAAAGCATACATTGCAGTATTCTGATGTTTCGCAACAAAGGCAGTACATCTGGAGTTAGTAAGCGATCTAACAACGGACGCATTCCTAGCCGCTCTCCGGCGTTTCTTGGGCCGACGAGGAAAGTGTCGGACCATTCACTGTGATAACGCCACGAACTTTGTTGGTGCCAACAACCAGTTAAAAATACTGGAGGAAACAATTTTCACAGAGCAAGCCCTGAGCAGGATCATAAATCAATGCAATAAGCAGCAGGTGGAGTTCAAGTTCATCCCACCGCGAGCACCGTCGTTTGGCGGATTATGGGAGGCTGCTGTAAAATCAGCGAAAAGGCTGCTTGTATCAGTCACGGCCACAGCATCTTTAACATTTGAAGAGCTTAACACGGTGGTCATTGAGGTCGAGGCGATACTCAATTCAAGACCCCTCACCCCGATGTCAGCAGATCCAACAGATACTGCAGCGCTCACACCAGGCCATTTCTTAATTGGCGAACCTTTAGTGGCACCGCCCGATGCAAATCTTGCCCGACCAGAAAAATCGTTGGTCAGAAGATGGGAACTTGTGTCCAGACTCAAACAATCATTCTGCAAGCAATGGTCCACGGAATACCTACAAGAGCTCCAGATGCGCACCAAGTGGAAGACTATGGCTCAGAATGTCGAGGAAGGATTGCTAGTACTGGTAAAGGAAGGAAGGAAGGGGACGGATAGTGAAGACATATCCAGGCAAGGATAACCAAATACGGGTCGAAGATGTAAAGACCGCATCAGGAATCTACAAAAGGGCAGTCACTCGTCTAGCACCACTGATAACAGAAGAAGTAGCCACAAAACGGCCGCACAGCAGCAGCACGGACACAGCGCAGGCAGGAGAGAGCCCTGCGCAAAAAAGGAAAGCATCATTTCCAATCCTCCAAACATTACTAGAAATGCTACTGATCCTTCCGTTAGCAATGGGACAGGCAGTCAACATAACGCCATTTGCAAGCCAGCCAGGAATATTCTACGAACGGCTCGGCACATCCAGAATGGCAATCTCCGAATGGAAAATAATTGTATATTACGATTTAAAGCCATATTGGAGCGACATGGGAATATTGGCTAACGGGATAGCGGAACTGAAACACAAATGTTCAGAATTCCGGAACAGCATTGCATGTAAATCATGTATATGGCGAGCTGCAATCAGGAAATGAGTTGATTCATCATTCCCGGCAACGAAGATCACCACTTGATATAGTCGGAAACGTAGCGAATTCACTATTTGGCGTTCTGGACTCAAGGTATGCCGACGACATGTCCAAGGTGATCAAGGAGGTCAAGTCCAATGAAGACGTATTAATGATGCTCTTGAAAAACCAAACATCAATCTTGGATGCGACAATAAATATAGTCAGAACGAGCAGTTCAGCCACCAATGACCGGACCAAAACGCAAGAGAGCCAGATAGGGACAATCAATCTGGAAAGAGGAAAATACCAAGGCGATCACCTACAGCAAGCATTTATGAGTCTGACAGCTCAACTAACGCTGGTGGCAACCGGATTGCAGCGGATGCAAAGTGAGATAGCTAATGTGCTCACTGACATGCGCCATCGAACCATCAGTCCAATACTAGTGTCTCCCAAGCAACTGAGGGAGCAACTGGATCAGATTCGGGAACATATCCCACCGGATCAACTGCTTCCAGTAGCATCGGCTAATGTTATCTAGCTTTATAAAATTATGCATGCCGAAGGCACCTCAACGAGCAGCCACGTCATCTTCAAGATATCGCTACCACTGGTTTCTGTAACACAACAGGAAGTGTTCAGCATTATGACGATACCAACATGGAAGGCTGGAAGCTGGCAGCAATTCAGGCTAAAAACCGAAATCATAGCCGTCAATGCCCATAGAGATCAGTTCATGGGATTGATCAAGGATGAATTTAAGCAGTGTCTAGAGCTGCCACACGACGAGCACATCTGTTTCAACCATCAAGCCACATTCAGCGTGGAAAAACGGTGTGAATTTCAGCTTTTTATTAACAAGACGGAAACTATATGTGAAGTCTCTCAGTCGAGGGCCGAGCTGTTGTGGTCGGCAACGCATCAACGAAATAGGAGAATGTTTGCCTCGCGCAGGCTCCTTGAACCTTAAGCGGTGTGCAAAGGAACATCGTTTACAGTGCAGCTTAACGGAACGGGTTTATTATCAATGGCCCTAGGCTGCACTGCACGCAATTCAGAAATTAGTGTATGCACATTGTAATATTGCGCTACGGCCGAGATGATCCTCAGCGGCCCAGAGCCCCATCCAGAAACATTTGTTTTTGGAAACGCCAGTACATGGAGGTGCCGTTTCGTATAGAGAATTTTTAAAGGGGTGGGTTTTGCCGGCGGCCACTGCGATTTGCGAACTCGGCCACACACACATGCACATGCCCCTTATAGACTCCCTATTGCCCACGCTGGGCGGGACGAAAACTGCCGGCTCTGGAGTCCCAGCGGCCGGACCCTCCACTAAAGACTGGAGACGTGGCTCTGGAGTCCCAGCAGCTCGCTCCCGCGCCCACAATCCTGACCTAAAACCACGGCCTGGATTACCCAAGCACCGCGGCCCGGCGGCTCCGCCTGGTGTATCCACCGGCGGGCTGCCTCCCAGCTATGCCCCGTGACTCGCGGTAGCCCGCGTTCCGCCCGGGCTAATCCCTGTGGCGGCTCCCCGAGATTAGGCTAGGCTTGGGAAGATCCCAGTGGCCGTCACCTCGCCAACGCCCGGAATTAATCTCAGCAGCGTGGCGCGTCTGGTCCCGTCCTGCTTGGCTCGCCGCCCTGGAGACCCAGCGACGGACGAGGCGAGGAGGAGGGGGCCCAGAGGGTCGTGGTTGGCTAGAGAAGGTAGGGAAAGTAATAGATCTGGTGACATTTAATATGCTTAGCTTAGATGTGTATTTGTTTCATGTTTTCTCTCTACTGTTTGTCTATCTTATTCCTATTAGTTATGTTTCCCTCCCTTCTCTTTCCTCCTAGCTCACACACACCCCGTTGCTATGTTTGGGCCGGTGGCCGTGCTCACCGTTGTACCGTGTACTGCGTTGTACCGTTTCCTTCCAGTAGCTTCTATGTCCTTGCCGTGTTCTGTCTTCCTCGTTGTCCTGGTGTATCCTTGTCCTTGTCTTCTCTACTGGGGTCGTCGTCGGATTTGGGTTCTTATTTTTATCATTTGAAAAGTAGACTTGCTAGCTCGGTGGGTCCACCGCGAGTGATTTTGGATATCAGATTTCAATCTGATCTTGACCCAAATTCCTATTGTCCCCGTGCGACTGCGCTGCCGCGCTTCATGGCACGCGCCGTTCCGCATTCCATGCATTCTTGCATATCTGCGATCTTCCGTCTTGCTCTGTCTGCAGCTCGCAGGTGGCCGCTGCGAATTCCGTTTCGCATTCCTGGGCTCTGCCGCTGCCGACGCTGTCGGTCCTCTGCCGCGATCGTGGCTCGGCGGGCCCCTCTGCTGGCCGCTGATTGGCTGGCCCAGCGTTCCCTTCTCCGGGATGTGGCTCTGCCGGCCCATCCTAGTTCCTTGTCCCGTGTTGCGGTACCGTCCCGCAATCGGCGGTGTCCAGCGATGTTGCTGGCGGAGTAGCCGGTGGTATCCAGCGATGTTGCTGGCGGTGATGGCCGGCGATGTTGCTGGCGGTGATGTGCATTTAACCCTACTTCCCTAGCTCCTAACTTATACCTAATACAACTTACAACTAATATAAACAACTTACAACTAATATGTACAGCTTAACCCTAATAACTTATGCTAATAATCTATATACATTGTTTATATAAATGTGACTATCGTCACACTATCGTGACGCGCACTCGGCCGCGCAGATTCACCTGGATCCTGAATCTCTGGCCCTTGGCCTGTTGAGGGGCTATTTATGCCTGTTTCTCCGTCATGGAGTCTTCTCCATCGTCCCGGATGGTTTCCTCGAGTTGTTCCTCGTCCTCATTGTCCTTTTCCTGATGATATGGCTTCAGTTGCTTGAGGCTGGCGGTCCGCCGTCGTCGACTGCCGGGTATGTGCAGCTGCACAATGTTAGGCGATGGAAACTTGGCCACCTTGAACGGCCCATCATATTTCGCTGCCAATTTTGCTGCGAATCCTTCAGCCGCGTTTGATAAGTAATGGCGCCGCACCAATACCAGTGATCCTACCGGCGGTCTCCAAGTCCGTCGGCGAAGATTATAGTGGCGACTCTGATCCGCGGATCCGCGATCAGCGTTGTTCCTAACCACCTCGAAAATGCTCTTCAGTCGCTCGCCACGCTCCGTTGGGGTTATCTCCGGTGTTCCTCGTCCCATTGTAACCTCGTCATAAAGTGCGTGGGGCAGTCGTGGTTCCCTTCCTTGAACCAGGAAGGCTGGGCTGAATCCTGTTGTGTCGGAGATACTGCTGTTTATTGCCAGCGATATCTCGGGCAATAATTGGTCCCACTCGTTCTGCGAGTGTCCCTCTAGGTACTGCGCGATCATCGTCTTGATCGCCCGGTTGGTCCTTTCCGTGGGATTTTGCCTCGGTGTGTATGGGGCCGTATGCTGGAGTTCCATTCCCAGCATCTTGCAGAAGTTCCGGAACGATCTTCCCGTAAATTGGGTACCGTTGTCGCAGACAAACACCCTGGGCACGCCGAAACGGCTCAGGATCCGTTCCCTAAATGCGCGCTCTAGATGAGTTCCGGTGGCCTTTCGTAATGGTATCAACTCCACCCATTTACTGAAGGAGTCCAAGAAGACCAGGAGCATCGTGTTCCCTTGCCTTGAACGAGGCAAAGGTCTGACGAAATCCGCGCAGAGAACGTGGAATGGCTCCTCCACTTGCCGGGTGAACATTTTCCCTGCCGGCTTTTCCTGGCTGACTTTGAACCGTTGACAGCTCAGGCAGTGGCGTACGTAGCGGGCGACATCGCGAAAGAGTCCCGGCCAGTAGTATCGTTGGGCAATTATATTGCTTGTCTTGCGAATTCCCAAGTGTCCGGCGGTGGGCGTATCGTGATTCTCCTGTAGAACCCGATGGCGATAGTCCGCTCCTACACACAGCTTCCATGGTGTGTACTCCTCCTCCTGTGGCCGTAGCCCGATGCGGCGATAAAGCTGTCCGCTTTCTTCCCTGTAGTCTGGGTACTTTGCCGGTTCAGTCCGAACTTTCTCCAACATCCTTGTGAGCCACTTACAGTTCGTTCCCTGTACCTGTGCTTGCTGCGCTACGGGCAGCGGTTGGCGTGAGAGAGCGTCGGCCACTAAGTTTTGGGCCCCTCTCCGGTAGTGAACATCGTATTGATACTGCTGCAGCTCGAGTGCCCAGCGTGCGATTCGGCCGGTCGGGTTATCGATGGAGTTCAGCCACTTTAAGGCCTGATGATCCGTGATAACTTCAAAGCGATATCCTTCAACGTAACAGCGCATCTTCCTGATTGCCCACACGATGGCGAGACATTCCTTCTCGGTCACCGAATAGTTCCTTTCTGCGCCGTTCAGGCGACGGCTGGCATAGGCCACAACTCGTTCCTGTCCCTCGATGGTCTGCGTCAGAACGGCTCCGATGCCATATTCGCTGGCATCCGTTTGTAATATGAACTTCTGTTCGAAATTCGGGCAGACTAAGACGGGTGCCTCCCTTAGCTTTGTCTTCAACTCCTGGAAGGCCTGATCCTGCCTCGATGTCCAGTCCCACTTTTGGCCCTTCTTCAGCAGCGATGTCATCGGTTCCACAACATCGGCGAAGTTGGGAACAAATCGACGATACCAGGAAGCGATTCCCAGGCATCTCCGAAGTTCCTTCAGGCAAGTTGGCGGCTGCAACTCGCGGATCGCGGCCACTTTGTCCGGGTCCGTGTGAATTCCTTCTTCACTAATTACATGCCCCAAGTAGGCGATGTGTCGCTGGAAAAAGTGACATTTTTCCTTGTTCAGCCGTAGGTTGGCTCGTCGTAGCCGGCGGAACACTTCCCTCAGATTCGCTACGTGTTCCTCCAGAGTCGATCCAATGACGATAATGTCGTCCAAGTAAGCGAACGCGTGCGGTTCCATGTCTGGTCCTATGACCGTGTCCAAGGCCCGTTGAAAAGTTGCCGGCGCCGATTTAAGTCCAAAAGGCATGACTCGCCAGTGGAATAAACCTCGGCCCGGGACCGTGAAGGCTGTGCATTCCCGGCTCTCCTGACCCACCGGGATTTGCCAGTATCCGTTCTTCAAGTCCAGCGTCGATATGTACTTTGCGTTTCGTAACCGCTCCAAGATCTGATGGATCCTTGGCAGCGGGTATGCATCCGGCACAGAGTTCTCGTTGAGTTGCCTATAATCGATGCACATCCTAGCATCTCCGTTCTTTTTGGCCGCGATCACAATGGGTGCACTGTGCGGGCTCTTCGACGGCTCGATGCGTCCATCCCTGAGCAGTTCGTCGATCTGCTTATCTATCACGGCCCTCATGGCCGGATTCCGTGGAAAATATCTCTGCTTTATCGGTCGGTCGTTACGCATGATGATCCGGTGCTCCGCGATGTGAGAGACTCCGAATAGGTTGTCGAATTTCTCTAATTCCTGCTCGAGGAATCCTTTTACCCATGGTTCTGGGTATTCTGACACGGGATGTGTCGGTTCGAGTGAGTCCAGCTCTTCCTCTGGGGCATGGTTCACTGAGTTGACGGTACCGCATAGAGACGCGGTAAAACGTGTTTCCAGCTGGTCGTCGTAGGTGCTTCTGTGTCCCGGCTCGTTGCCGCGGGTGTGTTCGGGATCTGTGCCCGAGGCGTATGTATCGGTAGTTGACATAGTTCCTTCTGCCTAGTGCGTGGCTGTGGCACTGGCTTCTGTGCTAGTTGTTGTTCCTGATGTATGGAGCGTGGCTCCCGTCGCTGTTCCTCGTGTGTGGAGTGTGACTCCCGTTGCTGTTCCTCGTGTGTGGAGTGTGACTCCCGTTGTTCAGAGCGTGGCTCTGTTCGTTGTCCTCGATGTATGGCAGCCGGCCCCTCCTGGGTAACCGTGCCCGATGATCCTCGTCGTGTGGAGCGTGGCTCCCTCTGCTGTTCCTAGTGCATGGAGTGTGACTCCCTCTGCTGTTCCTCGTGTATGGAGTGTGACTCCCTCTGCTGTTTCTCGTGTATGGAGTGTGACTCCCTCTGCTGTCCCTCGTGTATGGAGCGTGACTCCCTCTGCTCAGAGCGTGGCTCTGCTATGTCTCCCGTCCTGGTGGACCTCGTCCGTGTCCGTGCCCACGGCGGCATCTCTTCTGCTTCTCTTGACGTCCGTGTCCGTGCCCACGGCGACATCTCTTCTGCTTCCCTTGACGTCCGTGTCCGTGCCCACGGCGGCATCTCTTCTGCTTCTTCTGTTGTCAAGTGGAGGGCTTGTCCCCCGCACTGAATGGTGGCTCCGATTCCGCACAAGAAATCCATCCCTAACAGCACATCATCCAGCACGTCCGCCATCACTAGCAAGATGGTCGGCGTGCTACGATTCCCGCAGTGGATATCTGCTGCTAGAGCCTTCGTAAGCTGTCGACAGGTCCCGTCGGCAAGCTTGACCTGTGTCCGTATCTCCCGTGTATTATATGTATTGTCCAATTGTTTTGCTAAGTCCTCGCTGATGAAGCTGTGAGTAGCTCCGGTGTCCAAGGTGGCTACGAATCTTCGTCCCACCATGGTGATGGCGGCTTGGATGCGCCCCCTGCGTTGCTTGAGTATTATTTCTTCTAGTTGTTCGGGTTGGCTGGGTTCCTCGGGTGATTCCCGGTCACACGAGGCCCGTTGCCGTTTCCCGATGCCCGTCGTCGACAACATTCCATTGTCCGTATCTCCCGTCGTCCACAGTCCCAACAGAAAGTTATTCTGGGGTTCCGGCAGTCCACCGCGAAGTGTCCAGGCTGGCCGCAGTTCCTGCACGCCTCCCGTACGTTTATCGGTGCTTGTCCCGATGGTGATGCCGTCGCTCGGCCCATACTCGCATTCCTACTCATGAGTGGAGCCGGCGGCTGACGAGCCGTGCGATCCATGTTCATGTTGACAGCAGGCGGTGCCCGTGAGGGTATATCTCGATGATTCCTTGTTTGTTCGCCCCGACTGCGAGTTACCTCGTAGTCGACTACTAAGCGAGTTAATTCCTCCAGGGTACGAAAATCCTGTCTTCTTGTGAAGAGTTGGTACTCCGGCAGCATGTTGTCGTAAACACGCTCCGGTGTGAATCCTGCCCGACGCATTTGTAGGCGCAGGTCTACCAAGTATTCCTTGAAGGGCTCGTTAGGCCTCTGGAAGCGTGCCCTAATCTCGTCCTCCAACCGCTGGTAGTAGCGATGTGGCAAGAAGAAATCCAAAAACTCCTTGCGTACTTCCGTCCAGGTGGCTTCTCGTAGTCCACTGGTCCTATACCAGTTTTGGGCGCGGCCGGTTAGTAACACGACTAAAGCTGCAGCCAGATACTTACGGTCGATCCGGCAGGTATCGGCCCGTTCCTCGATGTGCTCAATGAATCCGAGCGGATCCGTCGTCCCGTCGAACGAGAGTCCCCATCTGGTCATCCGATCCAGTAAGGCTCCCAGGCCCCCATGATACTTCGTCGTACGCGGTGGGTCCTCGGTCTTCGTCGGCAGGCGTCGTCCTGCGGCATGCGATGTGCTCCGTGGCAGCAAAAGTGTAAGTGGTGCCGTCGGTGCTGCAGATCCCGGTGAGTTAGTTTCCGAGTCCAAGTACATCGGCGAAAGTAACTTCGCATCTCCGGTGGGGGCATTTCCAAAGTTTCTCTCTAGTTTCTCGAGACGAATTCGTACTCCTTCGTCGTGATCCGGTTGCCTTGCGAAATTGATCAGCCGCGATCGCTGTTCTTCCACGGTGCCTCCGCGTTCCAATCCGAATTCGAGGAGGATTGTCTCCAACTCGAGCTTCTTTCTATAGCTGATCCATGTAACTCCCATGTTGTCGTTGTTTTATTCCTCTAGTTTCCGATGCGTATGATTTCCTTTGCTGTTTCCTTAATATTAGTTTCCAATTCCTATTTTGTTATCTTGTTTGAATTTCTTATTTCTCTGTTCCGGCTGTCTAATGTTTTAATTTTTCCTTTGTCTCCGCCTGTGGTTTTCCTTATTTATTATTTCCTACGTATGTTTTTCCTTCTTGCTCGTGGCGTTCTTAATGTTTATGTTTATTAGTTGGTATTATTATCTATTTACTTTAGTCGTTTATTATATATATTTTTCTTCATATATTTTCCTTTCATTATTAAATTGTGCTTAGTTTTATTTATTTTAGTTATTGTTAATTTTATTTATTTTATTATTATTTGTATTTATTTTATTAATTGGTATTATTTTGTTTAGTTTATTTTTTTTTCGTAGCCGGATATTTTATTTATATTTATATTTCTTCCTGTTCTTATGTTCTTATTTTTATTTTATTATTTAAACTTCTTCCTTTAGATTTATTTTATTTTTATATCTTTTTATTTTATTACTTGAATTTAAATTTTATTATTATTTATTTAAGTTTTATTTTATTATTTGAGTTTTATATTCATTGGTCTATTATAGGCTTATTATTTATTGATTTATTATGCTAGTCCGATGTTTTCGGTATTAATTATCCCTAACCGATGCTTTCCTTGTACGATGATTCCTAATCGATGTTATCTAATCGATGTTGCTCCAAATCGATGTTTCCTAATCGATATTATTCTAATCGATATTTTCCTTAGACGATGTTTTTTTTTTCTTAACGATGTTTCCTTGTCGATGTTATTATAATTGTCCCGCGCGTTTTGATTTATTATTTTATTATTTATTAATTTTTATTGTTTTTATTATTTATTAATTTAATTTATTACTTTTTTTGTTTTATTATTTATTCTTTTTTTTTATTTTATTCGAGACCGAATTTATTTTATTATTCTGACTCCCGTAGTCTGGGTATCCTTGTTTTATTTTATTATTTTGTTATTTATTGTCATTGCTGCTTCTGTTTTATCCTTGTTTTGTCCTTGTTTTAAATTTTCCTTGGTATCCTTGTTTTTGTCCTTGTTTTAAATTTTCCTTGGTATCCTTGTTTTTAAGTTTTCGAATTATCTTCCCGATGTGTTCTTTGCGACAGAGTATTACTGAGTGTCATATTGCTAATCAAAGGGCCAGTATATATACTTGCTCCCTGCCCTGATGGCAGCGCAAGCAGAAGCGGATCATTAGTATATATATACTATAATATGTGTATGTCAATTATGTGAATATGTGGATGTACTACGATGTACATATGTATGTCTACACCCGTCGCGTGATCTGCACGTGCAGCCTTCGGTTCTGCTCTGCTCTGCCGGCGTCGGGAGAGGCAGCGATGCAACGTTTCTTTCTCTCTTCTTATTGTCTAAAAATGCGAATCTCGCTGCCTACTTTTGACGAGACTGTATTTCTCATGAATGGAATTTTCCTATTGCCCTTTTTGCTTTCCCCCTTTCGCTAACTTTGGGCAAAACAAGGTACCGTTTGGCGGCTGCATGTGCGTCGATTTTCTGATCGTTTCTGTACATGCGTGTATGTATGTATGTATTTGGTGGCTGCACGTGCGTCGCAATTTTTAGCAATTTCTGGCTTTGCCTATGCATACATATATGTATGTATACCCTCCGCTAAAAATCTCCGTTCGGCCGGTGGGTCTTTAAACCACCGTAGTAGGTATTCCTACATCCTCCATGTCCTGACGGTCCCTGTTCGGGCGCCATTCTGTAATGATGCGCTACGGCCGAGATGATCCTCAGCGGCCCAGAGCCGCATCCAGAAACATTTGTTTTTGGAAACGCCAGTACATGGAGGTGCCGTTTCGTATAGAGAATTTTTAAAGGGGTGGGTTTTGCCGGCGGCCACTGCGATTTGCGAGCTCGGCCACACACACATGCACATGCCCCTTATAGACTCCCTATTGCCCACGCTGGGCGGGACGAAAACTGCCGGCTCTGGAGTCCCAGCGGCCGGACCCTCCACTAAAGACTGGAGACGTGGCTCTGGAGTCCCAGCAGCTCGCTCCCGCGCCCACAATCCTGACCTAAAACCACGGCCTGGATTACCCGCGGCCCGGCACCGCGGCCCGGCGGCTCCGCCTGGTGTATCCACCGGCGGGCTGCCTCCCAGCTATGCCCCGTGACTCGCGGTAGCCCGCGTTCCGCCCGGGCTAATCCCTGTGGCGGCTCCCCGAGATTAGGCTAGGCTTGGGAAGATCCCAGTGGCCGTCACCTCGCCAACGCCCGGAATTAATCTCAGTAGCGTGGCGCGTCTGGTCCCGTCCTGCTTGGCTCGCCGCCCTGGAGACCCAGCGACGGACGAGGCGAGGAGGAGGGGGCCCAGAGGGTCGTGGTTGGCTAGAGAAGGTAGGGAAAGTAATAGATCTGGTGACATTTAATATGCTTAGCTTAGATGTGTATTTGTTTCATGTTTTCTCTGTACTGTTTGTCTATCTTATTCCTATTAGTTATGTTTCCCTCCCTTCTCTTTCCTCCTAGCTCACACACACCCCGTTGCTATGTTTGGGCCGGTGGCCGTGCTCACCGTTGTACCGTGTACTGCGTTGTACCGTTTCCTTCCAGTAGCTTCTATGTCCTTGCCGTGTTCTGTCTTCCTCGTTGTCCTGGTGTATCCTTGTCCTTGTCTTCTCTACTGGAGTCGTCGTCGGATTTGGGTTCTTATTTTTATCACTTGAAAAGTAGACTTGCTAGCTCGGTGGGTCCACCGCGAGTGATTTTGGATATCAGATTTCAATCTGATCTTGACCCAAATTCCTATTGTCCCCGTGCGACTGCGCTGCCGCGCTTCATGGCACGCGCCGTTCCGCATTCCATGCATTCTTGCATATCTGCGATCTTCCGTCTTGCTCTGTCTGCAGCTCGCAGGTGGCCGCTACGAATTCCGTTTCGCATTCCTGGGCTCTGCCGCTGCCGACGCTGTCGGTCCTCTGCCGCGACCGTGGCTCGGAGGGCCCCTCTGCTGGCCGCTGATTGGCTGGCCCAGCGTTCCATTCTCCGGGATGTGGCTCTGCCGGCCCATCCTAGTTCCTTGTCCCGTGTTAGTGTGGTGTTATGGTGTATATTAATGTGACTATCGTCACAACATTCAGCACCATAGTCAGCGAAACAAAGGCTACATATGTTCGTTTTGGCAATATCACAAGGATTGACCTTAGGAACCCACCTGAGCCACTTCAAGGAACGGCAGCCAAAGAAGTCAACTTGGAGGAACTGGGAACTTTGCAACACCAGTTGGCCAAATTAAAGGAGACCACTTGGAAAGATCAGACCAACACGACTCAGCATCATCAAGTAGTCGCTTAAATGGTCCTAGCGATGTCAATACTATTGGGCATTGCATGGGCTTTCAGACAAACGGTCGGCAAATGGACACCAACACGCCGGACACCCGAACTCAGAGAGAACACGGAACAACCGCCACCAGAACCTACCCCACGAGGTTTCTCGTTCGACCTTAGCGAAGGTTCTCAACGGCCGGGAGAATGTTCAGTCGCAGCAGTATTTAGTCATAAGTAATAATATTTCAGACACAACACACATTATGTTATAACTCTTCAGTCGCAGTGACTTGCATTTATCGTAAATAAAGTATCAATTACCAGGTCAAGCGAATATGCATAGTCGGCTGAGACGAGGAAATGAACTGGGGCAATGGTCTCAGTTCCTAACACTGACCCACATTCACAGTAACCGCACACTATTTCTTATACGTTATTTCTGTTAACATAAGCACTTTTGTACCTATAAAGGTTGTTAAGTTTCATGAATAAAGTCAGTAAGAGTTCTACCTCAACGAAGAGCTTTTATTCATGCATGCATTGGAGGCTGTCGCTGTGTCTTCAGACCCTCAACCAACACAACCGTCCACCTAGTTCCAAGTGCTAGTTGCGACAACAAAAGGCAATAGTTTATGCACTACCTGCCAGGCATCTAAGCCTCCTTACACAAACAATAATTATATATTTTTGTTCGCTAATTGTGCTTGAGTTTTTGGAAAAAAGTTTATTTTTGTCTGGAGGTAGGGTGAACCCCTGCTTGTGGTTGTTGTGATCACGTGACTATTAATTGTTCCTAATTTTTTGCGTGTCTCTTTTGTTCACTTGTTTGTTTTTCGAAAAGTTTGCTGATAAGCACTTGTCGCTTATGGTTTTAGATTGCCGCAGTTGCACGTCTTTACTCAAAGAGATCTGGAGTGGAACTTGAAAAAAAAAAATTATAATATATACACACACAAATCATACCAAGAATAAATAAATTATATTATTTACACAGATCCAAATATACACATACACATTAATACATATATTTTTCCGGGGACTTTCTTTCTTACAGCCATAGTGGCAAGACGTATTTTGCAGGACAGAAAGGAATCTGGAACTAAGACCCAATTAGGGTGAGACAACCTGGGACGCGGGTACGTACCAGGATCGGCACAGGCAGGCCACCGGGTGCAAGAAACCTTGGCACTAGCGACCATCGTCGGTGATTGTAGGTAAGGGGGGAACCCTTCTGGCATCCAGTGAGCGCCTCCTTTTCCCAGTTTCGTCTCTCACTCTCCCGAATTCAGTTTCCACAAGCCAATTTCTCCCCGCGCTTTCTTTGCCGGCACAACAAAACAAAGATCAGCTGATCGTAGCGCTGTGCAACGTACGAGCAGGGAGCTTTCACAACAGCGTAGTGTTTTACAACGCACGCAGCCCGACCAAGCAGATCCAGATTTAATTTTAAATTAAAGCCTAGGTTTTAACTTAATTTGGATTTATCTACTCGTAATCCAACTAAAACTAAAACATTGGCCTTAAGTTAAATCAATCTGGGTCCCATTTGGGCCGGCTTGGCTAACAACCCACCTCCCGCCTCCTGCAACACCAGCAACTGGCTCCAGTGGGAAAAGAAGCAGAAGGCCGAGGAACGGGCCATATTCCAACCCCCCCCGCTGTGGCGGCGCCACCAAAAGGGGCTCTGGGGACCGAGAAGGAGCGGTATATCTTCCAACAGGCATACACCGCGGGAAATCCCTGTGCACCGGGGGATCCTATCTAGAAGCAGTCGCCATGGGCAATGAGAAGCCAACTACGGGCCAGGACGATGAGACCCAAGCACTAGCGGTAGCGAGAGCAGAGGAGGAGCTAGGTGAAACAGCGTGTACAACGCTCGCCTCCTGCGACCTCGACCGAGACGCACCCGATGTCCGCGCCGCCAAAGGTTCACGGCCAGATGTTCGTTTTTGGCGATAATGCTGAGGAGCAGGCCACCCCGAAAAGGAGCAGGGACTCTGCGAGCCCTGAAGAGAAACCGGACGCAACTTCCAAAAAGCAGAAGGTCGATGCTAATGCAGCAGCTCTGGCCGACAACTGGGTGATGTGCTCGACGAGATGATCGCCAAGTACACGGACACCAAGAGCAACAATAGGAAAGTAGTCCACCACGTCACGCAGAGCTCGATTGACGCGATGGACCTCAGTGCAGTGTTGGCCAACGCCCTCCACGAGTGTTCTACCTCGTGTGCAAGTCAGCAGACATCCCCAACGCTGACAGGTGCGACTCAAACAGAGGCTCCCGCAGTCAGGCCAGCAAAGCCGGCTTGGCACCAGGTCAAGGCAAAACACAAGCCAAAGGACTCCCAGGCCAAAAACGCGATCATCGCGCGCAGCGATGAGCGAGAACCTCACGCCCTTCCGAGGAGGCAACGCCCAGATGCGATCCTCATTAAATTCAGCGAAGGATCCTACGCAGACATGCTTAGGATCGTTAAGACGGAGCCCTTCCTTCCGGGAATCAAAGACAGCGTCCAAGGCCAGCGAAGGCTTCTCCAGCCTAACCTCAACCACTGCAGAGTAGCCCAAGACCTCCTGTGCCAAACTGTCTCTGAGAGGATGATCGACATCGCCTTACTGAGCGAGCCATACAGCTCGAAACACGAGGGTTTATGGCAGTAGAGTGCCGACGGCGGGGCAGCCATCTGGAGCTGCGGGTAGACCGCTGGCCACCTATCGCATCGAATGTCGAGACCGGGATACACTAGGGCCACACTCCACAAGATGACAGACTATAGTTGCTACCTAGCCCCGAGCATGAGCATAGACGCGTTCAGAGATGCAGTTCTGGAGATCGCACAGGACGCTCGTGGAAGATCGCCGGTTATAATAGCAGGCGACTTCAACGCTTGGGCCACCGCGTTGGGAAGCACGAAGACGACCCAGCGTGGAACGATCCTCTTGGACACGTTCACAACCCTGAATGTATGCCTGCTCAATGATGGGGGCCGCTGAACCTACATCAAGGCAGGACGAGAGTCAACCGTCGACCTGACCTTTGCCAGCCCAGAGCTTACACGGAACACCAGCTGGAGAGTCAGTGATCTATTCACATACAGCGACCAGGCAGCCATCATCATGGAGACGAGGTCTGATTGGCCGAGCCCGCACAACCGGCAAACTGCCTACAAGGTAGACACCCGAGGTGCTATTCGCCAACATGGACGCCACCACTACCGCAGGGGATACAAATACCTGCGCGGACGGGCTGTCCGCGAATATCAAGGCAGCCTGTGACGCTGCGATGGAGAGCTGCTGCAGGGGAAACGGCAGACGACCGGTACACTGGTGGAACCCGGAGATAGCGGCTGCGAGACGGCAGTGTCTATCTACGAGGCGGAGATGCCAGCGAAGCCGGGGACGCCCCACGCACGAGCTGTACGAGGCCAGATTCAGGGAAAGGAAGAAAGCCCTCAAGGTGGCAATCAGGGCTAGCAAAAGCAAGTGCTTCCAGGACCTTTGCGACGAGGCAGACCAGGAACCCTTTGGGTCAGCCTACAAGCTGGTTATGGGCAAGCTAACAAGACAGCCCACACCAACATCCCAGGAGCAGCTGGGAGCTATTGTCTCCACATTGTTCCCGGTCCAGCCGCCCCTAAGATTGCCCAGCGTGACTGCAGGCAGACCGGTCCCGACCTGCGAAGAGGAAGTCCTGAGCGCCTTGTCTAGCTGCAAAGTTTCCAAGGCCCCAAGACCTGATGGCATCCCCAATGCAGCCCTGCATGTCATAGTGAAGGCTTACCCGACGCTGTTCGCGCAGGTATTCAACCGATGCATCAGCGAGCGGACCTTCCCAAGAGCTTGGAAGCAGGAAAGCCTCGCTCTCATCCCGAAGCCTGGCAAGCTGAACGATGACCCGTCTTCCTACCGGCCCCTGTGCATGCTGAATACCCTGGGCAAAGTATTCGAGCGCAATGTTTGGAACAAGCTGAAGATGGAAATAGAAGAGTGCGGAGCCCTATCTACCCACCAGCATGGGTTCCGGAAAAAAAGAAGCACCATCGACGCGATCCGTGAGGTAACTCAGCTGGCAGCCAACGCTATCGAAGGCGAAAGATGGTAGGGAGGCACCAAGAAATACTGCCTGGCTTGCACCCTGGATGTCAAAAATGCCTTCAACTCGGCGAACTGGAGTCTGGTCCTGCAAGCACTCCAGCGCTGCGGAATTTCGAGCTACCTCGTGCAGCTGATAGCAGACTATTTCAAGGACCGCGTCCTTACATACAGCACGGACGCCGGCATACAGGTAAACCGTGTGACTGGAGGCGTACCTTTCTTACCCTACCTTCTCTTCCCTACTGTAAATGTTCTATGTTAACTTTTGAATGAAAACAAGAACATATATTGTTCCAAAGACATATATTAAAAATTGAAAAACAAACACGCAATTTTTACAAATACACACACATATAAAATATTCATCCGAAGATAGAAAACATAGAAGAAGAAAACATATCCCACATTAAATATTTATTTACACCCGAAATGTATAGTTTTTTATACTAATTGTTAAAACATATACCAATTTATATACGATTTATGCGAAATTTATAATATAATTACTGGCCAATTTTAATAAAGAATAAAATATAAAGTATGAATCCAAACCTTTAATTTCGTTCCAGCAATAAATAAATATTTATCATTTTTAAATACATATATACACAAAATAATTAGTTGTTAATTGCTATCCTGTATACATATATATCTGCATACATAAGCTTTCCGCTATTCTGCGAGCAGCCAAAATTTTCCATTAAATACATACATATGTACATAAATGGGCAGAGCTTAGCGCTATCCTGTGCTCAGCATCGAACTCTATAACTCCACATACATACATACGTACATATATTTGGTCAATTTTATTTCGTCTCTGTTTTGTTCACATACATGCACCTACACTCATACGATTCCAGTAGTAACGAGCAAAACACAGGGCCGGTCATACAAAGTCTTGCATCCATACCTAAATACAAAATCGATCGCAGAAACAAAAATTAATATTTTTCGAATAATCGTCAAAGAAAATTTCAAAGTCGATAGCTATTTTAGAGTCGTTTTTTAGCTAGTTTTTTTTTTGCTTCTTTTTCTTGTGTCGCACAAGTGTTTAAGCTTTGGTTGTGCTCCTAAATTACGAAAAATGTAGACAGAGATTTTCAGATCGAAATCAAAGAATTCTGCTAGACTCCTAAGCTATCGTTTCAAGCCATTTATTTTTTCTGGCTATTTAATTATTTGACATTGATATTCGTTATTCTGGAGGTTGATTTGTCGTTCTTTTTCACCGCTTCTACGATTTGGCTATTTTCTTTGGTTTTTGTTCAGCTATTCAGTTTTTTTTATTCATTCTTCACTAAGGTTCGGCTCAGTGATATTTAGCTATTTTTACCTATTTTTTTCCAATGAGCGTTCAGCTGTTTTCTCCATGATTATCGGTTACATTCAGCTATTTTTTCTAGCTATTTTTCTAGCTATATCAGCTAATTTTCTCCAAACCGAGTTCAGTTTTTTCGATTCCTCATTTTTTTTGGCGGCGGGCAAGCCCTCCGTTTTGGAGATCGTAGCTGAGTATGCCGGTCGAGGGTGACAAGAAGCCAACGCCGACACCAAAAAAAAAAAAACAGAAACACCATTTACTCTCCGCTACCTTCTCGCGTCAAACTAGTGCCCAAGTCCGCTATCCCGAAACCTAGAGTGACACGCCAAAAGGGGGAGATCGTCCATCGACAAGCTCAAAGACAAGTCCGAGAATTGTCGCCCCCAAACCGGTGGCGAAAGCGTCGAGCGAATCTTCACTTGTGGGACAGCCAGAAAATCCCTCTGCATCCGGGACAAAATTCCTAAGGGTTACACGCGCTAGCAGCAGAATGTCGGCAACAGATCAGCCAAGGGCCGCAACCGCTGCGTTGCACAAATACATCGCTGTGAGCGATCGCATCAGCGTTTTCGAAGACAAGATCAACACTCCTAGTCAGGCTTCGCAGTCTTCACACACATTGCAAGTCCGTCTGCACCAAGTGCGAGCCTTATGGGAGAAGGTCGAAAAAGAGTATGAAATATGCTCTGACCTAATTGCCCAAGAAGGATCTCTCAGCAACCTACCTCTGTTATAGGCAAGGTATGACTATTGCTATTCCGTATATGAAAACTGTGCAGCACAGACTAGCGAAACGCTAGAAAGAGTGAAGCCTCAAGTCGTTTAAGCTCCTCCCTCTCAACTGCATATTTCGTCCGGTTGCCGGCTACCGCCCTGCGATACCCAAGTTTTCGATGGGGACTACCTCCGATGGCCCACTTTCCGGGACCTGTTCACGGCAGTTTATGTTAACAACCCCATGCTAACACCGGTCGAGAAGCTTTTCCATCTCCTCACAAAAACTAGTGGCGAGGCAAAGGCCATAATGTCCAAGTCCCCGCTTTCGCGTCAGCGTGGGAAGCTCTTGTTCAACTTGATTTCCATTTCTCAAGAATCTGGATATGCTCTAAAGGACAACTGGGATTGTCTGCTGGTCTTCCTGTGCGCAAGCAAACTGCCAAAGTTGACCCTTTCCTTATGGGAACAGTCCCTAAAATCGAAGTCCGAATTTCCGGCTTGGGAGGAGATGAACACCTTCCTGAGCGAAAGGTATCGGACACTAGAGGCTATTGAAGATATGAAGCCGACTCAGTCAGTTCCCAAAAGGCTGCAAAGGACCAAGGTCAGCATCAAACAAAAAGGGTGTGACTTATGTTCTAAGGAAAATCATCCGATTATATTCTGATCGCGCTTTCTCCAGATTTCTGTCGACGTGCGTTCCGGCTACATAAAAAAGAAGCAGCTATGCCTGAATTGTTTCGCGAGAGGCCATAAGCTACGTGATTGCACGAGTACACACAGCTGTTTTACGTGTAGGGCGAGGCATCACACTGTGCTGCATCGCGGCTCCCCAAGTTCCTTAAACACGAGTTCCTCAACCACGAGTTCCTCAAACGCTCGAACCACGAGTTCTCCAATCTCGGCGCCCTCTGCGCAACCGTCCTCGAGACCCTCAAGTCGCGATGCATCCGCGAGAATTATTTCGCCTCAGGCACTACAGCCGTCCTGCTGAGTACGGCAATTATTGACGTGTGCCATTTTGAGCACGAGTTACCGAGCCCGAGCTTTATTCGACTCGGGATCGGAGGCTACTTTTATCTCCGAACGTATGTTCAACCTTTTCAAGTTGTCATTCCGCAAAATACAGACACAAGTCTCAGAGCTAAACCAATCGTTTTCGGCAGAGTCAATGAGACTCTGCCAGTTTGCAATCCGCTCGCCCACTAAGCCGGGTCTACAATTAGATACCGCAGCCTACGTTCTTCCGGAATTAGCGGGCAAACTGCCCTCCCATCCAGTTTTTAAGAATTCTTTACAAGACCTGCTAGATCTCCAATGGGCAGACCCAAACTTGTTTGAAAGTTCCCAAATCGAAATAGTGATCGGAGCTGATATTCTACCGTCGGTGATGATGCAGGGCACTAGGAGAAACATTTGGTGGCTTACTCCTAGGCCAAGAGCCCATCGGGTGCGTACTTACAGGACCGATTTCCAATACTTAGGCCAACAGAGTCGCTTTCTTAAGGACTCAAGTACATCACAGAAATGAAGATTCCTTAGACTCGCTTCTCGGCAAGTTCTGTGAGGTGGAGGATCTACCATTCCAGATGGTAAAAGAGTCAGATTCCTATTGTGAAAGGAACTTCCTCCAGACTACCAAGAGAGACGAAAGCGGGAGGTACGAGGTTACGCACCCATTCTGCGACCCCGAAAACTCGGGGTCCGATTTAGTATATTCAAGGTCCATTGCGTTAGCTCAGTTTCTTCGAAACGAGAATCGTTTAAAAAGAGACTTTCCTTTAAAGGAGCAATATGACAAAGTGATTCAGGAGTATCTAGATCTGGGTCATATGAACGAAGTTCCATCGACTCATAGTTCCCCATCGTACTATCTTCCACATCACGCGGTAATCAAGCCCGAAAGTACCACGACAAAGCTTCGCGTTGTATTTAACGCCTCAAGTCCATCTGCGAATGGAGCCAGCTTAAATGATATTCTTCATGCTGGTCCAGTACTGCAATCCGATCTGACCATTCAAATTCTGAAGTGGCGATATTTACAATACGTGTTCAGCGCGGACATCACAAAGATGTACCGTCAGATCTGGGTCGATCCGAAGCATACACCCTTTGAAAGAATCCTGTTCCGAAATAAAGAGGGTGATATCCGAGACTTCGAATTAAAAACAGTTACCTTCGGGGTCAACTGTGCGCCTTTCCTCGCTATTCGAGTGCTGCAGCAGCTAGAAGAGGATGTCCAAGGGGCGTTTCCAAAAGCCAGCCACATTCTTCAACAACATATGTACGTCGATGACGTTCTGGCACGGGCAAATTCCATAACTGAGGCCCATAGTTCGATCCAAGAGTTACAAGCAGCTCTAAGCTCTGCTGGTTTCCCTTCGAGAAAATGGACTTCAAACCACACAAGCATACTAAAAAATATTCCAGCCGAACACCTCCGTCATAGCGAGTTCCTCAATATCAATACCGAAAGCACTGCCAAAACGCTCGGGAATCGTTCGAGGGCTAAGTCCGACGAATTCTACTTCGTGCCGCCAGAAATAGTGGTGGAACCGTCCTTCACAAAGCGCGATGTGTTGTCCCAAATCGCGAGGCTGTTTGGTCCAGCTGGATGGCTCGCTCCGTTTATAATACGTTCCAAAATGTTCATGCAGAAGATTTGGCTACAAGATTTAAGCTGGGATGATAAGCTTCCCAGCGAAATGGGTCAGAAGTGGCAGGCGTTTCTCTATGAATATTCCGACCTCAACCAGATCCGCGTTCCGAGATGGGTCTGTTTTCAGCCTGAAATCAAAGTGGCGTATCATGGATTCTGCGATACGTCCCAAAAGGCTTTTGGAGCGGCGATCTACGTGCGTGTCGAGGTTGGTCAGGAAATCCTTTCTAACCTCCTCAAATCCAAGACACGAGTCGCTCCAGTAAAGACCGTGTCAATTCCACGCCGAGAACTATGTGGCGCCGTGCTGTTAGCCGAAATGGTGACAGTTATTCTTCCCCATATGCCTACACCAAGTTCCGACATACGCTGCTGGACCGATTCGACAATCGTTCTGGCCTGGTTACGGAAGCCGGCGTGCAACTGGACCACGTTTGTAGCCAACAGAGTAGCCAAGATCACGCAGGCAGTACCAGTCGACCACTGGGCACACGTTCGATCCGAACAAAATTCCGCCGATTTAGCTAGTCGAGGCGTGTCCCTACTCGAGTTAGCGGATAGTCAATAGTCAAGATAGTCAAGCTCTCCAGTACGATAAACGGTATTCAATAATTCTGCCCTACGGCTGTAGACTGTCTCGCCTTCTCATCCAATAACAATACAGAGAAAGACGCCTATCCGCCACCACGGATGAGCTGTATTCTGGATCAGTTACGGGAGGCTAAGTCCATAAGTACGATTGACCTCAAGTCGGGTTACTGGCAAATCACGATGGACCGATAGCAATATAAAGCATTCACGGTACCGGGGCGAGGGTTGTTCCAGTGGAAGGTCATGCCATTTGGATTAACAACGGCACCGGTCCAGAGATGGAACCCCATGCCTTCGCCTACCTAGACGATATTATTGTGATAGGACGAACGAAGGAGGAACACCTGCAGCGATTTGGGGAGGTATTCCGGAGGTTGCAAGGGGCAAATCTGAGGATAAACCCGGATAAGGGCCACTTCTTCAAGTACTTGGGACACGTCGTGAGCAACCAAGGCATCCGGACGGACCCAGAGAAGGTGGCGGCGATTCGGGAGTTACGGGCACCAAAATCCACGAAGGAGGTGCATAGATGGGGATGGCCTCGTGGTATAGACGGTTCCTGCCGAACTTCACAGAGCAAGCCAGGCCCCTGCAGGAGCTGATCCGGAAGGGACAAAAATTCGAGTGGGCCGAGAGACACCAACGCGCATTCGACGGCTTGAAGGAGAGCCTAACGCAAGCACCAGTGTTGGCGTATCCGGATTTCACTAAACGTTTCAGGCTGAAAACGGATGCGAGCGACTTCGGATTGGGGGCAGTCCTGACGCAGGAGGCGGAGGACGGGGAACAGGTAATCTCATTCGCAAGCCGAAGGTTGAGTAAGACGGAGCAGAAGTACAGCGCGACGGAAAAGGAGTGCCTGGCCATTTACTGGGGCGTCGATTAGTACAAGATGTACCTCGAAGGATATCCTTTTACAGTGGTGACGGATCATATGGCACTAAAATGGCTGAACTCGATCAAAAGCCCGCAGGGAGAGTCGCCAGGTAGGCGCTGGGCTTGCAACCGTACCAATTCGATGTACAGTACAGAACGGGGAAACTCAATGTGGTAGAGGATGCCCTATCGAGATTGCCGCGTGTGGAAGTCAAGGGATTGAGACACCAGGACGACTGGATAAGGCAGAAGATGGAGGAGCTACGAAGAGAGCCACATAACGAGGAGTACCAGATGTCGGAGGGGCGGTTATACAAACGAAGTGAACAAGTGAGAGACGATTAGCGGTGGAAGCTGTGCGCAACAGCAGGCGAGATTCCGCAGATTATGAACGAAAACCACAGAGAACACGGCCTGCGGGAGTACAACTACCCAGGTCGTCACAATCCTCAGTATCCTCTGTACCTTCAGTCCCAAAATATTAACCTCTTCCTTACAACTTTCCTTTCAGAATACTAGGGGTTTACGTTGTAAGCTCTCTAAATAGTATTGTATGATAGCCTTTCTTTTGTATCCCAGGATATTGTATTTACTGAAACCTGGCTAAAGCCGGAGATCCTCTGCTCCGAAATTCTTCCAAGTAAGTACACAATTTACAGATTAGACCGTCTTCTCCAGCGTGGTGGCGGATTCTTAATTGCCGTTGACTCCCGTCTCATCTCGGAACGAGTGGTATCTAATAACTTTTTGGGTGACTTCAACATACCTGGAGCTCACTGGTCTTCTGATGGTGGGTCAAATGTCCTTCATACAAAGGCGCAGCATGACCTCTTAAATGGCTTGCTTGATTTATCCTTATCTCAAGTTAACCATGTTTTTAATTCTCTAAACCGCTTATTGGATCTATGCTTTGTTTCAGATCCGGCTGGCGGAAACCTAAGTAGAGTTCCTCCAATGACGCAACCGGAAGATCCTTATCATCCAACTTTCGATGTGACCATCGACACTGGTACAGTTTTAGCAACGACATCTGGTAGTAGGTTAAACAGAGTCCGCTGTTTCCGAAAGGCCGACTATCAGAGGATAAACACTTTAATAGCTGAATTTGATTGGTCTAATCTTTTCATGAGCTCAGACATGGCAACCGCCGTTGATATCTTTTATAGTGCCATGAACTCATTTTTCTCCTTATGTGTTCCTGAAACCTATCCGTCGGTCCCTAATAAACCACTCTGGTTTAACAAAGAGCTGACACGTTTAAAAAACGTAAAATCTAGGCTTTATAATAAATATAAACGTACTGGTTCAAGAACGGCTTTCTCATCCTATCTTAGTGCTCGATCTAGCTTTACCGTGCTTAACGCTTAGTGTTACAAATATTATTTGACTTGTTGCAAGGTCCAGTTCACGCAGGACCCTAAACAGTTTTATAACATTGTTAACTCTAAACGTAAACCCACGTTGTACCCTCCCTTTCTGTCATTTAACAATACCACTGTAAATTCTGATCAAGAGAGAGCCAATCTCTTTGCTGAGTTTTTGAAAACTACATATTCTCCCTCGACATCTTCAGATCATACATTTCCTCCAGCTAAACCCAGTCGTACTTAATCTTCAGTGCTTTTTAAAGTAAACCTCACGTATTAATGATGTTTAACAAGTTAAGCCAGTATATTCGCCAGGTCCCGATGGAATACCAGGCTCTGTGCTTAGGTATTGCTCCGAGGCGCTGTGTAACCCCCTTCTTAAATTGTTTACCTTATCTTTAGAATCCTCAGAGTTTCCCTTATTTGGAGGGAATCATTTGTTATTCCTCTCCACAAAAAAGGTAGCAAATCGGAGGCCAGTAACTATAGGGGTATTTCTAAGTTATCGGCAATCCCCAAACTTTTCGAGAATGTAATCACTCCTCACTTGAAACATATTTGTAGATCCGTCATTTCTCCATGTCAACATGGTTTTATGAGGCGAAGATCAACCACGACCAATCTTCTGGAACTAACTTCTTTCGTTATTAGGGGCTTACAACAAAACTCCCAAACCGACGTTATTTACACTGACTTTAGTAAAGCTTTCGACTTGGCTAATCATTCTCTTCTGGTTAGGAAACTTGATTCAATGGGGTTTCCTAGTGATCTTCTTAAGTGGATTTCGAGTTATCTAAGTGACAGGACCCAAAAGATTCTGTTCAGAAATGTACTATCCAATAGCCTCAGTATCACTCCTGGCGTCCCACAGGGTAGCCACCTTGGACCCCTGCTATTCACATTGTTTATCAATGACTTGCCGCTGGTTCTAAATAAATCCAGAGTACTCATGTATGCGGATGAACTTTTTAAACTTTTCTTGCAGTATAGGGACAGTTCATGCCAATCTGTCCTACAATCGGATCTTGACAACTTTCAAGCATGGTGTGATGCTAACGATTTACATCTTAACAACTCTAAATGCAAACTGATGACATTTTCACGTGTCACTCCCCAGCTTGCCACTTATATGCTTAACGATTGCTCGTTGGAAAGAATTTCTATTGTCGATGATCTGGGTGTCCGCCTAGATCCTTAACTTTCGTTTTCAGAACATATTTCCTGTATGGTTAACAAAGCCAGAGGCATGCTTGGATTTATTAAAAGGTGGTCGAAGGAATTCGATTCTCCTTATGTAACGAAGACTCTCTTTACTTCGTTAGTTCGCCCTATATTAGAGTATGATTCGTGCGTCTGGAAACCTCGATTCGGAGTCCATAGTAGCCCTCCGCGGCCTACCCTGGGATGCCAACTTCAGATTACCGTTTTACTCTAGTAGACTTCTCCTACTTAATTTACCTTCTTTAGCTAACCGTAGGACGATGCTTGGTGTCATCTTTCTACATAAACTTATTAACGGGGATGTAGAGAGCCCATACTTGCTAGGCCAGCTCAATTTCCGTGTTCCCCGTCTTTGATCTAGAACCTTTATACCTTTAGTAATTAACCATTGTAGGCGAGAGTTTGAAGTACATGAACCCTTTAGGGTTTTATGTACTGATTACAATCGCCTTTTTAGTAGTATTGAAGGCAATGAAAGCCTTCAAAAACTTAAAACTGTACTGTTGGTAGAACTTGCTCGTAGTGTATCCTAATTTTTCCTCGTCCTATTCTATTTTTGTTTTCTTCTCTCGCGTCTATCTAGAACGCGTTCGTACCGGACGTCACACGTCGGTTAGGCGGGAGGTGGGCGTGGGACCCCGCGCAAAAAAAAATATATATTAGGAAATTTACTTTACTTCTTTAATAGCTGACAATTGCTCCAATTTACACGCAAACCACTTTCTTCTGCTACTTTCAAGACTAGCTTTAATTTCTAAACGCCCTGTCCTACACCCTTGCTGGCAATGATCACATCGTCCATGTACACACTACTGCATCATCATTTCTTATCACCTCGCAAGAGCGCCGTTATGAACCTGATAAACACGGAGGCGAATTTTTAATACCAAAAGGTACAAACACGAACTCGTACTGCCCACTCATGGTTACAAATGGATTCTGGTGACACAGGAACATGAAATAATCCATTTGTCAAATCAATGGTCGTGAAAATCTCTTCACCTTGAAATTTTTCAAGAACGCAATCTATGTGTGCTATTGGGAAATTATAATAAACTAGTTTTCCAATTAGTAATTGCAGCACAAACGCTTCTTTCCATTCTTCTTGACTACCAAAACAACTGGCAAAGCAAACTCTGACTCACTAGGCTTGATTATACCTTCCCTAAGCCATTCCTGCTCTTGATCATCGACTATCTTTTGATCACAGTAGGCCAAACGCCTTGGATGTTGAAATACCGGCAACTCGTCTGTCAGCAAATTTTTTATCTCCACAGGCAAATTTCGATTTCACATCGGTTTATAATTCTCCACCAATAACTCTACCTCGGCCGCAACACTTTCACTTAAATGATCAAATTCTAAGCTTGACTTCCGATCTTCGGTATTTAACGTGCAATGGCTGCCAAACTCGTTCATTAGCTGCATACAGGAACATTCGGTGGTCTGAACCACATTTGGTGGCATACTTTGAACTCTTTTTGAAAACACGATTTCTTTGTTTGTAACAATCATGTCTACGTTTTCCAAAATAGTAGTGCCTAAAATTGCATCGAACTTCATGCCCTGGCCGATTACACTTGAAACATTTCTCTTGTACTGGACAGTCTCTCTTCTCTCTGAGACGGATCTCCGCACTTGAAACATTTTCGAACCGAATCTGGTGTCTTTTCGTTGACCGACTCTTACCTTACCTTACCTTACCTCCTTGCCTTCTGGTATGCTTCAACCTACCATTTTAACTCTTTTAGATTTCTAGCTTGATATAACAATAATTTATGCAATCTAGCACCTGGTATCCCTTCTACGAAGTACTCGATTAGACTTTCATTTTCCAAACGTATAGGCTTAGCTACCTCCATTAGGGCATATAAAAACTCCTGCAATGATTCACCCTTTGGCTGACGACGTCTTTCCAACCTGCGATGAATCTCAGCTGTATATACCTGCACTCCGAACTCTAAGAGTAGCAAAGCTGACTTCAAACTTTCCCAGTCCATATTATTTCTCTGACTACATACAATCATTTTAGATGCTCGACCTAGTAGCTGTTTTGCATAAACATACTGCTGCAACGGGCTCCACTCTACGGAAGCCGCGCAATCTTCCATCTCTTCAATCCACAAATCAATATTTGGGACACCTGATCTGAAAACTGAGAAATACTTCCTTTTATATCTTTTAAGGTAAACCACGATATTAGTAGTATAAAAACCTAACTGTCGGGACCTTTGATGTCGGCAAAAAGGGTAATAAAAATACAATTAATGGGTTACCTGTCAAAGATTAAGTGATTAAGGGTAATAAAAATGCAATTAATTAGGGTTATATGTCAACATGTCAATAGGGGAAGGGTAATAAAGATGCAATTAATTGGGGTCAGCGTATGTAATAGGGTATTTGAGATAACAAGTGTATGAAGCCGCCGAAAATGATATAAATGGGCGTGGGAATCCTGGGTCACACGTGCACTTTCACTTAAAAAGGGTCGGGGAAAAGGGTGCTAAAGGCGCCGAAAAGGATATGAATGGGAGTGGGAATCCTAGGTCACACGTGCACTAGCACTCTAAAAGGGATGGGGTGTAGTATGCACTGTACCAACAATACTTAAAGGGTACACACTGTAACACTTTGTTCCAGTGTTTACATAATTCATGGTCCCGGTCATAAACTCTAAGTGGCCGAAATATGAACCGATCGCTATGGCTCAGGCCACACACAGAAAGTGTTAGCCTCGGCATAATTGCATGAACGGACCGCATGTGCATACCCCTCGCGATCCTGACATAAGAGAGGGCATATGTTTATATACATAAGTATATACCCGTCTCTCTGCCGCTGCCTGCGAGCAGCGCAGCTACGAGACTTAGCCTTAATTAGAATTAAAAGAATATTATAAGAACAGATTCAATCCAACCCTTAGAGCGGCACCATGGCTGCTCTTAATATTAAAAACCTTGAATAAAGAAACTTTAAATCAAACCAAACGAATCTATTTACTTCATGGCGACCGTGACTTGGTCCGCTTGTGGATGGTGAAAAAAAGAATTAATTAAAAATGACGGATCCATGGCCAAACATGTAAAAATGAACAAGGAGATGGAGCAGGAGTCAATAAAATAATAAAACTGCGACCTTAAAATCAACAGCGAATCTACAGCGGACACACACACACAAAATAATATGCATAAATCTGAGTGAAAGTGACGGGCTGGTGTGAAACATAAAATGCAGAAGAGAATAGCGCACTTGAAGTGGCTATTGTACACTAACCAACCACCCCCGCCATGGGCCACAGCAGTAAAGCTGCAAAGTGAACTTGATTTTCTAAAATCAAATATAAACAAGCCCAAGATCGCAACCCACCAAGTTCCAAAATCAATAAACGGAACAAAAACGAAGCCTCCATCGCCTAAGGAAATGCCCAGGAGGATACACAGATGTCCCGCCGACAGCCCTGGACCACTAAGCAGTGTGCATTGCAAATATACATGCACAAGGAAAAACAAATAGTGTGAGAGGCAATCCGCCCTTTATACCTCCGAGGGAGAAGACTGCCTGTGCGAAGCCAGCACCGGCGCTGCCTGAGCTCAAAGGCCAGAACAACAGCAGCAGACACCAAGCGCGGGAGGCAAGACCGCCGCCTGCGCCGTCGAGGGAACGTCAGCAAAGCCAAACCGGCGACGACCAGCTGACGTGGGCCAAGGAAGAGCACCACGACCACAGCAGATGCAGAACGTTCCAGAATAAACCCATGCACTGCGTTGCATACTTTTTTTGATTGCACTACGATGCATATTTTTTTTTATATAATATAATATAAATTGTAAAATTGAGCGGAACCTTCTCCGCCCAATTAGTCGTATGGCCCGTAAAGCTATACAAAACAATAGGTAGAAATCTGTTAAATAGATGAAAAGTAATGCAATAAGAAAATTTTCAATAGAAAGTAACAGTAATAATAACCCAAAGTATAGTTTAAAGGTATATGTACCACCTACAAAAATGACGTTGGATATAAAAACAGTGGATTCCACTGCAAATGATATTAACAAAGTAGAAGCCAACAATATCGACTTGTATTGGGTACATGTACTTTTAATAATAATTGTTGTAATAATGTGCGCAAATTTTTTCTACAAAATCTATAAGCTGCACAATAAATGTCTTAAGAAAAGATACATGAGCCGGGCTAATGACCTGGATAAAATCTAAAACAAATCATACTACTTATATTAAAGAATGTAATTATATCAAAAATATAAATACAATATAAATACAAACCAGCAAGATGAAGTTGACAAATAGTAACGTTGTCAATAATACAATTCATATTTAAAGATGAATTAAATAAAACACAAAAACAATTTTTAATTAAATACATACAAAATCTTTTTGCTACATGAACACAATGGCTAAATTAACTACAATGACCATGAGATAATGGATTGGAATGAGCTGTATAAAGAAATTAATGATATCAAAACTACATTTGACAAATCTTACAAGTCATTAACACAAAACAGGCCAATCCAAAAGACAACTATCAATAGACATGTTGAAATATTAGTAGAGTAGAGATCATTGGTCCCAAGTATCTAAACTTCTGATACGACTACGATCTAATTTAATATCAATTAACCAAAAGTTCAATCTAGAAATAGTGGTACCGAATGTACTAAACACTCCCATAGCAGTTGACACTGCTCCTGAACCAGAAACGGCTGATACTCCAAGTGAGGAAAGCACTCCTGTCGCAATGGCGCAAACTAACATTGATTTCATAAATACCGCATCCAAGCTGATACCAGTGTTCGATGGTAAAGCAGAAAACCTAACAAGTTTCGTAGATGCGTTACAACTTTCCTATTAGAATACTTTCTTTTGTATCCCAGGTGATTGTATTTACTGAAACCTGGTTGAAGCCGAAGATCCTCTCCTCCGAAATTCTTCCAAGTAAGTACACAATTTACAGATTAGACCGTTTTCTCCAGCGTGGTGGCGGTGTGTTAATTGCCGTTGACTCCTGCCTCATCTCGGAACGAGTAGTATCTAATGACTTTTTGGACATCGAATTTATCTGCGTAAAGCTATCTCTTACAGGTAGTTGCATTTTTGTAACCTGCTCTTACATCCCTCCATCTTCGGAAGAGCCAACTTATTGGAAATACTTTTCGGCAATTCAGGCAGTTTGCAATAGGCTTTCTGATAGGGACCAATTAGTGACTTTAGGTGACTTCAAAATACCTGGAGCTCACTGGTCTTCTGATGGTGGGTCAAATGTCCTTCATACAGAGGCGCAGCATGACCTCTTGAATGGCTTGCTTTATTTATCTTTATCTCAAGTTAATCATATCTTTATTTCTTTAAACCGCTTACTGGATCTATGCTTTGTCTTTGATCTTGCAGGCGTAAACCTTATTAGAGTTCCTCCAATGACGCAACCTGAAGATCCTTATCATCCTACTTTCGATGTGACTATCGACATTGGGACAGTTTTAGCAACAACATTTGGTAGTAGATTAAACAGAGTTCTCTGTTTTCGTAAGGCTAACTATCAAAAGGTTAAACACATTAATAGCAGAATTTGATTGGTCTAATCTTAACATGAGTTCTGACATGGCAACAGTAGTTGATATCTTTTATAGTGCCATGAACTCATTATTCTCCTTATGTATTCCTGAAGCCTTCCGTCGGTCTCTAATAAACCACTTTGGATTACCAAAGAGCTGATACGTTTAAAAAACGTAAAATTTAGGCTTTATAATAAAGTTCAAGAACGGCTTTCTCATCTTACCTTAGTGCTCGATCTAGCTTTACAGTGCTTAACGCTCAGTGTTACAAAAATTATTTGACTCGTTACAAGGTCCAGTTCACGCAGGACCCTAAACAGTTTTATAACATTGTTAACTCTAAACGTAAACCCACGTTGTACCCTCCCTTTCTGTCATTTAAAAATACCACTGTAAATTCTGATCAAGAAATAGCCAATCTCTTTGCTGAGTTTTTTAAAATCTCTCGTTCAGCATCTTCAAATCATAAATTTTATCCAGCTATACCCAGTTCCTTCTTAATCTTCAGTCCTTTTTTAAAGGAAAGCTCATGTATTAATGATGTTCAACAAGTTAAGCCAGTATATTCGCCAGGTCCGGATGGAATACCAGGCTCTGTGCTTAGGTATTGCTCCGAGGCGCTGTGTAACCCCCTTCTTAAATTGTTTACCTTATCTTTAGAATCCTCAGAATTTCCCCTTATTTGGAGGGAATCATTTGTTATTCCTCTCCACAAAAAAGGTAGCAAATCGGAGGCCAGTAACTATAGGGGTATCTCTAAGTTATCGGCAATCCCCAAACTTTTCGAGAATGTAATCACTCCCCACTTGAAACATCTATGCAGATCCGTCATCTCTCCATGTCAGCATGGTTTTATGAGGCGAAGATCAACCACGACCAATCTTCTGGAACTCACCTCTTTCGTTATTAGGGGTTTCCAACAAAACTTTCATACCGATGTCATTTACACGGACTTTAGTAAAGCTTTCGACTCGGTTAATCATTCTCTTCTGGTCAGTAACTTGATTCTTTGGGGTTTCCAAATGATCTTCTTAAGTGGATTTCGAGTTATCTAAGTGACAGGTCCCAAAAGGTTCTGTTCAGAAATGTTCTATCCAATAGCCTCAGTGTCACATCTGGCGTCCCACAGGGTAGCCACCTGGGACCACTACTATTTACAATGTTTACCAATGATTTGCCGCAGGTTCTAACCAAATCCAGAGTACTCATGTATGCTGATGATGTTAAACTTTGCGTGCAGTATAGGGACAGCTCCCGCCAATCTGATCTACAATCGGATCTTGATAACTTTCAAGCATGGTGTCATGCTAACGATTTATATCTCAACAGTTCTAAATGCAAACTGATAAAATTTGTCGCACCACACTTCTCCCTGCCACGTATATGCTTAACGATTGCTCTTTGGAAAGAATTACTATTGTTGATGACCTAGGCGTCCGCCTGAACCCTAAACTTTCCTTCTCAGAACATATTTCCTGTATGGTTAATAAAGCCGCCGGCATGCTTGGATTCATTAAAAGGTGGTCGAAGGAATTCGATTCTCCTTATGTAACGAAGACCCTATATACTTCATTAGTACGCCCTAAGTCCTCAATACGGAGTCCATAGCAGCCTCATCGAATCTGTCCAAAAAAACTTTTTGCTTTTCGCCCTCCGAGGCCTACCCTGGGATGCCAACCTCAGATTACCGTCTTACACTAGTAGAGTTCTCCTACTCAATTTATCCTCTTTAGCTAACCGTAGGACGATGCTTGGCGTCGTCTTTCTACATAATCTTATTAACGGGGATGTGGAGAGCCCCTTCTTGCTAGGCCAGCTCAATTTCCATGTTCCCCGTCTTTCATCTAGAACCTTTATTCCTTCAGTAGTTAACCATTGTAGGCGAGAGTTTGAAGTATATGAACCCTTTAGGGTTTTATGTACTGATCGCCTTTTTAGTAGTATTGAAGGCATTGAAAGCCTTCAAAAACTTAAAACTGTACTGTTGGTAGAACTTGCTCGTAGTGTATCCTAATTTTTCCTCGTACTAATCTATTTTTTTTCTTCCCTCTCGCGTCTGTCTAGAACGCGTTCGTGCCGTACGTCACACGGCTGCGTCCCTCGGTCAGTTGGGCGGGAGGTAAGCGTGGGACCCCGCGCGAAAAAAAAAAAGATATATATATATAAGGTCTCGCAGCAGAAAGCAGCCGGGAAGATGCTGACGCAAGTGTCGGAAGCACAGTGGGTGACAGTATGCGTCGACTTTGTGGGACCACTGCCACGCAGAACACATGGAAACTCGACGCTATTGGTAAAGATCGATAAATACTCAAGATGGGTGGAGTTGGCAGCAATCCGGCAGGCGACGGCACAGGCGTTTCTGAAGGTTTTTCGGGAGCAGATAATCGCTAGATTCGGCGTGCCAAAGGTCCTGGTACCTGACAACGGGGCCCAGTTCACGGGAAGGCAACAAAACAAGCAATGGAACGGTGGGGCGTAAAACAGCAATTTACGGCACCGTATACGCCGCAGGAGAACCCGACAGAGCGGACAAACAAAACTGCCAAAACAATGATTGCTCAGATAACGGGAGAGGACCAAACGAAATGGGACGATCGACTACCAGAGCAACTGTTGGCGTTTAATAGCAGCACCTCGGAAACAACAAAATTCAGCCCCCCACACTTGATACTGGGAAAAGAACTACGGCTGCCCGGGGCAACGTTCGACAGGGCTACCGAAGGGTCTGCAGGAGGAAACAGTTGAAGGCCGATGGAAACGAATGGAGGAGCAGAGGGAAGAAGCGATCGGAAATATGATAGGCAGAACAGCAAAAACAACGCTACGACTTAAGGAAACGAGAGTGGAAGCCGAAGGTGAGCAAATGGGTACTATGCAAAACACACCCACTGTCAAGCGCGGCAGACAAATTCAAATATGACGGCCCATGGAGGATAACGAAATTCACATCCCCAGTTATCGTAACAGTGAAGAGCAGGCAGTATGTAGAAACGACACAAATATCGAAAGAACCCGAGCACGATACATCGATAAACGCGTGGCTATGTCACGATACATCGATACACGCTGGGCTAGAACACGATACAGCGTCACACATAGGGCGGGTGGCCACACTAAATTGGCATTCTAAAAACACTTAACTCATTTTCTAACCCTGATCGTCACATTGCGAGTAGAAAACTAAATAAGCCTGTACATATTTTGCAAAACAACTTGCTGGCGACACACGCTAATAAAGTCTGCGTTCTCATTGCAGGAAAGATGCCCCGATTCCAAGAGAGTGTGCGGAAATTCGAGGCGAGGCACGCGGCGGCGGCAGCAGCGGGGACGCGGGCCAAATTGATCGAGGCGCCGGCGGCACCAGGAGCAGGGAGACGGCGGACAGAGCCGGCCATGATGGACCGAAAGCAGGACGCCAAGAAGGATGAAGCTATACGGGCGGCGCCGGCAGCAGACACGACGGCATACTAACGAGCGGGCAAGCAGAGGGTGGCCCATACGCCGCGGCAAGGTGGCATCGGAGGGCACGGCAAGACCCCAACGGTGGCGACGGTGCGGGTCATAGCTGGAGTGGCAGGCCCAAAGATGTCGCAGCAGGATGTGTCTGACGCCGATTCGTGGGAAGACGACGTTCCGCCCCCACTGGTCCGACGCCCACCAACGCCAGACGCAGACGTGTTGGAGATCCACCCAGTGGAAAAGAACGCCTGGGGATGGACCATGCCCTAAGGGGTCAAGCTATCTGCGGCCGGGATAGTGGCGATCCGAAGAAAGCTGGCCGGAAAGAAGTTCGGCCAACAAAAGCGCTGGCTCCAAGAGGATGGGGGGGTTGTATGGCGAATAACCTCGAACAGAGGAAATTACGTGGCGGTGATGCGCCACCATGAAAAGGAAGGGGGAGTGTGATGCGTGTCGTGCAGAACATGTAAATAAAGGAGAGAAAATGTGAATAAAGGAGAGAAAATGTAAATAATAAATAAGTCAATAGAAATAAGGATGAAGAAATGAAAGATATATGAAGTGTAGATAATAAATAAAATAAGGAATAAATAAAATGAAGAATAATGAAATAAATAAATAATAAAGATAAACAACAACGAGTCAAATTCAAAGGCGCGCGCGCCCCCACCAAGATAGGGGCACACTAATCCCAACAAAGAAGAAGGCGACGCCAGGGCCTATATAATCCGGGCCGCTGGCCGCAGTAAATCACTCTTCCTCTCAACAGGATCCCGGGTTCATCTGGGAAACTGCGGCGGAGACCGTCACAGAATGTACTTAGCGAAATCTGTTTCTCACTCTTTGGAGAACATTGAAATTCCGCTTTATTCAAGTACTAATATTCTGCGAAGTTTAAAATCAAATTGCTTTTTCTGCTTTTCTTTTGTTCATTTTTTCGTTAAGGTACGATAAACAAAATTAGAGCTTTATTTAAACGGTGTTTTAAGCACAATCCTTATCTTAACAGATCTTTTTCGTTGGTTTATTTTCAATTGACTTTTGTGTTTAAAGGAGAAGAAATTTGGTTTCTTATTAAAGTTTGAGCTTGAAACTTTCAGAATAAGTAGTGTTTCTGTCAGGGGCCTGGCAGGTGCGATCCCAAATTTCCCAGGAAAAAAAGGCAAGAAAATTTAATTTGGTGATGTCTTCGTTCGGGTTTTATTATGAGTGAAAAAAACGTACAAGAAAAGATGGGGACCGGTACATTTTCCCCAGAGATGCCCCTAGCGATATTTCCCCTTTGTTTAGCATGAACATTCTCCCCCCTTGCAAGAGGAATACTTGCAATCTACGAGAGAGAGAGCACCGTCCGGAAAGGATCCATCCCAGCGTCGTGTTCTGTGCCATCGGCAAGCCGTTCTGACCCGGGAGGATATCCGGTAGCATCAGGTCAGCGTAGACATCCGCACCAAGCACAAACGACACTAAAGTTGGGTGGAACTACTGGTCTTCCGCCAAAGTGACATTCTGGAACATGTCTTGCACATTCGGATCCAGCGATTGCCCCGGCGTTCGGGTATTCATCTGATCGTCCACCAGAATCAGTAGCTGCTTGCTCATCTTGGACGGGCTGCGAGATGGAGATACTATATATCCATTGGCGTGGCGGAGCGTCGCGCCTGCTGGCGCTTCTGTGGCTGACGCTGAGGCCGAGAATACAAAAGTTGCTTGCGGCTTTGTCGGGGTCGCGAAGATCGCGGCTGCCCAGAGTAGATGTGCAGCAGCGTGTGGTGGGCCTCCTTGCATATATAACACCCCACTTTACAGCGACACGACCGACCGGAATGCTCGTGGGCCAGACAGTTTGCGCAGTACTTATTGATCAGTACCACGCGGAGCCGCTTCACAGACGGTAGTTGAAGAAAACGCTGGCAACTCCTCAGTGCGTGGACTCCCCTGCAGACTCGACATCTGTATACATTGCTCCCTGATGAGCGACGAGCACTTTGGTGGGTCGTTGGAGCCATTGTATACACGGATATGAAAAATATGAAAAACTAGCGGACCCGGCGAACTTTATCTCGCCCCTAGTTGATGTTTTTTGTCTTAGTTAAATTTTGTGTAGCGGACCTGGTGAACTTTGTCTCGCCCCAATTTCACGACTTCATATAACCCCATAGTAATAATAGAACACTGGTTATTCAAATTTGTTTTTACATTTTTTTTTTTACTCGAAATCAGTAGAGAGCGATGTGATAAACAATATTTTTTGTTTTGTTATCTGGTGCAAAAATATATAATGATGACGGTTCATTAGTTTCTTAACGGAAAACCGCGTACCGTCGCATAATCTCGGATGATTTAGATTCCGTAGAATTATAATAATTATAATAACACCTTCAGATGCAAATTATGCGGCGGAGTTCCTGGCACATCCAGTGAGTTTAAAAATTCTGTCGAATGGTTGGTCGTTTCATTCTTGTCGGTCACGGTGTCGACAGATCTGTACGAATGCAGTTCTCGAGCGATTTTACCTTGAATAACAAAAATTCAAACTATCTACGTCCTTATTCTTTGGTGCTAGTATTGCTCCAAAGAGGACGATTTTAGGCACGCATAACTTCATCGGCAGCTGTAGATTTCGGGATGACGGGAAGCGTTTGGCGAAAATCTCCGGACAGCAATATCAAAGCCCCACCAAATAGTTTCGAATCACCTCGTAAATCCTTCATCGCTCGGTCAACTGCCTCTAAAGCTCGTTTATGCGCCATCGTGAATTCATCCCAAATGATGATTTTGCATTCTCGTATCAATTTTGCTGTCGCTGAATTTTTGCTTATCGTGCTCATCGTGCACGTTGTCAACCGTCAGAAGATTCATGGGTATCTTCAAAGCGGAATGTGCAGTTCGACCGCCTTACAACAATGTAGCAGCAATGCCAATTGATGCAACAGCCAACGCAATTTGAGATCTTGATCGAATGGTTGCCAGAATCAACGAAATGACAAATGTCTGGCCTGTCCCACCAGGAGCATCGATAAAGTATAAGCCTCCCGCTCAATCGTCAACAACCTTGATTATCGAATAGTACACTTTCTTCTGCTCGGCATTCAAAAGCGGCACATTTGTTCGAACTCTTTCGGCCAGGTTATCCTGATTGTAGAGTTGCTCCCGTTGAAATTCGCGATTGAAAGTATCGTGCACTGAACGATTTGGCGCTAGCATTCCCAATGTCGATAGTAGACTGCCGCACATGAGCATGTATATGTCTTCGATCCGTACTAATGCTTCGATGTACATATTTTCGTTAATGCCAAGAGTGAAATTAGAACATGTTCTGAGTACTCTGTTCAAAATATCGTCCACCATTTGGTCCTTGTATTTGTCCCACAATGCTGTCGGGTTCGACGGAGGACACGTAGCTATGATTATTGCGAATAATGTATGGATTTGATTCATTGACGCTGAAACAGTGGCATCGGCGAGCGTTGAGTCCTAATGAGTATCGTTTTCGAGCAAGTTCAAACGTTGGCCAGCCTTCCGAAAAGTGGCGCACAGCACACCATCCACAGTACGCAGCGACTCGAAAGATGTAGGGTCTCTAATATTCACCAAAAGCAAGCAAAGATAGAAGCATTCATCTTGACGTGGATGAACTGTGTATATTCGTCCGAGCGCATCATTCGAATAGACATCAGCGACACCAGCAACAGTATCACTTTTCTTCCGGCGTTGAAACTTCTTCGATGCAGCGTTCCATGTATAATAGCGTGGCATCTCATTATAGAGTAAAGTCCTTGCGAACGGATCGCTTTTGCATGTCTAAAAAAGAAATTTGTCAACGTTGTCGCTGGTGGCCGTTCTGTTCTTTGCGCTGCGTTCGCGTAAAGTAGACACGCTGGCCGTGTGAGGTTCATGAATCGGAAATAAAAATATCCTCAAAATGGCCTCGTTATAGCCAACGTAGCGTACAAGTTGAAATTTCGTGACCTCGTCGTTTGCATTCCGATCAGCAATGCCAAACACCGCCATGTCGCTCCCTTTGTTCACATATTTGCAAACGTATTTAATGGATTTGATAGAGTTGCAGTACTCAACATTGCAATGCGTTGAGAACGTTTTCGACAAAAGCGGGCAATATGGAACGATCCAGCGGTTATCCACGATTACTGTTACGTTTGTTTCGTTATTAATTAATTCAATCCATCTGGAGAACGACGCCTATACAATGGATATCCATCATTTCCACTGATTGTTTCAGCCGTCAACAGACGGGGAAATCGTTTTGTGCATTTTCCGTTTTCCCGATACTGATTCTGGGTTGTGGACTCCGCAAGGGCCATGTCACAATGGAGTGCAGCTCGGGATCAGTTTGTTTATCTGGTATTTTGGCTGAAATAATCGAATCAATATGATCTGGTCGGATCTTGTCGAACATCCAAAGCAAAATGTGCGCATGTGGTAAGCCACGCTTCTGCCACTCAACCGAGTACATCCAACAACGAACTGCGCCAAAAACCTTCGCTTAACAATGTAATCCATAAGTACTGTGATCTTTTGCTTGAATACTCGTGCAGTGATGTCAGGTCTATCGCTGGATGTTTGTCCTAGAAGCAATAGATTGGTAATTTCGGGCCATTTCGGATTGCATGTAATTCCGGACATACGTTATCGCATCTTGAGCATACTCATGCATATGCATGGAGAATGTTCGCCGCGTGTCCTTCAGTAGCGATTGCGTCACGCAAGTGGATGTACTCGTCTGAGCGCAACTTCGACTGATTAAAACGAATAAAATTTAGACGTTCCGTTTCTACTTTGACGTACATGTCGACACAGTACTGTTGAAACAAACGGCGGTATCTTAACAGATGATTGTCAACATCTAGTCGAATCATCAATCGATACACATAAAAATTCATAGAGCTAACCTTCTTATTTGTTTCTTCTCCCAAAAAATTTTTATTCAAACTTAGTTGTAGAATCAAAAAGAAGTGATGTACGAAGTGTAAGCAAACCAGTCATTGGATTGACCATCTTTATGTTGAAGTGATACCCATCTTCTCCACGACAGAACATCAACGGGTATTGAAGAGCATCATATGACCGATGAGTCTCATAAACTCGCTGCAGTTGGCCATCATCCCGACGCCTAAGAACAATATCGCGTGATTCCACATTCTCGCCAACAATCACAATCAATTGATAGTGGGGGCATTAAATTGTCTAGCATGGCTACCAGTGGGTCTTTTTTCAGCGCTGATAATGATTTTGTGTTCGTCATAATGCTTTATATCCAATGCGGTTTTGAACAATCTGACCAATTCATTATGCTCATGGAGAAGATTTTGCAATTGTTCGATAATTTCACGTTTAGTTGCAGTGTAAATTGCACAGCGGTGATTCAGTTCAACTGCCGAATCACCAATGAAATAGATCTGAAGGAATTTATGATCTTTGTTTTGTGGTGGTAACAAAGCTCCCACTTGGTGGTGAATTTTCCCTTGAATTTGAATGTTGGAATGCAATTTTGAAAAAATGGGAGTTGTTTATTTTGATAAAAGAGAGACGCCATTACCTTATAACTTGGATTGTAGCCTGGTTGATGAACAACCTCGGCTTCAAATGACGTCATTTGAAAGCATCCGTTATATTTTTGTGCAAGCTTTAGGAAACTGTTTGATTGGACTGAATTTCCATATAGTAGCGAATACATTGCAATGCTGACATACGACAATAACAACACAGCTATGATCTTTGTAGGGTGTTTCAGAATTGTATGCGAATGCAGCGCGATTCAAGTTTTCATTTGCGGTTCATCTTCTTCTATTATTTTGTCGGGCTTGAGGTGGGATTTGTGCAGCGCGATTCTATGCCATTCGGGCACGTGCCTTTTCTCTTGCGTCCGACTATTACGGAAATTCGGACTATTTAGAAATGAACCTTGAAGCTTTTCACACCCGCCTCCCAGAGCCCTCCCATATGAGGCCCGCCAGGAGGGTTGAAATGCCAGGCCAAGTTCTGAAGGCTATGTTTGGAGAGGATCAATGTTCTGGTTGACTCCATAAAGTCTCTGGATAAGGACGTGGAGGCTCCGACATACGTTTTCCCGTTGTCAGAATAGACGTGCTGTGGACAGCCACGGCGAGCGGAAAACCGAGAGAAAGCAGATAAAAATTTCTCTGTCGTCAAGTCGGATGTCGCCTCGAGATGGATGGCCCTGGTACTAAAACAGACAAAAACGCAGACATACCCCTTTGAGATTTTGCAGGCTCGACCGACATTACTCTTGATGTCAAATGGAGAAAGTGTATCTCGCCCGTTCTTCTTGTGGATGACACAAACTCGGCACGAGTAAATTGTATGTTTCACCAACCTCTGAAGCTTGGGAATCCAGAATTTAGACCGAATCAGTCGCATAATTAACAGATTCCCCCCATGCAAGGATATGCGATCGGTAAACAGGCTTGTAGTTTCGCGAACCTACACCGTGCTGGGATGATGATAGGATGTTTCTCATCATAACTGAGCATGTCAGATGCTTGTAAACGGCCGCTTTCCCTCAAGACCCCCTTTCTGTCAAGGAAGGGGTTTAGGTTAGAAATCGTGGTTGAGGATGGAATTTGCTGCTAGTTATTAAGGCCTTATATTCGACGGGAAACTCATTCTTTTGAGTGAACACGATTAACCGCTCTTGCACGTCGGACAATTCCACCGAAGTGAGTGCGACGAAGGGGGTACATCTTCCTTTTGGCACCTTTTCGCAAAACGGATTACGTATGCTAGAAACCGCAGCGCGCTGTCGATGGTTAAAAAATGCTCTAGGATATCCACTGCTGGCGGCACTGTGACACTGTGACATTTGAAAGGCCGTTGCTCCATCTCGGTTTCCGGATTAACCAACGGTTCACTCGGCCACTGCTCCTGCTTGAGTGGCAGCCAGTCCGGCCCGTGCTACCAAAGCATGCTGTTCTTAAGCTCTTGGGGCGAGACGCCCCGGCTTGCTAGATTAGCTGGATTGTCTTCGGATCGTACATTTTTTTTTTTTTATTGCTTTGCTTTATTTATTGAATCTTCTCTTAAGTTGAGACTAACAATAAGTTTACGAATCTTAATATTAAAATTCAACTAACAGTATTCCTAATATACTGTTAGTTGAATTTTAATATTACATGTACATGTCGTACATGTCGACACAGTACTGTTGAAACAAACGGCGGTATCTTAACAGATGATTGTCAACATCTAGTCGAATCATCAATCGATACACATAAAAATTCATAGAGCTAACCTTCTTATTTGTTTCTTCTCCCAAAAAATTTTTATTCAAACTTAGTTGTAGAATCAAAAAGAAGTGATGTACGAAGTGTAAGCAAACCAGTCATTGGATTGACCATCTTTATATTGAAGTGATACCCATCTTCTCCACGACAGAACATCAACGGGTATTGAAGAGCATCATATGACCGATGAGTCTCATAAACTCGCTGCAGTTGGCCATCATCCCGACGCCTAAGAACAATATCGCGTGATTCCACATTCTCGCCAACAATCACAATCAATTGATAGTGGGAGCATTAAATTGTCTAGCATGGCTACCAGTGGGTCTTTTTTCAGCGCTGATAATGATTTTGTGTTCGTCATAATGCTTTATATCCAATGCGGTTTTGAACAATCTGACCAATTCATTATGCTCATGGAGAAGATTTTGCAATTGTTCGATAATTTCACGTTTAGTTGCAGTGTAAATTGCACAGCGGTGATTCAGTTCAACTGCCGAATCACCAATGAAATAGATCTGAAGGAATTTATGATCTTTGTTTTGTGGTGGTAACAAAGCTCCCACTTGGTGGTGAATTTTCCCTTGAATTTGAATGTTGGAATGCAATTTTGAAAAAATGGGAGTTGTTTATTTTGATAAAAGAGAGACGCCATTACCTTATAACTTGGATTGTAGCCTGGTTGATGAACAACCTCGGCTTCAAATGACGTCATTTGAAAGCATCCGTTATATTTTTGTGCAAGCTTTAGGAAACTGTTTGATTGGACTGAATTTCCATATAGTAGCGAATACATTGCAATGCTGACATACGACAATAACAACACAGCTATGATCTTTGTAGGGTGTTTCAGAATTGTATGCGAATGCAGCGCGATTCAAGTTTTCATTTGCGGTTCATCTTCTTCTATTATTTTGTCGGGCTTGAGGTGGGATTTGTGCAGCGCGATTCTATGCCATTCGGGCACGTGCCTTTTCTCTTGCGTCCGACTATTACGGAAATTCGGACTATTTAGAAATGAACCTTGAAGCTTTTCACACCCGCCTCCCAGAGCCCTCCCATATGAGGCCCGCCAGGAGGGTTGAAATGCCAGGCCAAGTTCTGAAGGCTATGTTTGGAGAGGATCAATGTTCTGGTTGACTCCATAAAGTCTCTGGATAAGGACGTGGAGGCTCCGACATACGTTTTCCCGTTGTCAGAATAGACGTGCTGTGGACAGCCACGGCGAGCGGAAAACCGAGAGAAAGCAGATAAAAATTTCTCTGTCGTCAAGTCGGATGTCGCCTCGAGATGGATGGCCCTGGTACTAAAACAGACAAAAACGCAGACATACCCCTTTGAGATTTTGCAGGCTCGACCGACATTACTCTTGATGTCAAATGGAGAAAGTGTATCTCGCCCGTTCTTCTTGTGGATGACACAAACTCGGCACGAGTAAATTGTATGTTTCACCAACCTCTGAAGCTTGGGAATCCAGAATTTAGACCGAATCAGTCGCATAATTAACAGATTCCCCCCATGCAAGGATATGCGATCGGTAAACAGGCTTGTAGTTTCGCGAACCTACACCGTGCTGGGATGATGATAGGATGTTTCTCATCATAACTGAGCATGTCAGATGCTTGTAAACGGCCGCTTTCCCTCAAGACCCCCTTTCTGTCAAGGAAGGGGTTTAGGTTAGAAATCGTGGTTGAGGATGGAATTTGCTGCTAGTTATTAAGGCCTTATATTCGACGGGAAACTCATTCTTTTGAGTGAACACGATTAACCGCTCTTGCACGTCGGACAATTCCACCGAAGTGAGTGCGACGAAGGGGGTACATCTTCCTTTTGGCACCTTTTCGCAAAACGGATTACGTATGCTAGAAACCGCAGCGCGCTGTCGATGGTTAAAAAATGCTCTAGGATATCCACTGCTGGCGGCACTGTGACACTGTGACATTTGAAAGGCCGTTGCTCCATCTCGGTTTCCGGATTAACCAACGGTTCACTCGGCCACTGCTCCTGCTTGAGTGGCAGCCAGTCCGGCCCGTGCTACCAAAGCATGCTGTTCTTAAGCTCTTGGGGCGAGACGCCCCGGCTTGCTAGATTAGCTGGATTGTCTTCGGATCGTACATTTTTTTTTTTTTTATTGCTTTGCTTTATTTATTGAATCTTCTCTTAAGTTGAGACTAACAATAAGTTTACGAATCTTAATATTAAAATTCAACTAACAGTATATTAGGACTGCATTCTGGTTACGCGTTCCTCAGGTCAGTCATTGGGTGGGTAAGTCATTGCGACGAACCTTGTTAGACCTCTCGCCAGGTGGTTAGGGTGCAACGATAGCTTGGTGAAGTACGTTTCCTTCTGTTCTGCGATCACTTCTTTGACTGGTGGAATGTTCAAGTCGCGATGTATGTTTTCGTTGCGAACGTACCACGGTGCCCCGGTGATTGTTCTCAAGATCTTCGACTGGGCTCGCTGGACTATGTCAATATTGCTATTGCTGGCATTCCCCCATAGCTGGGAGTCGTACGTCCATATTGGTTTTAGTACCGAGTTGTACAGCAGGACTTTATATTCAAGGCTAAGAGGAGACCGGGCGTTGATAAGCCCATGAAGGCTGCTGGCTTTTAGCTTTAGATGTGTTCTCTTGGCTTCGATGTGCCGGCGCCATGTGAGTCTTCTGTCGAGGTGTACTCCTAGATATGTCACTTCGTTTGCTTGCGGAAGTAATGTGTTGTTTAGCATAAGAGGCGGGCAGTTTTGTCTGTTCAGGGTGAACGTAACGTGCTTGCATTTTTGTTCGTTCACTTTAATTCGCCAATCTGATAGCCATTTTTGAACATCGAGCAAGTGAAGAGCTAGCTGCGCAGTTGCTTGCATCGGGCATTTTGAACGACTAAGAATAGCTGTATCGTCAGCAAACGTAGAAGTTGTTAGTCGTGTGCTTGTCGGGATGTCTGCTGTGTATAGGACATATAATGTTGGCCCTAGCACACTACCTTGAGGAACTCCAGCTCCAACAGTGAAATCATCAGATATAGCAGTGTTGCACCTCACCACAAATTTTCTGTCATACAGGTAAGACTCTAAAAGCTTATGGGTGTTGTAGGGGAGCATTGTCTTGATCTTGTACATTAGACCTTCTAACCAGACTCTATCGAATGCTTGAGATACATCTAAGAATATGGCTGTGCAGTACTCTCGTTTTTCGAAAGCGTTCCGAATTTCTGATGTTATCCGGTTGACCTGCTCAATTGTTCCGTGCTTTTCACGAAACCCAAACTGATGTGACGGGATTCCTTCCTGTAGTCTTAGGTGTGTGTTTATCCGTGTCAAAACGCATTTTTCAAAGAGTTTAGATAAGCATGATAGTAGGCTTATAGGTCTATACGACGTGGGGATTGTGTGGTCTTTTCCCGGCTTTGCTATCATTATTATAATTGACTTTTTCCATCTCACTGGATAGTGGCCAAGTTTCGCGATGGCATTGAAAAGCTGGGTGATAGTGCAAACGGCGCAATATGGGAGCTCAGAGATCATTTTGGGAGTTATGTGGTCGCATCCTGGGGATTTTTTCGGATTCAGTTGATTTTTGATTATCTTAACGATTTCGTTTGGACGAAACTCAATTGGCTCATGTTGAGGCTGAGGCTCATATGGTAAAGTGGGCAGAGTAAACGCACTAGTGGCAGGATTTGGTTGGAAGACATTTTTAAGGTGGTTGGCAAACGTGCTGGCTCTGTCTGCGTCGCTGCGTGCCCAGCCGCCTGTAGGATTTCTAATAGGCATCACGATTTCTTTTGGTGAGCTCAGAGTTGGGTGAGCTCTCCATAGTGAATGTTTTGTACTAGAAGTTGACAAGTGCTCTATGTAGCGACGGTGGACATTTGCTTCTTCTTGATGTAGAGCTTTGGTAAGTTGGCGTGAGGCACGTCTAAAGCTTTGCTTAGCAGATGGCGATCTGTGGGATTGCCACTCTCGGCGTAAACGTCGCGTTTCAAGGACGAGCTGTTCGATTTGTAGATTTGTCTTCTTTTGATTGCATTGTGAATTTATAGTTTGAGCTGTTGAAGCTCTAGCTGCGGAGACGAGTACAGACTCCAGTGACTTTACAAAGCTGTCTACATCGGCTTCGTCATTGAGATGAGGACTTAGCTCAATGTGTGAGCTAATGTACTTTCGGTACTTAACCCAATTGGTTTTCTGTGAGGTCAATTTGAATGGTTGTTCGAATGTTCCTGGGTTACGGAGTAGAATAAACAGGATAGGCAAGTGGTCAGATGAAAGATCCGAAAGGCATTCGGCGCTTATCAGATTTTTAGGAATGTTTTTGATGATCGCAAAATCTATTAAGTCGGGTAGTTTCTTTGGGTCTGCCGGCCAGTATGTTGGTCTGCCAGAAGAAACATAGTCGAGCTTGTTCTTGGGTTTGATAATTGCATTATAGAGCTGCTTTCCTTTTGGAGTCACGAGACGAGATCCCCAGTGTGTGTGCTTGGCGTTGTAGTCTCCTGCTGCTATGAAAAACTGCATAAACTCGTCTTCAGCTATAGTAAAGCGAGGGGGGCAGTATACGGCGGCTAGTGTAATTTGGTTGCCAGTGTTTAGTTGTATATTTATAGATGTGGCCTGTAGGTAGTTTTTAGCAAATTTGTTGTGGTAGTGGTGCTTAATACGGTTTCTGATTAGAATTCCGGTCCCTCCATGTGCTTTACCATCTGGGTGATTTGTTCCGTAGAATGTATATCCTCGTAGTTGAAAATTGTATTTGTTTGTAAGGTGTGTTTCTGAAAGAAGCATTACGTCGATATGGTTGTCAAGTAGGAATTGAGCTAACTCAAGTTTATGCTGCGAAACGCCGTTAGCGTTCCACGTAGATATCCGTAGGGAAGTCATTATTTGGATGATTGTGATTGTTTGATCATGAACTCCAGTAGAAGATTTTGGTTGCGCATAAGCTCCTGCATTGTTTGTTGTATAGCTACCATTGTATTTGTTAAAGTTGCCAGCATTGCCTCGATTCCATTAGGCAATTGGTGTGAATTTTGATCGCTACGATGGGCAGTAAATGCGGGGTTTACTTTAAATGTCTGCGCCTGTTGTATGTCTTCAGTGGATTGTGAAGGCCCCGGATTAGAGACTGAGGCGTAAGTTTCTTTGTTGTATCGTAGCGCTTGAGCAAAAGAAACTCCTGGGGTCGTGGTTGATGGTGTATACGGCAAACTGTTTCGGCTGACTGGATTTCGAGCTATGGTAATTTTTTGGGTAAGGCGGACTCTTAAATCTTTATATACGGGGCACCCCCTATAGTTGGCAGTGTGATTTCCCCCACAGTTGCTGCATTTTTTGGCAGATGGGTCATTCTTATTAACGGGACAGGCCTCAGTGGGATGCACATCTCCGCAAGCAACGCAGACTGCGCGGAGAGTGCAGTATGTTTTCGTGTGTCCGTATTCTTTACAGTTCGTGCATTGAACTGGTTCTTTTCGTTTGTGCGGTTTCTCTACTGTGATTCTGCGATGCAGCAGGTATTGAAGCTTATATATCGGGTGAACTTCATTTTTACTTAGGGTAGTACTGTTTGGCATTAGTTCTACCTTAAACATTGGTTGAGGAATTTTATTCCTGTTCATTATATTTATAGCTGTTTTTACTTTAAAGCCGTTGTCGGCTAGTCCATTTATTATCTCGTTAATTGGGACTGTTGGTTCTATCCCTTTGATTACTACTTGTAGACCCTTGCTACTTTTCAGTTGATAGGTGTAGTAGTTGAACTTTCCATTGTCAAGATAGTTGGTAACGGCTCGAAAATTGTGTTCGTCGTTGACCTGTATTTTTATTTCATTTATGTTGCCCCTTTTTATGGACGTTACATAAAATTCGTTTGCACCAATGGTAGCTGTAATTTTATTAACCAGTTCAGTACAATTGGCCTGACGCACGTATATAGGTGGCGGCCTTACTTTTTTGGCCGTCTGTGTTGGAGCAGTAACACCTTCATCCAGGTCACGGAGAATCGCGAATCTATTGTTAGCGAGCGAATTTTTTGGCACTGTGTTTTCAGTAGTTTTCGTTATCTTGGGTGCATTGGCTTTCTTGTTTGGCTGAGGGCTTAATTTTCTCTTCGTTTGTATATATCGATCGAGCCCAGTTTGGATTAACGCACCATTAGCATTCTTTATAGTGCTTTGTTGGGAGAGCTTGTCGCAGATCGTTGTCATCACCGGGGTCTGAGAAACAGCAGAGGTTGTTGTTGTGGTAGTTGCAGTTTTTGATGTCGAAGATACGGTTTTAAGCGAGGGCGTTGTACTAGTTGTTGTTGTTGTTAGTAGATCGTTGACGTCGGGGGACGGGCACTGGGCACTCCACGATTGCAGAGTACCGCTTGAGCACAACAACGCAGGGGAGAGCGAGCGTGCTCTCTCCGTGTTTGCTTGCAGCGTTGCAGTTGTTGTTGGGACGGTTACATCGGGGGCGCGTATAGAGAAGTACGCGTTGTTTCGCAGCGACGACAGCCGACGCTCATCATGTTGTTGTTGCCGAGCTTGGCTCATTTTTTCTTTGCTTGCCGAGCTTAAGCTCTTACACGTTGGCATTTGTATATATAACTTTTTATTAAATTAGCTAACTGTTAGTTAACTGTTAATTGTTTGATAATTTCCAAGGGCAAACCAAGCACAAGTACTCATGCCTGCCCTAAGCGTCTTTTCGCGAATTCATTGTAGTTAGATTCAGTGTATTTTGATTGACCGGCGGAGCAATACAAAAATACGTCTGACACTCACAGTCGGCCCTGATTGATCGTACATGTCCCCTTTTTCTTTCGTTGGTGCGCTGTTCGATCTTTGCGACCCTGTTGGCCACGAATGTCGTCCAGGTGCATGCTGGCTTACCTAGCTATGCAAGAACTATGGTCGAGTCGGTCCAATAAAAAATCTCATAAGCTGTAGGAGGCAATTCGGAAATTACGGATGCTGGTAGCTCAGGGAGCAGCACTGCTCCGCACAACTCCAGGCGGGGTATGGAGATGGACCTGACAGGAGCGACTCTGGTTTTGGATGCCAGCAAATGGGCACAACAGCTGTCAGTCGTTTCATGGTACTGCACCTTGGCAGCAGGATGAAAACGCATCCATCTCGGAATACGAGTTTCCCTCAGGGTCAGATACCCTTTCAAGAACTCTTGCCACTTTGTCACGAAGTCGGTGGGGAGCGGCTGATCTCAGCCCAGCTCCCGTAGCCAAATTTCCTGCATGAAAATCTTGGCTTGGATTACGAAAGGCGATAACCATTCTGCCGGGTCGATCAGTTTGGCTATCTGGGATAAGACCTCTCGTTTGGTGTAGGCAGTTTGCAGGGGAATCACCATCGGAATAAAAAAGAAACTATCGGATGTAGCTTGCCAACCGATCCCCAGAGTTTTCGGGGTGCTCGCATCTTCCAGCTCAAGGAAGTCTGCACTGACCAAATGTTCCCTTGGAATCGCTTGTAGGAGTCTCCTTTCGTTGGAGGTTCACTTGCGCAGTGGAAAACCGACACTCTCGAGCGCCAGCCGAAGCTCTCTAATGGCTAAAACTGCAGACTGCTTAGTGTGAGCCCCTGCGAGTACATCGTCGACGTACATAAAGTTCGAGATGTTGTCGCTGGCCAAAGGATATTGGCCTCGGATGTCCTGAGCCAACTGCTGTAGCACTCTGTTTTTGTTGCGGAATAAGATTCTCTGAAAGCGCGTGTGATCAGGATTGACCCGAATTTGCCGGTACATCTTGGTGATGTCCGCATTATAAAACATACTTCAAACAAGAAAGGAAGCTAGCTTCGGCTCACCGAAGTTTGTATACCCTTGCAGAGCTTAAACAAAAAATTAAAAACGAAATTCTGAAATAATAATTTGTTGCCAAATCTCAAATTTGATGGCAATGGTTTAAAACACGGCTAAGCTATGGTTTTGTTATTTTCCTGATTGTTCCTATGGAAGCTATAGGGTATAGTCAGCCGATTTTCATGAAATTAAAATCAAAATTCAGGAATACTAAAATATGGGTAACTATCAAATTTGGTGAAAATATGTTGAAAACTGACAAAGTTATGAATTTTTCTTTTATTTTCCTGATTGTTCCTATGGAAGCTATAGGATATAGTCAGCCGATTTTCATGAAATTAAAACCGAAATTCGGAAATAATACTAAATGGGCAAATATCAAATTTGGTGAAAATTGGTTGAAAACTGACAAAGTTATAATTTTTTTTCGTAGATTTTTCCGATTGTTCCTATGGCAGCTATATGATATAGTCATCTGATCCGGCCCGTTCCGACATATGTACGAGTGAGAGTATATAGAAGCCTAACTGCAAAGTTTCATTCAGATAGCTTTAAAACTGAGGGACTAGTTTGCGTAGAAACGGACAGACGGACATGGCAAGATCGACTCGACTGTTGATCCTGATCAAGAATATATATACTTTATAGGGTCGGAGATGCCTCCTTCACCGCGTTGCAAACTTTTGACTGAAACTAATATACCCTGAAAGGGTATAAAAACGCCATTTTAGAATCGGAATAGTCAGATCGGACTGTAGTACCGGCCCCGTAAGATGGATATCATTGAGGCTGTTCCCGTTTGATGAGGGCTTGGAAGCGTTGAACACGACGCGAACCTTCGTCGTGGTTCTATCTGGCTTGAAGACCGCGTGATGAGGCGTATGGTACATATGACCTAAATCTAAATACTCTTGAATGACTGAGTCGTACTGCTCCTTCAATGGAAGATCTTTACTTAACTGAATTTCGTTTCGGAGGAACTGAGCCAGTGTGAGGGGTCTGGAATGTCTCAGCTTAATGTTGTCCGGCTCTTTAAAGGGCAACGAGACAACATACCTTCCATCCATCCATCCAAATTTTGTGAGGATGCTGTCTAGCTTGGACTCGGTGACTGCTAAGCGGGCTGAAAAGGAGCAGATTCTGCTTGTGGGACTCGTTGCAATAGGACCGCAAAGAAGTCACCCGAATATGGTCTCTTGACCCAGGAATGTTCCACAAATATTGGAATGGGAGGCGCTGAGAACGATCGATGGCAGGATATCGGCACCAATAAGCACATCAATCTGCGAGGTCCGGAAGAAACTTGCATGTCCTAGTTGCAACGGTGGAAGATCCTTTAATGAGTCCTATGGTAGAGTGTAGGATGGGAGATTCCCAGCTAGCTGGGGTAACACATATGCACAGGTCTCAATCTGGATATGGGGCTTAACGGAAGAACCTATGCTGACACCGCTTACGGGGCTGAGCTGCAACGGAAAGGTTGACTCCTGAAACTTGAGCTTGGATGGCCTCATAAGGCAACTTAATTAGGTTGAACAACCGTTCTGAGATAAAAGTTGCCTCGGAACCTGAGTCGATGAGTGCCCGTGCTGAGTATTTGATGCCAAAATGGCAAACTTCTATTAACGCCGTACTCAGGAGGACCACTTGCGTGTTAACGGCAAGAAACGTTGGCACATTCGATTGACCCGTTGATGGAGTGGACTGTATATGTTGCTGGACTGTTGTGGATGAGTGGGATTCGTTCTTGCAAAACAGTTTAAGCACAACTTCTGCTGTTTTACATGCTTCTCCCGATCTGCGACTGATATTCGTAAGAAAAAAGGAAATACTCGGATTGGATGATTCGCTTGTGCACAGAGTTTACAGGATTGTGGATTTACCGTTACTCTATTTTCAAAGGTCGGGATTGACTGCGAGCTATTGTCAGCCCTCAATCGCCTCAAGCGTTCGATGACGATCCTGTTAGAAAGCCTGGAATTCGGCCCAGAGTGGAATATAAAACTTGCTGAGAAGGGACTGTTCCCATAGAGACAAAGTTAACTTTGGCAATTTGGAAGAGCATAGAAAAACGAGCAGGCAATCCCAATTAGTGGCTTCTATCTTTGCTATTTGCAAGGCCGTTAAACACCCTTGGCTGTTGACCAGCAGCCTCTTATTCTCGAACCGATGCTGCGAGTTTTTCCACGCTGATTCAAACCCATCATTGGTTAACGGAGATAAGGCAACAATGGATTTGGCCTCGCCGCTGGTTTTTGCATTGACATGGAACAGTTTTTCGACTTCTGAAAGCCGAGGATTGCTTATATAGATGGCTGAAAAAAGGTCCCAAAATGTGGGCCATTGAACATAGTCAGCATTGAAAACTTTGCACTCGACTGGAGGTAAGCGACATCCGCCCTGAGATGGCGCCCGATTGGCAGACTGAACCGACTGTTGCGCGCTTGAATCTTCAATGATCTCATTGAGGCTTGCTGCGCACCGCTCGTAAAAGGCATAACAGTAGTCATACTTGGATTGCATGACTGTTATTGTGTCTTTGTAGTTTAAACTGGCCAGAACTTCGGAGCACGTCTCGTATTCCTTTTCCACCTTGTCCCAGAGGAGCCTGATCTGCTCGTGTGGAACCCTAATCGTGTGGATGGACGGACTTTTGTCAGCCGGGGTCAAAAGTCCGTCCATCCACACGATTAGGGTTCGACTCGAGCAGATCAGGCCCCTCTGACTCTGGCTTCAAACTGACCCATCCTATCGGGTATGGTCATGAATTTTATTAAGGCCTTGTCTCCCTCAGCTTGAGCCATTCTTCCAGTTGCTCTAGTGACGTGGGGAGACACGACTGATTTTGCGGCTTTTGTGGATGGTGCAGACGATGGAACTTCGAGCGACGTGCTCGTAGGTTTAAGTGGAGTGGTGGTTGTCAATGGGCTTTTGCTCCGAGATGGATTTTCGCTTTCGAAAGGCGCAGAGGATTCACTCGTTGCCCTGACTCTGTGAGACGCCTCTGCCTTAAAAACGGTCAGAAGGGATTTTGGTTCCTCACCGTCGCCGATTGGCATGTTAAACTCTTGTTGGGGCCGCTGGATAAGCGCAAGAAAAACCGAGTTAATAGAAAAATTATGGTTATCGATTTGGAAGTCCAGGAACGCTGGATAAGTGTAAATAAACAAATAATAATCGGAAAAGCTGTTATCGATTCGGAAAAGTATAAGGACGCTGGATAACGCGTAGACCAAATTAATCGAAAAAGGATGCTATAAATTTCAAATCTATACAGGGCGCTGGATAAGCGTAAGGAAAAACGAGCTAATCGAAAATTTTGGTTATCGATTTGGAAGTGCAGGGACGCTGGATAAGCGTAAATAAACAAATAATAATCGAAAAGGCTGTTATTTATTCGGAAAAGTATGAGGGCGCTGTATAACGCGTAGAAGATATTAATCGAATTAAAGCTATCGGTTTTAAATCAATACGGGGCGCTGGATGACGCGTTGGCACAGATGTACTCGATGTGAAAGATATGGGGGCGCTGGATAACGCGTAAAACAAATTGATCAATAAAAGATGATCTCGCTTCCAAAATTAATACAATGACGCTGGATAACGCGTTTAAGGAATTAAAATAAAAGAATAGTCGAAAAAAGTTTTTATCGAACTTTGGTTGGAAAAAGAAAAAAAATGTGTAAAATTAATTATTCGGGGACAAATAAAAGTTTGTCGAAAATACTGTGGGCTGGAAAGTGGAGAAAATGGATTAATCGAAAACTGATGTTTATCGCTTTGGAAGAAATACTTGAACGCTGGATAAAGCGTACCACAAAATAATCGGAAACGATGTCCACGATTTGGAAAATATAGGGGCGCTGGATATCGCGTAGAAGAAATTAGTACACAATTGAAACCCAACCCAAAAACAAAAAATATAAACAAGCAACCAAGTGTGAACGGCTCGTTAACCTACTGAGCCGCGTCTGGTAATGGTGTTGCTACCTTGGCGGCCAATACATATGTATCTTCGCAGAATAAACAAACAAAAAATATTAAAACGCTGATTTTTTTGTATTTTTGTTTGTTTCACTTTGTTTGTGTTAGGATGCGGCGACACTGTTAGCTGCCGATTTTCAATTGCAGGTCCAGCAATTTGTATGGATATGTGCACGTATTATCGGCCAGCTAGAGGAGGGAGTTTATTTACATATTTATTATTTGTTATTTATTTTTTTTTGTTTTGTTATTGTGAAGTGAAAAACCTGGATTGAAAATATACACATATATTTGGTGTGGATGGGCTGTGTCTTTTTGTTTTTCTTTTAAATGCCGCCGATTTGTGACCCAAAAGTCATGTACAAATGTATGTTCATAAATCGGCAATGTACATATACATATGTGTATGCAAAGTGTGTATGTACCCTGCAGTACCATTCATCAACAATTCATCAACAGCCGAAGGGGTGTTGTTGATGATTCATCGATGAATTGCCATACAAACTGTTGATGAATTTAACATGGGCGTGTCCTAGGCTGTCATCAACAACATGTCATCAACTTGTCATCAACTTGTCATCAACTTGTCATCAAAAATTCATCAACCTTTCATCAACCCTTTAATTCATATATAATGCATAAAAATGTTTTAAATATTATTTATTTTTTGACTAATTCTATACTTAAACTAAATAACATTAAATATTATTCTATTTATTAAAGCCCTCTTCAACGTCTGTTTGCTCCTCGGTGTTGCGCTTCCTATTCAGAGTCCAAATTTTTGACACACCTTAGGCACCTTGGGCAATTGAATCTATAGAAAAAATAATAATTAGCCAAGGGAAAAAATATTTAAATTAAATAAAAATTACCCAAAAGAGCCACTTAGAACTTATCATAATTCATGTTTTATCATGTTGCAGAAGGAGATATTCTTTCCTCGTTTCAATATTTTAGCCATTACTGCAGTCTGAAAAGAAAAGGGTGCAAATCAATTTATTTAATTAGAAAACAATCACTTTACTCACCTTTTTATATATTCAAATATCCCGAAATAAATACTTCAATTTACACACTTCTTATTTCCACTGCACTTCATCTTCAAATGCGAATGGGGAGAAGCACGACGAAACCGAAACCCGATGACCGAAAATTCTAGCGTTTGCCAGGGCATAGCCGACTATAGCAATACCTTGTAATTTAAACCACAAAAAACAAATAATGCAACAGTAACATATTAGCTACGGCCAAAGCAATTAATAAACATATGCCAATATGCCGTAGATTAAATAAGCCAAAATTAATTTAAGATAATCTTAAATATTTATAAATTCCCAATTTATTTTAAAAAGAGTGTTCTGATGTAGCTGCCACACAATTGGTTTTCGCCACAATTTTTTCCCCCTCCCTTCGCTCTATCACTATCTCTTATTCATTTACGGACCTTTCGCTGCTCCAAAAATATGCAGTCGAAGTTTCGAGAATTAACGGATTTGTTTTTGTTTTTTTTTCGGACCCGAAGGGAGTTCGGGTACTCGAAAGAAGTTCGGGTTCAAGTCGCAGTCGGCAGAGCGTCGATTCTGCCGACGTCGCAGTCGGCACGTTGATGAATTGTTGATTACAGACGGCTATTGATGACAAGCGGTACTGCAGGGCATGTAAACACATGCATACGTACATATACTACTGCACAAGAGGCCACAAGTTTGTAGTGTAGTGGCGACAGGTACATTTTCCCCAGAGATTTGCCCCCTGGCGATATTGCCCCTTTGTTCAGCATGAACAAGTAGATTGCAGTGCTGGCTATTACATTCAGTTAAAACACCGTGCGTATTTTTGCAGCACCCATACATTTTTTTTTATTTTTCAAAATGTCTACCGAACTAACGAAAAAACAAATTTATGATATTTGGATTGCAAGTGATAAGAACAAGCCTTTGAATGGGGTTTTTTTTTTTGGAATTATCATCGCTTAGTTACCTTTTCTGAAGGCTCTAAAAAAGACTTAAAGGCTTTTCTAAAAAATCTGTGTTTACAATTTGAAATAAAATGGAATCAATGTTATCTTTATGAGGAAAGGTTTATAAAAAAAATAGATTATGGTTGAATGGTAATTTGAATTTACCAAACATGGTATTGCAAGAAATTTCTCTTGCATCTTAGCCTGGGAGATCACACAAAAAAAATTCGAGGATTGCTGCGATCGCACCAAAAGAAGAAAGGTACAAGATCTTATTGATTATACTAGCCCTGAAAAAATTGCAGTTACAAACCAAGTTAACCTATTTAAGGAAGGTAAGCGCAACTCTGCTGCAATTGTTAAGGAATTGAGCCCAAATAAAAAATGTTCAAAATCAAAATTTTACTGAATCATCTATGTATACCTTCTGGAGAAGCGTTGAGTATGATTCAAGGTGCTAATTTATCAGTTCATCAATATGATAAAATTAAGGAGTGTAAAAAAGAATGCTATGCTGAAGTGACTGTAACAGAGTCCTTAGTAGCTGAACTCAATAGAACATCTTAAAATGGGTGGAAAGGAGCTATCATTGTTAATAAAATGGGGTTGTGATGGAGCGCAGCAAAAACAGTATAAACTGAAATTTGCATCATCATATTTAGCACTTGCATGGTGCCCATTCAAATGAATTATAATGTTAATGAAGGTAAAAAAATCATAGTTTGGCAAAATCCAGCACCTTCATCTACAAGATACTGCCGCCCAATTATGCTGAGCTTTAAAAAAAAAACCACAGAGTTGATAAACGACGAAGTGACTTTGGTGAAAAAATAAATTGAAAAGCTTCAACCTGTTAAAATTCAAGTAGATAATTTCTATGTAATGGCGAAACCAGTGTTTATGCTGATAGATGGCAAAATTTTCAGTGCTTTATCTAACGTAGCGTCAACTCACACATGTTACATATGTGGCGCCAAAAATTCTGAAATGAACAGGCCAGAATTAATTTTAAATAAGCCTTTGAATGATTAAGCCATGAGCTTTGGATTATCTCCTCTGCATTCATGGATTCGATTCATGGAATGTTTACTTCATGTAGCGTATAGGCTCGATGTAAAAGTCTGGCAAGCCAGAGGATATGAAATACAACAAAAGGTTAAAGCCAGAAAGGAATCTTTGCAAAATAAATTCAAAGAGAAACTAGGTTTATTAATTGAAGATCCCGTTCGCATAGCGATCTCTTTACCTCACCGCAACGATTCTGAAGCGCACTTGAGCGCCCACCCACGATCCTCACTTAAAAAAGGGTCAGTATGTGATTGAAGAAGGTTGCTGGTCTCGTAACGGAAAAATCCCACTCTACTGGTCTCCACAGGACGCTAACCCATGACTGTCGCTTAAAAAAGGGATGGAGATGTAACTGAAGAAAGGTGAAGGTCTCACATCAGAAAAACGTCACTATACTCGTCTACGAAGGATGCTCCCTCACTATCCTCACCTAAAAAAGGGATGGAGACGCAATTGAAGAAGGGTGAAGGTCTCATATCGGAAAAACATCACTCTGCCCCTCTGCGAAGGACGCTCACCGATGACCCTCGTTTAAAAAAGGCATTCGGATGTAATTGAAGGCGTCACACTTAAGAAAAGGGACAGAACACACAAAGGGTATATGGACGTAAGTAGCACTCATTGAAAGATGCCTTAGACGTCACACCCCATCCACTCAAAAGTCACAAATTCAAAACAAATTCCCAAGTCCTAGAAGAGCTCGTGGTTCTCGATTGTAGTAGCTCTCTTGAAATTTTGTATACATATCATAGCGATTTTCAGAATATCTGAGATTTGAGTCCTCATAAGGATGAACTTCTGAATTTAGATATACCTTGCATTTCTGAAATTGTTTGCAATTAGTTCTCCATTGAATGTACACGCAATGATAGCAAAGCGTGGACGTTCTCCATTGGCCAACAACTTTACACATTCCATGTATGATGAGTTTCCTGTACCAATGTTGGATTTAACTTAATTGTTTAATGTCCGGCTAAGTTGATATCAAGTTAGCAGGACAACACCAGAAATCCTTCACATTTCCAAAATGTTTTTTAGCCAGAATTTGCCGTTAATTATCCGTTCATTATTCGGGAAAGAATTAAATTTGTTGCTTTTCTTTTTTAGTTTTAATTTAAAATAAAAGTTTTGATTTATGGCATACATAATCGTTGCCAACGCCGATATGCGTTTGTTGCCAACGCTGATATGCGTTTGTATAGTTATGCATGCATTAGTGTTCGGCTGGAGTTAATCGACATTCAGCGTCTCATTTTATTTGACGTTTGAACATTTTAATACAATTATATAAAAATTAAGATTAGAAATACTTCTAATATTATTTATATGGCCATGCATGCATGTATTAGTGTTAGATTGCATATGCTTCCGTTTTGTTGGGAAGGATGGCAACGTTAAATAAGATCGACAGTCGACAAACATAATGCAGCCCTGGATGTCGACAGCATATGGGCGAATCCGGGGAAAGGTCAACCACGACTAAAAGTGAAAAACTTCTCTAAAATCAATTTTATCAACATAGTTACATTAAAATATGGTCCAGTGTATGAAATTTGATAGCCTTTATCATATTCTAAAGCAAATTTCAAAATATTCGATAGCATATTCGCGCAATCGCATTTTTTCAATATTTTGACGAGAAATCGAAAAAAAGGGCATGTTTTGTTTTGCTTATTTCTTCTAAACAGAGGCATTATGCTTTGACTTATGTTTTCTATCATCATTAGAAGAATCCAAATATTCAACATAAAATGCATATATGATCTTCTAATGTATAAATAATAAATAAAAAAAAAAAAAAAATTAAAATAAAATAAATAATAAAAAACAGCGTCCAAAGTCCAATGGAAAAATCGTACGTTCGCGACCCGTACGTTCGCGACCCGTACTTAATTTAATTTTAAAAAAAGTAAGAAAATTTATTGCATTAAAATATTCCATTCCAATTCGAAGATTTTTTGATTTTGCTAGAGCAAGCCAAAACCGACTTCCATTTCGCGTACGTTCGCGACCGCATGTTTTTTGCCAATATTATGAAAATGAAAAATCCATTAGAACCATAATTTACACTAAGAAAAGAACTCACCAAATGCTATCGGAAACCAAAAAAAAAAGTTTTAGAAAATGTTTTTTTCTTTAATTTTTTTGCATTAATTGCGTACGAACTTACGTTCGCGACCCCAGAATTAGCCCATATGCAGTCTAACACTAAGACATGCATGCATGGCCATATAATATTAAAAATTTTCGTCGAGAAAAGATTTAAGCCATTAGATATATTTCTAATCTTAATTTTTATATAATTGTATTAAAATGTTCAAACGTCAAATAAAATGAGACGCTGAATGTCGATTAACTCCAGCCGAACACTAATGCATGCATAACTATACAAACGCAAATCGGCGTTGGCAACAAACGCACATCGGCGTTGACAACGATTATGTATGCCATAAATCAAAACTTTTATTTTAAATTAAAACTAAAAACTTAAGCAACAAATTTAATTCTTTCACGAATAATGAACGGATAATTATCGGCAAATTCTGGCTAAAAAACATTTTGGAAATGTGAAGGATTTCTGGTGTTGTCCTGCTAACTTGATATCAACTTAGCAGGGCAACTTTTTGTTTTTAAAAAATATTAATAAAAACTTAAGCAACAAATTTAATTCTTTCACGAATAATGAACGGATAATTAACGGCAAATTATGGCTAAAAAAGATTTTGGAAATGTGAAGGATTTCCGGTGTTGTCCTGCTAACTTGATATCAACTTAGCCGGACATTAAACAATTAAGTTAAAAAATTGAACGGCCAATTTTTTTCATTCACGAATAATTAACGGATAATTAACGGCAAATTATGGTATAATCAAAAGTTTGATTTTCCAAAGTTGTCCTGCTAACTTGATGTACATTATAGGGCGAGCTAACGAAGTAAACAGAGTAAGGAGAATAAAATTCCTTCGACCACCTTTTAATGAATCCAAGCATGCCTCTGGCTTTCTTAACCATACGGGAAATATGTTCTGAGAACGAAAGTTTAGGATCCAGGCGGACACCCAGATCATCGACAATAGAAATTCTATCCAAAGAGCAATCGCCAGATGTGATCCTGAGGCTATTGGATAGAACGTTTCTGAACAGAAGCTTTCGGGTCCTGTGACTTGATAACTCGAAATCCACCTAAGAAGACAACTAGGAAACCCCATTGAATCAAGTTTCCTAACCAGAAGAAAAAAGCTTTACTAAAGTCCGTGTAAATAACATAGGTTTGAAAGTTTTGTTGGCAGACCCTAATAACGAAAGAGGTAAGTTCCAGAAGATTGGTCGTGGTTGCTCTTCGCCTCATAAAACCATGCTGACATGGAGAGATGACGTATCTGCATAGATGTTGCAAGCGAGGAGTGATTACATTCTCGAAAAATTTGGGGATTGCCGATAACTTAGAGATATCCCCATAGTTACTGACGTTCGATTTGCTCCTTTTTTTGTGGAGAGCGATAACGAATGATTCCCTCCAAATAAGGGGAAATTCTGGGGATTTTAAAGATAAGGTAAACTATTTAAGAAGGGGGTTACACAGCGCCTCGGTACAATACCGAAGCACAGAGCCCGGTATTCCATCGGGACCTGGTGAATATACTGGCTTAACACGTTGAAGATCAAGAATAAGTGAGCTTTCGATTAAAATAGGACTGCCCTGCAACTATACTGCTGCACCTTTCTTGTCTTCCTTCTGCTTTCTCCAGCCAATCTGCAGCTTCGAGGTTGTTCTCAATTTGAATCAATCAGTCGACGTCTGCCTCCAATTCTGTGTTTCAATCCTTGCCCGCACGCACCGCTACCGCCAACATCTCCAATGTCTTGCTTGGCCTCGTCCGTCTCTAACCTGCTCTGTTGCTCTCTAATTTCCGCTCTTTACAACATCTGATCCGATGAAACTCCATTTGGACACCGCCACTCGCTTTCGTCGTTGTCACTCGCTGCTTTAGTCGCACTCACCCATGTGTGCCTGCTTTTCGCCTTCTAATGAAATTCTTTACGCCTTCTGATGAAATTCTTTTCCCCTTTTTTGCCTTCCGAAGAAATTCTTTTCCCGTTTATCGCTGTCTCTGTCACTCGTTGACCAATTTTCGTGTATTTTCAAAACTCTTTACCAGATTCAAATTGTTCTTAACTTATCATCCGGGGGTGAAATATTTTATTTAAGGTCCAAGTTGTCGAATGGTGGGCAATATCTCGGTTGAGTCCCCAAAATGCTGTCCTCTTTTAATAATGTTGTAACACCGCCTTTAAGTTAATGATATTGTTTATTACATTCAACTTGTAACTTAAAATGAAAGAGAACGTGGTTTGGTGATTCTCTTATCATCCGATCTAAGCGAGATTTCGGCGGCGACTGCTTTTAGAGAGAATTTGTAAGACCCTACTTCCTGTAATTGATTACACCTTCTAGTATATTATATGGAAGGAAGTCTAGAAAGACTAGTATGTAAGTCTGTTTCTAGTAACATTGGTCACCTCACTAACGCTACCGGATCCAACATTAGTTCGTTCTATCTTAGAATATGGATCTTGCGTTTGGAGCCCTAGGTATGGGGTCCACAGAAAACGCGTTGAATCGCTTCAAAAGAACTTTTTATTTTTCGCTTTAAGCGGTTAAAACTGGGATGCTGAACAGAGATTACCCTCTTATTATAGTAGACTTCTCCTAATTAATTTACCCTCCTTATTCAATTGCACAACTATGCTAGGCATTACTTTTATTTAACCTTATTCACGGCGAGGTGGAAATTATTGACTTGTTAGGTCAGCTCAATTTCCACGTACCGAGTAGAAACGCCATTGTAGAACCTCCTTTGAACTGCGTGAATCCTTTAGAGTACTGTGTGTAAGTTATAATGTCTTCCTAAGCTAAAAACTTTAATCCTTACCTACTTAGTACGCATGCAAGCAAACATTCAGGCAGGACGTCGATAGTTTATTTCCTCGAATTCTTTTCTTTTTTTCCATCGCGTCTACTAATACCTAAACTTAACAGGCACATGCCTGGTTTCATAAGGGTCACTTGAGTGTACTGACTGTAGTGCATCAACGTCCATTAAATCCAAATCATTATTTTAGCTCTTTTATTAGTTACTTTCAAGCTATACAATGATTCCTTAGCGTAAATTGTATAGTGGTTCTATACTATCTATGCTATTAAAATGTATCGGTAAGTTTGTTGCTTTACCGAATACTTACTTGCATACCGACAGTTACATATGAATCATGTGTCATAGATTCGTATGCGAAATATCAAATATCAATCAGTTTTATCTACTGAAATGTAGGATCGGATGAATTCATTAAATGTTTTATAACTTATTTTGACTGTTACAACTGTTTCGTGGTGATGTTATATTTTTTGGATGTTATATTTTTTATTTTTAGATATTTGCACAAGTCGTCAATTATTGAATTTTTTTATTCTGTTTCCATGTCCTTGAAGAACGTTTTCATTGGACCGTACTTTCGTGCTTTTTTTTTGGATCGGTATGGCTAAATATTTGGTCAAATCCCATATTAGTGTTATTGCGTATTATTTGCCTATGTTCGATTTTGGTAGTGAATTATTGTGGCTAGTACTACTCTGTCGAAAGCATTTTTTGGTGTTTCATGGTGTCCTTGTATGCTTTGTTGTTTTAGCTATTTGACAACTTTGACATTTTTTTATGTACTCAGTAATATTTCAAGTCATATCTTTACAATAGTAATGTATTCTCACCTTGGTCAAGTGTTTTGTATTGCCTGTGCGTCCTCCTTGTATGGAATACTGACAATATAGCTATATATTTTAATTCATTACCGGGTTGAGTAGCGCTACTCTCAATGTTTTAAATGTTTTTGAAATGTAGTGGTCGGAATTAAAGCCAAAATTAAGCCGGCGTCGATGGGCTTCGTCGGTAGCCGTTGGTCTAGGGCTGGTTGTGTGTCGTTGTTGTTGGATAATCACTTGATTCCGAAGAAGGAGAATAGAGGCATCGCAATTCCGTTTCACAAAAAAATTCAGCTTTATTGCAACACTTCAGTTTTGAGACTACCTTAGCTCTAAGAATTTACATGGCACAGGACCGCGGGTGGCCGCACAAAGACGAGAGCGATAGAGATACCAAAAGCGCGGGAGAGCAGGCGCAAGAGAAATCGAAAGCTCAAGCGGAGCGTTTTTAATTTCCAGTAATTTATTGTAACTATTGGATTGATCAACAGGTGTGTGAGTGGTCTGTGATCACTTTTGATATTAAAGTCAATCATAAACATATGGTCAGAAATAATTTATTGCCCAATGAATTGTAGCCAAATAGTGTTTTGTTGTGCTCTTATTACTTTCACCCTTAGTAAACTATATTGATGATCTTTCGAGTTAAAGGCAAAATTCTTTGCTAAAATTTGTTTTTTGTAATACATTTGGGTTTATTTTTGCCAATTTAAGATGTTCGTAGGCATTCTGGCAATCAGCTGTCCATTTGAACAAAACTTTTTTTTACATAATCTTGTTATGTGACGTGAATATTTGGCGAAATGATCCGCTATATCTAAGCATTTGTGTCCCAATAAGGTGAATTCATGCATGAAAAATTTATACTTTTTGGGATGTAGTTTAAGATTGTATAATATGTCTTGTATTTCTCAAAAACAGCAGCTTAGTTTTTATGCATATGTTCTTCGGAACAACCGATGACTATAAGCTCATCCATGTAAGGGAAAGCTTAAGAAGGTTATATTGTGGATTAACTTTTGTACCTGCACCTGTATTTCGTCATTTGGTCTATAAGGATTTATGTAATATTTTATATACACAGGTTCAGCTTCATTCAATCTTAGCTTTGGTTTGTAGAAATTATTTGTGGTTATTGATGCGGTTTCGAGTCTGAATATATCACTGTATTTGGTGTATATTTCTGTCAATTTTGATTTCAATTATGTTGGAAAATTGTTGATACCCTTGCAGGGTATTATAGTTTAAGTCAGAAGTTTGCAACGAATTTAATGAGATATCTCCGACCCGATAAAGTATATATTGTTGATCAGGATCAACAGGCGAGTCGATCTAGCCTTGTCCGTCTGTCCGCCCGTCTGTCCGTCCGTCTGTCCGTCTGTCCGCCCGTCTGTCCGCCCGTCTGTCCGTCTGCCCGTTCCTACGCAAGCTAGTCCCTCAGTTTGAAAGCTATCTAAAGGAAACTTTGCAGTCAGTCGAAACAAGTCGGATCGGAAGACTATATCATATAGCTGCTAAAGAAACTATCAAAAAATTTAAAAAACTAATTTAAACTTGTAACACGTGCCGCGCACGTTAAAAAAGAAGAAGACAACAACTTGAATTCGAATGCGCGCGCGCGCCAAGAAAGGGTCACACCGGCAGCTAGGGGCACACTAGGCGGCGAAGATGAGGAAGATGACGGTCGCAACGGGCACACTAGGACACGCCAGGGCCTATATAATGCGGGGCCTTGGCAATAGGAAATCACTTAGCAGACGACAGCGATCGGAAGCGGTAAGCCTCTAGCAGCACCTTCCAGTAGTCAGCAGCCAAAGTCACTTTTTTTGGGCAAACCGAATCTCCGGATTTGGTTTGCAATACATTGTCCGACAGACTTCCGAGTCGCGGCAACAATTCGGATCGCCGAAGTCTCTCTCTGAAGACTTTCGAGTCCATCTCTCTCTCTCGCTCACTGAAGACTTTGAAGTCAGCCTCTGAAGACTTTCGAGTCCACAAACCGAAGACTTTCGAGTCCGCAAACGAAGACTTGCGAGTCAGAAATTTGTTTTAAATTTTTTGATTTATGGGGTATTGCCACACAACTTCATCCGACATCCCCCATCCATTGAACGGATGTTCTATGTGTTTTTCTCATTCCAAAATTGGTTATTTCAATTCAAATCAGGTGTACATACAAATTTTCTGAACTTGTTTTGCCTATAGCACAGTATCCAGACATTGAAACGTTTCGCAACGGAACAAAAAGTTTAATATTTTCGAGTGTGATCGCTTATTTCATTAAGATGTCTATAAACAAATTAACAAGAAAATAAAAACTACTATTGCTATGGCTGTAATTATTGTCGTAATAGATAAGGAAGATTCTCAACCAAATAAGAAGCGATCCAAGTATTGGGTGAGCCTATACCTGCGAGATCAATTAAAGGGCAATATTCTTCCTATGTACGTATTGTTTACATATTTTTATATTAGTAATACACTCTCTGACCTCCTAATTTCATGTCCCATCATAATCCAAAATAAACTTCCCTTATTCCCTCAGAATACACCTCTCTCGGCAATATCTCATCCAACACCACAAAATATAAGTAATATTTTAAAACTTATTAAACATTTTAATATATATTATTTGATCAAAAATTAGATTAAAACAATTAATTAAATTCAATCATATTAAATAGTATGTTAACAAAGTAAAAACAAACTGAAAACAATACAGCCCCTGACGCCATGGCTTCTGTAGTAGATTTAAATTTTGTAAACCTAAGTCTACGATGTAATAATAATATTAAAAGATCAATAATTTACATTCTTATCATTATATGTTGTTTGTTTTATTGTTAGTAAATCTGCAGCAAACTCCTGTGATGTTTTTTGAAAATTTAACGGTTTTACAGAACTGAAGAAGGTAGACAGGGAGGTAACCGAGGGTCGATAACAGCCTGTTTTATAAAATTTGCCATTATTTTTCGCAACCCGCTCGGAATATACTAAAGAGTGTCACATTCTATTCTAGTATAAGCGATAGTTTTTCAAAGCAACTCTGAATTCTTCTTCTTCTTTTTCAAAATTGATGGGTGGAACAATAGAATTAGGCATTTTAAAAATGGAAAGCTCCGAATCAAGATATAACACTGGAGCCAGAAAATTCTTCGTCCTCCAGCGGAACACAGCGCTCCGGGAGTCTGCCGCCTGTCAAGCGCGCTAAGCTAAGCTACGACAAGGATCTGCTAAAAATTGCTCGCGAGCGCCTGACAGAGCAACAGCAGCAGAAAAAGATACTTGCAAAAATGGAATGGAAAGCCAGGAAGAATTTTAAAACAAAATATTGCAATTCTTACGTAGTCCCAAAATAACAACAAAAACATTAACATAATCGTCGTCTTCTTTTGAGCTACCTAATATTAGGACACAACAGCCAAAACAGGCAAATCTTCCATATTTATACATCTTTTTTTTTACGTGTTGTATAAGTGACAGCTGTCAAATCGGATGGAGAATAGAGATGTCCTAGTCGATCTTGACATGTCCGTCTGTTCGATTATACGCAGTGAAGGAGTCATTTCCGACTCTAAAAAGCATATATATTCTTGATCAGGATCACCAGCCGAGTCGATCTAGACATGTCCGTCTGTTCGATTATACGCATTATAATACTTTACTTTATAAACTTTACAGTTCGTCTTTTATATACTCTCACAAATGTCGGAACGGGCCGGATCGGACGACTATATCATATAGCTGCCATAAGAACTATCGGAAATTAAAAAAAAAATGTATATATATACTAGGTCAGTTTTCAACATATTTCCACCAAATTTGATATTTGGCCATTTATTATTATTTTATATTCTATAGCTGCCATAGGAACAATCAGGAAAATAAAATACAAAATATTTTCATCAATTTTGAGATTTGGCAACTTTTTTTTATTCCAAAATTTCGGTTTTCATTTTTTTTTATTTAATTCTGCAAGGGTATAAAAACTTCGGTGGGACAAAGTTAGCTTCCTTTCTTTTTTTTAATTATATAAATTAGAATAGAGGAAATGCAGTCGGTAAACGTTGGCCTTGCTCTTTGCATTAGGGGGCCTCGCATAGCTGTCGTCCTATTTGTGTGGAGAACGGGGTCCAGTGGGTGGTGGTGGCCGGTTCTCCCCCTATGCGAAATTAGGAAGGTTGTGGTGGAAGGCTAACTGCCCTTTTTAACCTGGTAGCTCAGGGACTCAGTCAGTTTATAAATAATAAGATATTAAGGACGGTTTGCCGGAGTTGATTCAAATGAGCATAAGCTCTTTGTTCAGTGAATGTCGAATGAGAACTAAAACTTAAAGATAACATAAGTGAAATTCATAGCGGCCATCACAATGGGCAGTGTTTGCGGGCTATGCAGGGGTTTCCGGTAGTTTGGGTTGATTTGGTTGCGGAATGAGGATCTTAAGACACAGCGACAGCCTCTGGTGCATGCATAAGGCTTCTGTTTGAATGAGAACTCTTTTTGATTTTGTTAATAAAACATAGTAATATTTATAGCTAAACATGGTATAGCATGGTATAGCAAAAGTGCCTATGTTGACAAAAATAGTGTGTAAGAAATAATGTAGGTTACGGTGCCTTATTGCTAGCTATAGTCGGATCTAAGACCAAGACCAAACAAGAAAGGAAGCATGAACTTCGGCTCACCGAAGTTTGTATACCCTTGCAGAATTTAAACAAAAAATTCAAACCGAAATTCTGAAATAATAATTAGTTGCCAAATCTCAAATTTGATGGCAATGGTTTGAAACGCGGCTAAGCTATGGTTTTTTATTTTCCTGATTGTTCTTATGAAAGCTATAGGATATAGTTGTCCGATTTTAATGAAATTAAAACCGAAATTCGGAAATAATATCAAATGACCAAATATCAAATTTGGTGAAAATTCGTTGAAAACTGACAAAGTTAAAAATTTTTTTTTATTTTCCTGATTGTTCCTATGGAAGCTATAGGATATAGTCAGCCGAATTTCATGAAAATAAAATCAAAATTCAGGAATAATAAAATATGGCTAAATATCAAATTTGGTGAAAATATGTTGAAAACTGACAAAGTTATGGTTTTTTCTTTTATTTTCCTGATTGTTCCTATGGAAGCTATAGGATAAGTCAGCCGATTTTCAGGAAATTTGAACCGAAATTCAGTAATATTAAAATATGGCTAAATATCAAATTTGGTGAAAAGATGTGAAAAACTGACAAAGTTATAGTTTTTTTTTGAAAATTTTTCGGATCGTTCCTATGGCAGCTATATGATAGAGTCGTTCGATCCGGCCCGTTCCGACATATGTACGAGTGAGAGTATATAGAAGCTTAACTGCAAAGTTTCATTCAGATAGCTTTAAAACTGAGGGACTAGTTTGCGTAGAAACGGACAGACGGACATGGCTAGATCGACTCGGCTGTTGATCCTGATCAAGAATATATATACTTTATAGGGTCGGAGATGTCTCCTTCCCTGCGTTGCAAACTTCTGACTGGAACTACAATACCCTGCAAGGGTATAAAAAGCATCTTGGTTTTTAATCATTTTTACTTTCACCTACCTATTTAGCTTATCTACCATACCATCAATGAAGTCTTTTGTTCTGGTAGCAATTTGGTCTTCTCGCTCATCTATTCGTAACGTGTGATAGTCTTTCATGCCAGCAATTAAATTTAAAATAGCGTCGCGATCATCCATACATACACGCAACTCCAGTGGTACATCATCAAAATCTTGAAGAGCCAATTTTGTAGATATGAATCGCGTCAAAATTTCGGTCATATTTTCAGAAAAATGGACGGAAATTTCCCGTAACTGAACGAAAAAAGCTTGTGCTTGTTCGACAAATTTTGACATAAGTTCAGCAATTTTTCGATGAAAGTTGATAGTTGATTCCTGAAAGTATTTGCATAGGTTGACATTCCATTTTTATGGCATATATAAATTTATTACATTACATAAAATATTTCCAAAATGGATTATCCCCGTTTGGGTGTGCACAGGTGCAAAAGTGTTGCGGGTACTGACTGGCTTGGGGTTTGTCTCGGCTAGCTCTTCGAGTCGTGGGTTATTAAACCGGCTTACTAACACACCTAACAGTACGTCAATTTTAACATCAATCCCCCTATATGAAGACTTGACGTTTTACCTAACGAATCATTACTACACAAAAGCTCCGTTTTTCGGGTACATAATCTCAATATCCTAAAATTAAAAAAAAAAACAATCACACAATTCCCAACTTTTAGTTTTATTATCTTCGCTTTCCTCCTACCAAGTAAACGGTCGCGTTTTTGAAGTGAAAACTTCTTGGGTGAGGATTTTCTAACAATTTCGTGACAGATGAGATTATCCACAGATATATACCGCGTGTATATGTATACTCAGAGTGTATAAGTATGATAGAGCGTTCCTTGCATGGGCATTCGTTCGTGCTCTCACGACAGACGAGATTACATACCTATATGTATACTCAGAGTGTATATGTATGCGAGTTTTTGCATGTACATCCGTTCGTGTTCTCGCGACAAACGAGATTGAGAGTTTTTTATATTTATTTTTCAAATGAATATTAAACGGAAAATTTATTTATTTAACTATTTTATGTTGCTGCTATAGTATTGTGTTATTCTACAGATCATATGAGAAATATACCAGTATGTTCAGCACTAGTCTTTCGAATATTAGTGATATAAGTATATATTTCCCAATGCCATTCTACATAATGGACAAACAATAATAATGGCTGCCGTTTATTTATTTTATTTATTTATTTATGCTTAAAGTTAAAAACTAAAGCTACAGAGGGGTGCAGCCATAGCTGCCTGGGCTTTAGGCTGGCTTTATAATGTTTTTCTTAGTTACTTATTTATCTTATCTCTATATTTATTAGATATAAATATTTCATTGGGAATTCAAATAAATTTTGGCGAGATTTCAGTAAGTCATCTTTCACCTATAAGGGATCTGTATTCTTATTTTATGGTCATACATTCTACAAATGTACAAATGTATTATTATAATTGATTAATTAGATTTGCTTTTTTAAGGAAATCTAGAATTTTTTTGAATGTTTGTGGGTGAAGGAAGGAAAGGAAAGGAGAGAGCTGAGGTTTCCGTTAGGGAGGTGGGAACGGGCTGGGTTGAATGCTATGCACTCATTGAGTATGTGATTCAAAGTCATTGAGTTATGATTGCAGAATTGACAGGGGTTTGATGCCTGCAAAAGTCTATACTGGTGGGTCAGCCTTGTATGGCCTAGACGAAGTTTAATGATCTTTGTTTGGTCACGTCTTGATAAGCTGGTAATTTCCTTCTGTTTAGGTTTACAGTTTGATACCAGCTTGATGAGTGTTGAATTTGGTTTAGAGAATTGTTAGATAGTCTAGTTTTTATACCATGTACCAAAGGTACCCAGGTATTATAGTTTTGTGCGAGTGCGATTTTCTGTAACAGGCAGAAGGAGGCGTGGCAGACCCACAAAAGTTACCTAAATATTGGTCAGGACCACTAAAGGAGTCTATATAGATCAAGTTTGTTTTACATTTTTGCTGCTCCCCTTTTTGGAGGAGCTATTTGAAAAAAACGTATAGCTCCTAAATTTATAAAGTTATGTCAACCATATAAAAAAATTTTAATGTATTTTATCAAAATAAACAGATTGTCCAAGTTTCATTGCGATCGCGCCATAAATAAAGGAGATATAGGCTTTTTACTTTATACACATTACGTGTACAAGAGGCAGCCTAGGCAGAGGGCTCCAAATAAATCAAAACGTTCATTAAACATTCTAGTTATGTTCACATTATTATGAAAATAAGATTACACTTTTTGAATTGGTTGGTGGTGCAGCTGGCTAAGCTGAAGTCTTTTTGAAATGTTAGTTGTCACGGGTTCGAGTTCCGTCGGCGACGAGTGAAAACTTTTTTATTTTTAGCAAATTTTTTTTTTTCAGTAAATTAAAATAATTACACAGTATTTAATACTAAGAAATAAAAAAATGAAAGCAAAGAACTATACTTAATGTTTTGAAAATGACAAAATTCCTTATGCCTGGCCTATAGCTTTACCCACTGAGCTATCGACTTTGCTTCAGAATGGGAAGACATTTGCATTATATGTAAATTTGTCTCAGTTTTTTATTCTTATTCTCTTTCTTTTATATAATTTTGGGACGGGCCTTGTAATGGTACATGGTATTCTACTGTTGGGACACCCGACTGTATGTCCATCTTGTTATGTATCTGTTTATATCGGACTGGTTGAGATTTTTAGTGGTAAATAATGGTGCTATTGTTGCAGTCGAGTCATCTGCAAATTCGTTTCATGTGATTCCCATATGGCTTGGAATGCATAGGATTTTTATTTTTGGATGGAGGTTAATAATTAACTGTCGAATTAATGTAGGATAATATGAAGAGTTATCAATGTTTCTTATTGCGTTTAAAGATGAGAGTGAGTCTGGGCAGATGCAAATTTTCCCTTTCACAATATGACTTATATTGCGATTATTTCCGCTGTAAACACCGATGAGTATGTAGGGAGTACAGCCATTTTAAGAACGGTGTCCTCGGTGGTTATAGCATAAGCTGCTGTGTGGTTAGAAAGGGATCCGTCTGTATAAATAAATGTATAGTTTTCCAATTTTGCTTTCATGTCTATAAAATCTTTTGTGAATATTACCCTATTTGTTTCATCTTTGTTGTTGTATCTGTTTAAACTTGTGTCTATAGCTTCAGATCGTAGGTGCCACGGTGGCTTTGATTTAGGTATAGGTTTTATTGGGCTGACAGGCAGATCAAGGTTAGTGTGTCAGATGATTGTATTATGGTTTTTGATAGTTTAGCTTGCAGGAGCTGTATTCTGGTTTCTAAAGTTGGACTCCATGTAGATGTTGAAAGTAGGAGTTGAGCAGAATGCTCCTAGCGCAGCTCGGTGATTGTTATTAAGTATTGATTTGATCGGTTATAATACTGTTTTCGGTGCTAGCCCATACAGTGGAAGGCCGAAATCAATTTTTGAAAGTAATAAGCTCTTCACGGTTTGGATAAGGGTTGAGGGCTGACAATTGTACTTTTCACTTGCTAAGAATTTGACTATATTTGAGGATTTAGTCAAGGATTTTTTTAACTACACATTGGGTTTCCATCTATATTTTGAGTTGAAAGACAGTCCTAATATTTTTATTTCCTGCACTGATTCAATTATATGTGATTGTGTGGATACTCGGCATATGCAGCTGTGTTTCCTGCAGATATGCATATGTTTGCGTATTGAGATCGAAAGTGAAGCTCCTGATCTATCGCACCCGTTGTTAATATCTTCGAAGAGACGATTTAAATTAATTTGCTTATTCTTTTCATTTTTTAAGTCTACGATAATGTTGTAGTCGTCTGCATACGCGATAAAATTAAGGTCTTTGTGCATGCTAATGAAGTCAGAGAGGCTATTGAATGCAATGATGAATAGTGTTACTGACAACGGCGACCCCTGGGGGATCCCGTCGTGGAGTGGGTGTATTAGTGATTGGCTGTGGTTTACTTGGACTCTGATTTTATTATAAACTGTGATTTGTCATAAACTGTGTGACATACTTTTTTAATCTAGGCCCACACCCCCATTGAGACAGTTGGCTTATTATAGTGTGAAGTCCAATTTTCTCGAATGCTTTTTCGAATGCTTTTTTTCTAAAAGGGACCTGCTGATGATAGCGTCTAGATATAGTAGACAGTCTGTCACAGATTTCCCTCTTTTAAACCCTACTTGACGACGTTTGGAAACGTTTTCGGAAATTATTTTATCTTTTGTTTTTGAGATACATGGGTTTAGTGAAATTGGTCTGTATGATTCTATTTCCGTTTTGTCGTTGCCTGATTTGTGAATTGGAACTATGGTACTAACTTTAAAGGCTTGAGGAATGAAGGAATTTAGAATTGAGTTGAAGAAGTTAATTATCCTGTGTTTTACTGATTTCCAATGTACTGTAACATGGTATAGTTGATTTGATCTTTTCCTGGGGTATTCCCCTTTAGACTGTTTAACGCAGCATTGAATCCTATAAACGTTATGTCTTGATCCATAAACTCGGCTGTTTTTTTAGGAGGAGAGTCGGTGTCCAAACTGCATGTGTTGTGTTTGGCATCTATAAACGCCTTGGAGAAGTTTTGGTCCTCAGACTTTGATGACCAGTGCTTGAAAAAGGCTGTAGCTATGTCTTTTGAGTTTGTGACTGTTGTGTTTGTATTGTATTCTTGGATACAATGGATGTGGGTTGATTTGTGAATCCCGGAAAATTGTCTAATGTTGTTCCAACCTACTTCAGCCTTAAATTGGCTTGAAATGGAGGAAGTCAATACAATTAGGTTTTCTATTAAACGATCGCCCGGCTCGGTTTTTTTAAGCTTAAAGTTTTGTAATTTTTTTGTTCCACCATGGAACATTGTGTTGCGTTTTTGGTAGTTGGGATTGGGGGATACTACTGTAAGCCCTATTTAGTATGATTTTATTTATGTCACTGTGTCCTTCGTTTGTGTTGGTCGATACTGGGATTTTGCTATTTCAAGAGTTTGTTTGACTTTCAAACTTAGCCCAATCAGCTTTTTTTGTTATAAATTTTTTTGTGTAGTTAAAAGTTTTTTTTTTTCTTGGGAAAAGAGGTTGATTTTTATAGGAAAATGTTCACTACCCTGGGGTGTGTCCATGATTTGGAATGCACAGTTAATTTGGAGGCTTGATGAGCATAAGGCAATATCGATGTGGGTATAAGAACTGTGTGTGGAGAAATGTGTTGGTTGGCCATTATTTAGGATAATGTAGTTGTTTCTGAGAATGTATTCTCCGAGAATCCTCCCCCTCTGATTGCTCTTCGGGAAACCCCAAACGTATTCCAAGCATTAAAATCACCAGTGATTAGCGAAGGTGTTGATGACTGAGGAATTGTGCTCTCTATATCTGACTTGGTGAATTTTTGTGAGGGTGGAATATAAGCGGAAAAGATGTTAAATTTTTATTTAGAGTGAATTTCTAGAGCGATCCCATCAAATTTATGTCCTCCCGTATTACGTTTATGCTGGACTAAATTGTGAATTAGTAAGGCGACTCCACCCTTTGCAATAATCGACGTAGTATTGAAGATTCTATAATTGACAGGGATGGGAAATTGTTATGTGAATGTTAAATGGGTTTCCTGAAGGGAGATAACTTTGGGTTTGTGCAGTTTTATAAGGATCAATAGCTTATTATAAATGGGTTTCCTGAAGGGAGATAACTTTGGGTTTGTGCAGTTCTATAAGGATCAATAGCTTATTAAAATTGTTTATGTAGCCTTTGTTATTCCATTGTAATACCTTAAGAGTAATATTTACATTTATATTTAGTGATTACTTAGGTTTAGCGAGTATTTTTAATTTAAATCTGAAAAAGTTTTTAGCTTTGATCTTGTTAGAATTGTGCTGTTTGTCTTTTCTTTATTAATTAGATTTCTTTTCGTTTTATTACTTATGTTTCTAGGGAGTATATTTACTTTAGATTTTGTCCTATCCTTACTATTGTTATCATCAGTGCAGGATGAGTCTGTTAACATGGTTTCATCTTCCTTGTCGTTGTATCCTATAATGGGTCTGCTAGTTTCTTCTGATGTCGTTGTGTGATGCGAGATTGATGATGATGTTTGGGGCGTGTTCTGCGTCAGTCGTTGTGTTACGGGAATCTTGTGTTGTGTTGAGTGTGCAACCGATGCGTATAGCGATCCGTCATGGTGGTATCTCTTCCTATAGATCGACCAGGCCGTTCTGTTGTCAACTTTTTGAAGGGTTTTTATGGCTTGTACTTCTTTGTGGATGATGAAAACTGGGCAGTTTTTGTCTCTGGGATGGTGTTTATTATCCGTGATCTTTTTTTCAGTGCAGTTTTTCTCCTATTGCTATGTTGATATGGGCAGGCTGGCTGCCCTTAAAGCAGTTGTCAGTGTTTTTACAAAATTTTTGGAGATGGCCTAGGCGTAGGCAGTTGTTGCATCGGATTGGGGCTGGTATATAAAGTCGAACTTGAACTCTTTCGTAACCTACTATCCGGGAGCTCTAGTTTCTCGAATGTTAGGGTAATGAGTCCAGTTTATGTCGGGTCTAGTAGGAGACTCTTCATGATTTTTCTAAGGGCAGTCACTTTTTGGTTTTCAAGGATCTCCTCTTCCTCAATTCCTCGCAGGTCGTTGGAGTATATTATACGTTTTGAGTAGTGCAGAGTTCGGTGTTCTGAGCCTGATACGGGGATGTCAAGAATGTTCGTCAGTTTTAGGAGTTTTTCCGTTTGTATGTTGTCTTTTGTTTTTAGAAGGAGGTTTCCGTCGCGTAACTTCTTACAACTGACGATTACTCCTCCTGCTGTTAAATCAATAATATTTTTATATTGAAAGGTGATACGCCTGGTTGATTGTTCCATCGGTTCTGGAGATTATCAAAAATTTGCTGATTGGTGAAGGTTTCTCCTTCCAGATATCTGTAGGGTCACGCATTGTTTTTGTTTTTTTTTTTCTGGGCTGTCGCCCAACGCTTGATTTTTGAGTTCTATGTATGTTTGGTTTTGTTTTGTTCCGTTTTTTGTTTTTTTTTTGGAAATGATCTGGTGGCGTGATGTTCACGATTTGAACTGCACTAGGTCGGGGATCAATAAGCAACACGTTTTGTCTTCGAGAGAATTGAAGTGGAACTGACTGCCGCTTATATTTCACCAAAACAGTCTTTAAAAGCAGTACGAGATATCTTGGATTCAAATTTATTCATTTAATGCTGCTTCCGTAATATTTTTAGTGAAAACTAAGAGAAGATTTTATCATTATCCTATGATTTTGTGTAGAGATTTCATCATAAACTTTGCAGATGTCAAAAATTAATCATTAATTGAATTTTTATAGGAAGAATTTGATTTAACGATGTCCAATGATCGCAATCTTAGCACAAACAAATACAAAACTACTATTGATGCAGTATTCACAATCCATACCATACCATACCATAACATAGTCCTATTGTTTCAGTTTTAGAATTTGATGAAAATCCTGGTAATAATGATGAAAGTGCTGATAATGATGATGTAAGAGCTGTTGAAATTATGGATGAGAATTGATAAATGTTCTTTTTACTAATTACTAATATAAATGAATTAAATCCCAGAATCCTGATATCAAGTGTTGGAAAAACGTTGGTTTCCGATGGTGTCGTATAGCCGATAGTTCCCCAGCTAATATTCATTTCGTCTCCTATGGGATCACAAATTTTGACCCCCCATAGCCCCATCAATTTATCCCGCCAGGGCACTCCCACCTACAAAACAGATATTTCTTCCCTGTTCAAACATCTGAATATGTCATTGCCTTTATAGGAGGCAAAGTCAGAGGCGAAATTTGTCCCAAATGAATTCTTTGGCACGATATGCTTTCCCAATATCTGGCCTGAGTAAGAAAAAGAAACGGCCTCTTGGAATAACTCTGCCTAAGCCCAATCTGACCACTGTGCTCTCTACGTCCTCCAACGCTGCCAAAAAAAAAAAAAAATACCACTCTGTTAATTTCCTATCAGAAAGCTAGAGACTTAAGTAGTAAGCTGCCTAAATTGTATTTTGTTTGCTTGCATTCGTTTCCCATGTTATTGTGTTCAAAAGCCTGCGTTCAGGATTTATCGGCTGGATCGGCCAGACAGGATCAGAGGAGGAGTCCTCATAGCGGTTAACTCCACTCTCACGTCAGAATTATTAACTTTCGAGGAATGCAACGATGTTGAATTCCTTTGTGTCTAATCCGGCGAGAGTCGAAGGTGGCGCCGCTGACGCAAGCCGACGATCACTTTCATTCTACTTTCGATGTGACACTCGACATTGGTTCTGATTTACTGAATATATCTGATCGTTTATATCTAAAATTTAGATTCTAAATATATATCTAAGTATATATCTAAAATAATAATTTATCCCCGATTAGAGATGTGCACTGACATGGCTGATGCCGTGGATATTTTTTGCAATGCCATGAATTTATTTTTCTCTGAATGTATTCCGTTATAACATCCCTCGATTTCCAATAAACATGGTTTACTTAAATGTCGGGTCACATAAAGAACGTAAAGTCTCGGCTGTACGCTAAATTAAAAAAAACGCGCAGAGTTACAAAAACTTTTTGAACAGTTTTATAATTTTGTTAACACAAATCGTATGTCTTTAACGCGTCCTTTCTCACATTTTTTTTTTAATTGACGATTTGTTGTCCAGTTTTTAAAAACAACTTATTCTTTCACCCCTGATTAAACAAATTTTAATTTTTAGTCTTAGTCTACAAGAAAGCTATCTTTTTTTAGATCGTCATCGTTGTAAGCCATTTGCCGGGTGTTTAGTTGAGGGGCCGTTGTGCCGCCGCTCAAACTAGCTTAAGAGCGCATCCGCGCTCGCCCCTCTATGCACAATCTTCCACTCTCTCTCTCTCTCTCGGGTCCAAATACAGCAGCCGTCGTCGATAGTCCGCTCTGGCTGTAGCGGACCCTTTTCCTTATGTTCAGCTAGTTTAATCAGTTCCATGTATGCAGCGAAATAAAGCTGACCGGCCCTTGAATTTATACCACGACGCCCCCGACTTATTACTTTCGAGCCTCCGGGTTGATTTTCGTTTCGCAACGTGGGATTTCTTCTTCTGTGCCTTCTCCACCGTTCTGGAATCTTTTGCGGCAGCATCGCCCAACACCAACACCGGGCTGTGTGCTTAGGTATTGTGCCATGTGCACTCTCATTCTGAAATTGTTTACCATACCCTTAGAAACCTATGACTTTCCGCTTATTTGGAATGAATAATTTGTTATTTCTTTCCAACAGAAAGGTAGGAAATCGGATGCCAACAACCAAAGAGGAATCTCTAAGTTATCGGCCATCCCTTAACTTTTCGAAAACATCATTACCCCACATATGCAGCACCTTTGTAGATCAGTAATTTCTCCATGTCAGCAGGGATTTATTAAGCAAAGATCAACAGCTACTAAGCCTTTTTCATAACAACTTTCAAACATATGTAATACGAGCAAGGTGCCCGCAGCTTTGCTTACGGTGGATAATTTCCTTAAGCGAAAGTTTTTTTTAGAATTGACCTAGAGCTTCAGGAAAACCACCATATGAATCCTTAATGTATCAGGATTCATTCAATAAATTTTCATATTGCTAATTGACTTAGATCAGTGTTTTTTTGCCGTTAGGAAAAAATCAGGACGATTTTCAGGTTTTCAAAACCTAGTCAACATAAAAGTATCCAATATTAATTTAAGAAGAATCTTTATTATTTAGAGGACTAAATTTTGGCCAAAAATCGCATCGATTAATAAACGCGTTTAGCGTCCAGATTTTTTTTATAGAAATTGGGGGTTTTTCTTAGCAAATCAGTTTAGTGTTATAAGAATTGAATGGTAAACAATTTTAATAGGGCCATTTAATTGGTTTAGGCTGTACTTTGATTCTTAGTTTTAAATGAACAGTTTTATATATATAGATATATTGACTTCGGCAATGTATTCGATCATTAATCATTCTCTTCTCATCAGGAAACTTGATTCAATATCTCAACTTATCTGACTGGCAGGACACAAAAAATACTCCGGAGCTACTTCGGTTCCTTATTGTTTACATTTTTTATTGACGTTCTGCCCGAAGTTCTGACTAACTCTAAAGTTTTTATGTACGATATAAAGCTTCGTGTGCAATATAAGGACGTTCCTTGCCAGTCTGATTTACAAACAGATCTAGATAATTTTCAAACATGGTGCTGCGTAAACCTACTAAACTGAATTAAGTCGCTTAACTGCTTATCTTTGTATAGAATCAATTCATTTGATGACTTAGGCGTCAGCCCGGATCTCAAACTTGACTTTATAGATCTATTTTCGTGCATGGTACATAGGATACTTAATATTCTGATGAGTTGAGTGAGCATCATTTGAGTGTAACTCAAGTGAGCATGGCGCCTGGGGTGTTCAGCTGAGTAGTGTGCTGCTAAAGCATGGTGAGATAAATGACTGGTGTGGTGAGATAGAGAAAGAGACCAATGACAATTCACCTGTCAATGGCAATAACAGGTAAAGGGGAATTTTCACTTCAGAACGGACAAGGAACACAGAACATGCAGAACATGGAGGATGAACCGATGTCTCCAACACCACCTCCTAGGTCTCTGATATCAGAAGTGGGATCGGCCGTGCCACAAAGTCTGTCAAACGACCAACTGCGTGCCTTATTGGAAGCGCAAAATAAAAATTTCATAGACTTACTAAAATCCACGCAAACTAACAAAATGGAGAGGTGACCCAACAACATAGTGCTTGGTGCAAAACCGTCGACATCATCATAGCGGAGAACATGCTGGAGGGAAGTGCTCTCGTTATGGCGCTGAGCAACTCGTTGGAAGGAGGAGCATCCCAATGGCTGTCTACTGCTACTGGAATCAAGTGGCCAGAGCTTTGTGAATTGTTTCTTCAGCAATATGAAGGTGTAGAGACGCCAGCCGCTTCCTTGTTGAACATGTTCAGCAGCGGACCGCAGCTAAACGAGTGTGTGTCTGTATATACCAGTAGATAAGCAACGTCGCTGCAATCGAAATGGAAGAATATGAGCAACGAAGAAATTGCGGTATCTGTCGTGCTGGCACATACCGCGCAAATTGACAAACGACTGCAGCAGTTATTATTCACTACGAATATTAAAAATCATAGTGAACTGGAGCAACAATTGCGCGCCTATTCCTTTAGAAAGCGCAGTGATGACCTGACCTGCTTTAAGTGTGGCCAGCTGGGCCATATTGCAAGCAAATGTACAGTCACCATCGTCAACCAAGGGCAACACATACGAGAAGCGAGTGGATGCGTGCACCGTAGTCGATCCGACCCTATACCAGCAGGGTGAGGCCGTTTCATATTTTGTTGATTCAGGAGCCGAATGTTCCTTATTAAAAAAAAAATTAGCTGATTCACGGGCAAGAGGCTAAACACATAAGTGGCATAGGTCATGGTTCTGTGATTTGTACAGTTCTAATTCTTTCTACTGTAACAATAGGTGAATTTTCCATCGATATTTTGTTCCACGTTGTTATGGACAAATATTTAAAGTATGATGTGCTGATTGGCCGTGAAATTCTAGGTCAGGATTTTGGCGTTACCATAGAAGCTAATAAGTTTGTTTTACAGAGGGTCAGGACAGTCAACACCGTGTCGATCATTGCTGAGTTGAATCTTATGGATACCGTGAATGGAGTTATGGATTTAAGTCAGTCAGACCGAGCTGTACTAGCAGAAATATTAAAGTCGCATGCATCAGAGTTTAAAAAATGCATACCTAGTCGTCGGGTCACTACCGGTGAATTAGAAATCCGTCTGATTGACGCCTGTAAAACGGTAATGAGGCGTCCGTATTGATTGAGCGTGGAAACAAAAATAACTAGTAAGGGAGTTATACGGCCAAGCTAGTTAAAAAGAAGGATGGCAGTGATCGTTTGTTTATGGATTATCAAGAGTTTAATACTAACACCGTCTCAGGTTAATTCCCTTTGCCCCTAATATAAGACCAAATCGATAGATTGCGCGGTGGCAAGTATTTCTCCAGTCTTGACATGGCAAGCGGCTTCTATCAGATACCAATACATCCCGACTCGATTGAACGCACGGCATTTTTTTACAACAGAAGGCCAATACGAATTCATAGCTATGCCCTTTGGCTTAAAGAATGCATCGTCAATGTTTCAGCAAGCTATAATGCGAGCATTGGATGAGGTGGCATATTCGTATGGGATTGTTTACATTGACGATGTCCTAATTGTTGCTAGTACAAAAGAGGAGTCCAGTGCTGGGTTTTCTTAAAATATAGGCTAGTGTTCCTTTCTACAATCAAGTGTTGAGTATTTAGGGAATAAAATTGAAAATGGTGAAGAAAGACCAAACTCACGAAAGATTCAGGCATTGGCCGCATTGCCACCACCACAGACTGTTACTCAACTGTAAAATTTATTGGCTTGTCATCTTAATTTCGACAATTTGTCCGCCGATTTTCCGAATTTATGAAACCTTTGTACTTGGTAACGTCAAAAAACAGCAAATTTGAGTGGCGCGATAAGCACGAGCAGGTGCGTCAAGAAATAATATCCGTGTTAGTTGGTGATTCCGTTCTTATTATCTATGATCCGCAACTACCAGTTGAACTTCACACTGACGCTAGTGCAGACGGCTATGGTGCCATATTGATGCACAAGATTAATGGTAAACCAAGAGTCATAGAGTATTTTAGCAAGTGCACCACCGGAGCAGAGGCCAGATACAATTTAGACGAGCTGGAAACACTGGCTGTGTATAATGCAGTCAAGCATATTCGCCATTACCTACATGGCCGCTCATTTGTGGTGTTCACAGACTGCAACTCACTCAAAGCTAGTCGACATAAAAAAGATTTAACGCCCAGGGTTCATCGTTGGTGGGCATATTTGCAGTCCTTTGAGTTTGAGGTTAAATGGTAGGTAGGTAGGTTAAAGTGGTGAGGCTACCCTGGTAGCCTGCAGTTAGAGCTGAGCTCCGTAGCTCGTAGCTGGCGCCTCCACTTTAGTACTAGCCCGTGTCGTTCAGGTACGCTAGGATGGCATTCACTGATTTCCACCCCACCTCCCTTGGTGACCCTAACTGGTAGTCTCCAAAGTGTCGGGCTCTTATTTGGTGTTTCCATCTTGGTTTCTTCTTTGCAGCTTCTGCAATATGTATTGTGGGGTAGGCCCATCTTGCTGGCATGGGTGCCTATCGGCCAGTGCCCCGTGAGGGTTGATGTTATTCTTCTAATGTGTCTTTTGCTTTTAGACATTAGGTCTGTTGTCTTTCTCCTGTTGAATTCTGGCCAGCATAGTCTTGATCTCCTGTGCTCGGTAATCGTTGACCATTCTTTGCTGGCAATTCATTTGAAGTGGCTGAGGATCTTCGTCTGAACTGAGTTCAGGGAGATCCGGATTTCTGATGTATTAGTGCTTTCCTCTGACCCCTGCCTGACCAGCTCATCAGCTTTCTCGTTTCCTGGGATATCGTTGTGTCCTGGTACCCATACAATTTGTAACGTGTTGTGTACAGTCAGTCTATTTAGCGCATCTTTACAGTTGGCGACTAGAGTCTATGTTGCTCTTGCTGATGCGAGAAATTTGATGGCCGCTTGGCTATCAGAATAAATCCTCACATTGGTATTCCTGAGGTCTCCTTCTTCTGAGAGTTCGACGGCTTTCAGAATTGCGAAAACCTCTGCCTGGAACACTGTCGCTGACTCTGGGAGGTGGAAGGACTCTTCTGTTCCCCAGTTGTCAGCGAAGATTCCGGCCCCTACACCGCATCTCATTTTTGAGCCGTCTGTGTAAAGGGATACCTCGTCTTGTTCGGATACCCTCCCTCGATTCCAGTCTTTCCTTGTAGGGTATATGGTTGTAAATGCGTTGCCAAATCGTAGTTTGGTTGCCATGTAGTCTGTACCTGTTGTTTCCAGATGGTCTATTTCGTTCAGGATCGTACAGTGCTCAGAGTGGTAGTTCTTCCAGCTATGGCTTGCTATCAGTCGTACCGCGCTTTGGGCTGCTGTGTTCCTTATGAAATGTTCTATTGGGATCAGGTTTAATATTGCATTCAGCGCTGCCGCGGGGCATGATCTTAGTGCTCGCGTAGCACCTGCGCATGCCGATCTCTGAATTCTGGTGAGTTTTTGTCTGTTGTATGCCCTAGTTAGTGCTGGCCACCATACTAGTGCTCCGTATGTGAGTATAGGTCTCACCACCGTTGTGTAGAGTCATATTATGATCTTGGGGTGTATGCCCCCGCTCTTTTCAAACATCTTCCTGCATGAGTAGAAAGCTACACTCGCTTTCTTAACTCGTTCGCTGATGTTGTTTTTCCATGATAATTTTGTATCCAGTATCACCCCCAAAAACTAAGCTTGTTGTGATAGTTCTAGTTCTATACCATCTATCTGTGGTTTTGTAAACAAGGGGATCTTTGTTCTTTTTGTGAAGAGCATAAGTTCCGTTTTGCTCGGGTTAATGCCTAGTCCGCAGGCTTTAGCCCTTGAGTTCAGTTTGGTGAGTGCCCTTGTCATCAGTTCGCTGATGACGTCGGGAAATGGTCCTGAAGTGAGTTTGACTACGTCGTCCGCATATGCTACCACTTTCACTCCTTCGCTATTGAGTTCTTTCAATATGTCGTCCATGTTAACCAGCCAGAGCAATGGAGACAGGACTCCCCGCTGAGGTGTGCCCCTCTTCACAAACCTGTTATGATGAGTGCCACTCAGTTCGGCTGTTATCTTCCTGCTCGTTAGCATTTCGCCTATCCATGCTCTGATGCCTCCTTCAACTCCTAATTTGTTGAGGGAGCTCAGGATGGAGTCCGCTTTTACGTTGTTAAAAGCGCCTTCTATATCTAAGAAGGTGGCCAATGTGTAGTTTTTTAATAGCAGAGCTTTTTCTATGTACTGTACTACTACGTGTTGCGCCGTTTCTGTGGATTTGCCTTTTCTGTAAGCGTGCTGTGCTACCGAAAGGCTTTTCTCCGTTTTACCTCTGATATGGATATCTAGTATCCTCTCCATTGATTTCATGAGGAATGAGGTCAGGCTAATCGGCCTTTAATCCTTGGCTTGGATGTGTCCTCTTCTTCCTGGTTTGGGTATGAAGACTACTCAACCTAGCCGTGTCTTTTATTCCTTCTAGCGATTCGCAGTAGTTGCTCCAATATTCTTTCTTGGCTGCGTGTTTCGCCTTTTTGCATTCTTTGTGTATTTCCTTGTACAGTCTTTGGTTCCGTAGCTGATATTGAAGGTCTTCCTGAACTTGCGTATCGAGATTTCAAAGAATATGTACCTGTGGTCTGAAAAAGAGTGCTGTGTCGAGACCCTCTAGTTTCCTACATTGTATTCGCTATTACCCATTTGGGGTGTTATATCTAGTACCTCTTCCCATCCTTGAAATTCTTCCGTACTTGGAAAAATGAAGGTTGGCCTGTCTCCTCCATTACAAATAGTGACGTCACGACATATAATACTATCGAAAAGAGACTCACCCGTTTGTTTCCTTAATTCCCTACAGTGTGTGCTTGGCGTTGGCGTCACACCCCAGGATGAGCATTGTTTTTGTCTTCTCGGCCCACTGCATCAACCTGATTACCGCATCTGGAGGTGCGTGTTCGTCGCCATGTAACCGGATGCTATCAATAAGTCTGTCCCATCCGCCGTCTCCAACCCGGCCACCGCTAGGTCTGGGTTGCTAAGAGTGGGGCGTAAAAGGGCGTTAATGCTGTTTTTAACTATAATACCCGCCCTCGGCCTACCTGTCGAGTTTGTGTATATGGTTGTTTACCCTTTAGCGCCACGCCAGAGATCTGTCCGTCTCTTGTCTATGGCTCCTGTATAAGGCCGATGTCGATGTCCTTCTCACGGAGAAGGACTGCCAGATTCGCTGAAGCGTGGGAGCTCCGCTTCAGGTTAATCTGAACAACATTCGGCATTATTGTGGCGTTGTGTCCGGGGTGACGTCGTCGATGATTAGGTCATCCAACAGCCTGTTGGTGTCATCGACTTCGTCGTCAAGGGCTTCCTCCGCCAGGAAGACCTTAATCTTGGCCTTCCTTATTCCGTACCGAACTTTGTGGTCGGATTTTTCGAGCTGCTCAAGGCATCGGCCGTTGATAAGAAAAAAGAACGGCTGGCTTGTCTTCATCTCCCGCTCCGCCTTGAGTATGGCCTAGTTCTCCATGTCGACTCCTGCGTTCTGAGCTCGCAGAGTCTTTAGCACCCTTTCGTGGTTAGACAGCCCCTTTTGGTAGTCAGATGCGAGCTCTGGGCCTCCTCGGGATGTCCTTTGCGGGGACTACCTTAATTCTTAGCCCCTTCCATACGTTGCTAATGCTGACAACGCATGCCGCCAGGAAGTCCTTTGAAGACTCATCGTCGCACCTGATCACCCGGTGCCCTCTAACCATGTCTGAGGAGTCAAAGGAGGGTGTCGGACCAGATGTCTCCGATAATAGCTTGTCCGTTACCATCTCGGACAGTCTGGTCTTGATTTCCTCCCATTTCTCCGCCAGCAGGCGCCCATCGTCGTTGAGCTCGTCCACCAGGGCCATGGCGAGACTGTTTCTGGCCACCTCGCTGAATTTCTTCGCCGGCCTGACGAACGATGTGGCTCTCGAAGCTCCCTCAGCATCCTTTGCTCTCTTCGGAGCGCTCTCGCTCACCTCTTCGTAGCGGTTTCGCTTCGCCTGGGGTGGAAGGAATGCTTCCGGGTGCTCCTTTTCGTATTTTTCGAAGTCCTCGATTACTGCCTGGAATCGGGCCTTGTCTTCTTTGTCGCGCTGGTCAGCTTTGCCCTCCTCTTCATTCTTGGCTATCTTTGCCAGAATGAAGCGGGTCTTGTTGACCTGCGCCTTTCTTTGATGGTGGGTTAACGATTTTGGCTTTTCGTTAGCCCCACTAACCTTGGCGTGGCTCGCCTTGGCCTTGGAGTTAACGTCTCGTCATCCGAGCGCAGCAACTAATCTTCGTCGATTTCGGAGATGGTTCGGGGTTTTACTTCCCCCATTAGGTCCGACGCGAATTTGTTGTTTGTAGTCATGTTCATTTTCGCCCGCGTTGCTCGACGAGGCTGGCCCGAGGGGTTTGGGGCTTTGAAGGTGGTCGACCGTAGCTTCGCCCCTAAGCCACGGCAAGGCATTTCCGACCCAGGGTTGCCCGGCCCTGGGAAGGCTCCGTTCGGACACATTAGGCCCTCAGCTGCGAACCTTATAGTCAGGGGGCACTGCTCGCTTCACACCACTGACTTGAGGGGAGGCCGTTTCGAGACTTGCCCGGGTCTTGAACTGGGATGGGAGTCATAGGATTGTTCGGTAAGGGAACACACATGAGTTTGCCGCTCATATTAGCCGTACGTAGTAGTACGTGTTCAAGAGGTACCACGCGGAGGACCTTCTCCAACGAGAAGGTGGTGTCCACTATATTGTCTTCCACCTACGAGTCGACTTGATGCCTCAGTTGAGGTTGAATATAGGGAAATAGTATGGCACATGTTGATTTTCTTTCGCGAAATCCACTACCGGTTAATAAGGCCACCAATGTCCCTAAAGTAACTGAGGTGCGCGTAGAATTAGCAGATATTACAGATAACTGGTTATTCACAGAGCAGCATTGAGATTCGGAAATTTCAGATTTAATAACGAAGTTGCAAAGTAAGGAACTGAATCATAAAGACGCGAAAACGTATGAATTGCGATCTGGCATCTTGTATAGGAAGATTCAAAGGAATGGACGAAATCGATGTCTTCCGGTGATACCGCGAGCATTTAGATGGTCGGTGATCAATCACGTTCATGAGGCCATAATGCACTAAGGCTGGGAGAAAACCTTAGACAAGGTATATACACAGTATTGGTTTTCGAATATGTCCAAATACGTGAGAAAGTTTGTTGAGAATTGCATCACATGCAAACTTTCAAAATCAACTTCGGGCAAGGCCCAAATAGAACTCCATCCTATACGAAAAGTCTGTATACCATGGCATACAGTGCATATGGATATAAGTGGCAAGTTGAGTGGTAAGAGTGACATCATAGAGTATGTGATAGTGCAAATTGATGCTTTCGTTGAATATGTTCATTTACATCACGCACTTAGCCTTGACACAAATAGTTGCATTGAGGCACTAAAGTCTGACATATGCATGTTTAGAGTACCTAGTCGTGTGATTGCCGACCAAGGCCGTAGCTTTGCCAGTAATGATTTTAAGCAGTTTTGTTCATCACTAAAAATCGATTTACACCTGATAGCAACATGAGCTAGCCGCGCGAATGGTCAGGTAGAGCGCGTCATGAGTACAATGAAAGCAATGTTGACAGCGGTAGAAACGAGTGAGAGGTCTTGGCAAGAAGCTTTAAAAGAGGTGCAGTTGGCCATGAATTGCACTGCCAATAGAGTAACCAAAATTAGTCCATTGGAATTATTGATTGGCAAAAGGAGGCTAGACCTATGGGAATGATACCGTTGGTGGAGGAGGAAGAAATTGATACTGAATGCAGTAGAGAGAGAGCCTTGCAAAATATAGAAAAAAATGCCGAATATGAAAAGCAACGATTTGATAAAAATAAAGCTAAGATTGTTAGGTATAACGTGGGCGACCATGTCTTGCTCAAAAATGAAGAACGGAACCAAACAAAGCTGGATCCGAAGTTTAAAGGACCCTTTTTGATAATAGAAAAGCTTGATGGTGACCGATATGCTTTGAAATCTCTGTCAAGTAAGCGAACTTAAAAGTATGCCCACGAGCAGTTGCGTGCGATCCCTGCTTAGGTGGATGTAGATCAATACGATGCCTGTTGAGGTGGATGAAGGTCAGTACGAAAGATCGCCGGCTGAGGCACTCGTAAGTTGAATCACGTATAGGCTGCAGCCGCACCATGTAGTTGCTGCGCAGAAACTACATGGCGGAGGATATGAGGGTCTAGAGAGACCGTGACGCAAGAAGTGCGTGTGAGCGTTGCAAGGTGTGCAACAAGAGCCTGAGAGTACCAAATGACGAGATGTTGAGTAAGAGTCATGGTACGAGAAGAGAATGAAAACACAGAGAGACAAAAAAAAAGAGAAAGAAATTTAAGCAAGGCAAGGGACGCTAATATAATTAAATTAATCAAATAATTTTATGATTTTGATATTACTGATTTAAAATTCAATGTTTGAAAGGAAAGCAATGTTTAATTGATAAGTTAGAAACGAATAAAATGAAGTGTTAAGTTTAGACCAAGTAGAGAAACCAAAGCGAACTAATTAAAATGACTGTCATGTTTAGAGTTATTAGGAGACACGACACGCGAGGACGCGTGAAATGTCAGGAAGGCCGTGTCGTTGATTCGTAAAGCTAACTACGCTAAATAATATTCTGATGAGTTGAGTGAGTATCATTTGAGTGTAACTCAAGTGAGCATGGCGCCTGGGGTGTTCAGCTGAGTAGTGTGCTGCGAAAGCATGCTGAGATAAATGACTGGTGTGGTGAGATAGAGAAAGAGACCGATGACAGTTCATCTGTCAATGGCAATGACAGGTGAAGGGGAATTTTCACTTCAGAACGGACAAGGAACACACCCAGGCGACTTGCTGTGCGAAACTCTAGAAAAACTGCAGAACATGGATGAACCGATGTCTCCAACACCACCTCCTAGGTCTCCGATATATATATATTTCATTAGTGCTCTGTCCTCTTTTAATAAAGTTGTAACACCGATTATAATTGGTCATCTCACTAACACTACCGAATCCCACATTCGGCCTTCCTGACACTTGAATCGACCCGAATGGTTTCATATATGCTGCAACTGTCTTTGTCCAAAATGGCATTACGCCCATGGTTATTGATCTTGACTACTTTATATGGTCCTTAATACTTTCCTTTTAACTTTAAACCAGTTCGATTTTGGGTGCGTTTAATAGCAACTAAATCGTTATTCTCAAACGTTCTAACTTTCTTTTGGAGTCAAATGCCAACCGATAACTTAGAGATACCCCTATAGTTACTGGCCTCCGATTTGCTACCTTTTTTGTGGAGAGGAATAACAAATGATTCCCTCCAAATAAGGGGAAATTCTGAGGATTCTAAAGATAAGGTAAACAATTTAAGAAGGGGGTTACACAGCGCCTCGGAGCAATACCTAAGCACAGAGCCTGGTATTCCATCGGGACCTGGCGAATATACTGGCTTAACTTGTTGAAGATCATGAATACATGAGCTTTCCTTTAAAAAAGGACTGAAGATTAAGAAGGAACTGGGTATAGCTGGATAAAATTTATGATTTGAAGATGCTGAACGAGAGATTTTAAAAAACTCAGCAAAGAGATTGGCTATTTCTTGATCAGAATTTACAGTGGTATTTTTAAATGACAGAAAGGGAGGGTACAACGTGGGTTTACGTTTAGAGTTAACAATGTTATAAAACTGTTTAGGGTCCTGCGTGAACTGGACCTTGCAACGAGTCAAATCATTTTTGTAACACTGAGCGTTAAGCACTGTAAAGCTAGATCGAGCACTAAGGTAAAATGAGAAAGCCGTTCTTGAACTTTATTATAAAGCCTAAATTTTACGTTTTTTAAACGTGTCAGCTCTTTGGTAATCCAAAGTGGTTTATAAGAGACCGGCGGAAGGCTTCAGGAATACATAAGGAGAAGAATGTGTTAATGGCACTATAATATATATCAACGGCTGTTGCCATGTCAGAACTCATGTTAAGATTAGACCAATCAAATTCTGCTATTAAAGTGTTTAGCCTCTGATAGTTAGCCTTACGGAAACAGCGGACTCTGTTTATACTACTACCAGATGTTGGTGCTAAAACTGTCCCTGTGTCGTTAGTCACATGGAAAGTTGGATGATAAGGTGCTAGCATCAACAAGAGCTTTACCTATTCGTGCTTTTTTTTGGATCGGTATGGCTACTAAATATTTGGTCAAATAAGTAATAATATTCCAGACACAACACAAAGTATGTAATAACTCTTCAGTCGCTGTTCGCGCTAAAAGGGGGCTTATTTTTGAGATGCAGTGTAATTCCACCTACACCCTTAAAGTACACTCCGTACACTCTCTCTCTCCCTCTTCCTCCGGCCTTCCAAGACATAGAGCTTCCAATCAGCTCGTCAAGCTAGGTTTAAGTCTTATGTTCATTAATTTACCTACAAATCAATAAAGATCTCCGACGCTCGTCGCGTAACACCCCGCAAAGATTTCCCGTGTTTTTTATTCCGGGTGAATTTTCAGCTAAAGCCACCTCCCTCCAGACCAGTCGCAGTGACATGAATTTATCGCAAATAAAGTATCAATTACCAGCTCATGCGAATATGCATAGTCTGCTGTTACTATTAAGTTTCATTAATAAAATCAGTAAGAGTTCTTCCTCAAACAGAAGCTTTACTCATGCATCAGAGGCTGCCGCTGTGCCTTCAGACCCTCACTCACCCAACCAAACTGTCCACCTAGTTCCAAGTGCTAGATGCGACAACAACAGGCAATTGTTTATGCACTACCTGCCAGGCATCTAAGCCTCCTCACAAACACTGACCTTGGTCAAGTTTCTTGTAAAGCCTATGGGTCCTCCTTGTATGGAATGTTGACAATATAGCTTCATATATATTTTAATTCGTTACCGGGTTGAGTAGCGCTACTCTCAATGTTTTTAATGTTTTTAAAATGTAGTGGTCGGAATTAAAGCCAAAATTAAGCCGGCGTCGATGGGCTTCGTCGGTAGCCGTTGGTCTAGGGCTGGTTGTGTGTCGTTGTTGTTGGATAATCACTTGATTCCGAAGAAGGAGAATAGAGGCGTCGCAATTCCGTTTCACAAAAAAATTCAGCAGGCGCAAGAGAAATCGAAAGCTCAAGCGGAGCGTTTTTAATTTCCAGTAATTTATTGTAACTATTGGATTGATCAACAGGTGTGTGAGTGGTCTGTGATCACTTTTGATATTAAAGTCAATCATAAACATATGGTCAGAAATAATTTATTGCCCAATGAATTGCAGCCAAATAGTGTTTTGTTGTGCTCTTATTACTTTCACCCTTAGTAAACTATCTTGATGATCTTTCGAGTTAAAGGCAAAATTCTTTGCTAAAATTTGTTTTTTGTAATACATTTGGGTTTATTTTTGCCAATTTAAGATGTTCGTAGGCATTCTGGCAATCAGCTGTCCATTTGAACAAAACTTTTTTTTACATAATCTTGTTATGTGACGTGAATATTTGGCGAAATGATCCGCTATATCTAAGCATTTGTGTCCCAATAAGGTGAATTCATGCATGAAAAATTTATACTTTTTGGGATGTAGTTTAAGATTGTATAATATGTCTTGTATTTCTCAAAAACAGCAGCTTAGTTTTAATGCATATGTTCTTCGGAACAACCGATGACTATAAGCTCATCCATGTCTGTCCTGTCTGTCTGTCTGTCTGTCTGTCCTGTCTGTCTGTCCTGTCTGTCTGTCCTGTCTGTCTGTCCTGTCTGTCTGTCCTGTCTGTCTGTCCTGTCTGTCTGTCTGTCCTGTCTGTCTGTCCTGTCTGTCTGTCCTGTCTGTCTGTCCTGTCTGTCTGTCCTGTCTGTCTGTCCTGTCTGTCTGTCTGTCTGTCTGTCTGTCTGTCTGTCTGTCTGTCCTGTCTGTCTGTCCTGTCTGTCTGTCCTGTCTGTCTGTCCTGTCTGTCCTGTCTGTCCTGTCTGTCCTGTCTGTCTGTCTGTCCTGTCTGTCTGTCCTGTCTGTCTGTCCTGTCTGTCTGTCCTGTCTGTCTGTCCTGTCTGTCTGTCCCTTCTGTCTGTCCCTTCTGTCTGTCCCTTCTGTCTGTCCCTTCTGTCTGTCCTGTCTGTCTGTCCTGTCTGTCTGTCCTGTCTGTCTGTCCTGTCTGTCTGTCCTGTCTGTCTGTCCTGTCTGTCTGTCCTGTCCTGTCTGTCTGTCCTGTCTGTCTGTCCTGTCTGTCTCTCCTGTCTGTCTGTCCTGTCTGTCTGTCCTGTCTGTCCTGTCTGTCTGTCCTGTCTGTCTGTCCTGTCTGTCTGTCCTGTCTGTCTGTCCTGTCTGTCTGTCCTGTCTGTCTGTCCTGTCTGTCTGTCCTGTCTGTCTGTCCTGTCTGTCTGTCCGCCCGCGTTGCTCGACGAGGCTGGCCCGAGGGGTTTGGGGCATTGAAGGTGGTCGACCGTAGCTTCGGCCCTAAGCCACGGCAAGGCATTTCCGACCCAGGGTTGCCCGGCACTGGGAAGGCTCCGTTCGGACACATTAGGCCCTCAGCTGCGAACCTTATAGTCAGGGGGCACTGCTCGCTTCACACCACTGACTTGAGGGGAGGCCGTTTCGAGACTTGCCCGGGTCTTGAACTGGGATGGGAGTCATAGGATTGTTCGGTAAGGGAACACACATGAGTTTGCCGCTCATATTAGCCGTACGTAGTAGTACGTGTTCAAGAGGTACCACGCGGAGGACCTTCTCCAACGAGAAGGTGGTGTCCACTATATTGTCTTCCACCTACGAGTCGACTTGATGCCTCAGTTGAGGTTGAATATAGGGAAATAGTATGGCACATGTTGATTTTCTTTCGCGAAATCCACTACCGGTTAATAAGGCCACCAATGTCCCTAAAGTAACTGAGGTGCGCGTAGAATTAGCAGATATTACAGATAACTGGTTATTCACAGAGCAGCATCGAGATTCGGAAATTTCAGATTTAATAACGAAGTTGCAAAGTAAGGAACTGAATCATAAAGACGCGAAAACGTATGAATTGCGATCTGGCATCTTGTATAGGAAGATTCAAAGGAATGGACGAAATCGATGTCTTCCGGTGATACCGCGAGCATTTAGATGGTCGGTGATCAATCACGTTCATGAGGCCATAATGCACTAAGGCTGGGAGAAAACCTTAGACAAGGTATATACACAGTATTGGTTTTCGAATATGTCCAAATACGTGAGAAAGTTTGTTGAGAATTGCATCACATGCTAACTTTCCAAATCAACTTCGGGCAAGGCCCAAATAGAACTCCATCCTATACGAAAAGTCTGTATACCATGGCATACAGTGCATATGGATATAAGTGGCAAGTTGAGTGGTAAGAGTGACATCAAAGAGTATGTGATAGTGCAAATTGATGCTTTCGTTGAATATGTTCATTTACATCACGCACTTAGCCTTGACACAAATAGTTGCATTGAGGCACTAAAGTCTGACATATGCATGTTTAGAGTACCTAGTCGTGTGATTGCCGACCAAGGCCGTAGATTTGCCAGTAATGATTTTAAGCAGTTTTGTTCATCACTAAAAATCGATTTACACCTGATAGCAACATGAGCTAGCCGCGCGAATGGTCAGGTAGAGCGCGTCATGAGTACAATGAAAGCAATGTTGACAGCGGTAGAAACGAGTGAGAGGTCTTGGCAAGAAGCTTTAAAAGAGGTGCAGTTGGCCATGAATTGCACTGTCAATAGAGTAACCAAAATTAGTCCATTGGAATTATTGATTGGCAAAAGGAGGCTAGACCTATGGGAATGATACCGTTGGTGGAGGAGGAAGAAATTGATACTGAATGCAGTAGAGAGAGAGCCTTGCAAAATATAGAAAAAAATGCCGAATATGAAAAGCAACGATTTGATAAAAATAAAGCTAAGATTGTTAGGTATAACGTGGGCGACCATGTCTTGCTCAAAAATGAAGAACGGAACCAAACAAAGCTGGATCCGAAGTTTAAAGGACCCTTTTTGATAATAGAAAAGCTTGATGGTGACCGATATGCTTTGAAATCTCTGTCAAGTAAGCGAACTTAAAAGTATGCCCACGAGCAGTTGCGTGCGATCCCTGCTTAGGTGGATGTAGATCAATACGATGCCTGTTGAGGTGGATGAAGGTCAGTACGAAAGATCGCCGGCTGAGGCACTCGTAAGTTGAATCACGTATAGGCTGCAGCCGCACCATGTAGTTGCTGCGCAGAAACTACATGGCGGAGGATATGAGGGTCTAGAGAGACCGTGACGCAAGAAGTGCGTGTGAGCGTTGCAAGGTGTGCAACAAGAGCCTGAGAGTACCAAATGACGAGATGTTGAGTAAGAGTCATGGTACGAGAAGAGAATGAAAACACAGAGAGACAAAAAAAAAGAGAAAGAAATTTAAGCAAGGCAAGGGACGCTAATGTAATTAAATTAATCAAATAATTTTATGATTTTGATATTACTGATTTAAAATTCAATGTTTGAAAGGAAAGCAATGTTTAATTGATAAGTTAGAAACGAATAAAATGAAGTGTTAAGTTTAGACCAAGTAGAGAAACCAAAGCGAACTAATTAAAATGACTGTCATGTTTAGAGTTATTAGGAGACACGACACGCGAGGACGCGTGAAATGTCAGGAAGGCCGTGTCGTTGATTCGTAAAGCTAACTACGCTAAATAATATTCTGATGAGTTGAGTGAGTATCATTTGAGTGTAACTCAAGTGAGCATGGCGCCTGGGGTGTTCAGCTGAGTAGTGTGCTGCGAAAGCATGCTGAGATAAATGACTGGTGTGGTGAGATAGAGAAAGAGACCGATGACAGTTCATCTGTCAATGGCAATGACAGGTGAAGGGGAATTTTCACTTCAGAACGGACAAGGAACACACCCAGGCGACTTGCTGTGCGAAACTCTAGAAAAACTGCAGAACATGGATGAACCGATGTCTCCAACACCACCTCCTAGGTCTCCGATATATATATATTTCATTAGTGCTCTGTCCTCTTTTAATAAAGTTGTAACACCGATTATAATTGGTCATCTCACTAACACTACCGAATCCCACATTCGGCCTTCCTGACACTTGAATCGACCCGAATGGTTTCATATATGCTGCAACTGTCTTTGTCCAAAATGGCATTACGCCCATGGTTATTGATCTTGACTACTTTATATGGTCCTTAATACTTTCCTTTTAACTTTAAACCAGTTCGATTTTGGGTGCGTTTAATAGCAACTAAATCGTTATTCTCAAACGTTCTAACTTTCTTTTGGAGTCAAATGCCAACCGATAACTTAGAGATACCCCTATAGTTACTGGCCTCCGATTTGCTACCTTTTTTGTGGAGAGGAATAACAAATGATTCCCTCCAAATAAGGGGAAATTCTGAGGATTCTAAAGATAAGGTAAACAATTTAAGAAGGGGGTTACACAGCGCCTCGGAGCAATACCTAAGCACAGAGCCTGGTATTCCATCGGGACCTGGCGAATATACTGGCTTAACTTGTTGAAGATCATGAATACATGAGCTTTCCTTTAAAAAAGGACTGAAGATTAAGAAGGAACTGGGTATAGCTGGATAAAATTTATGATTTGAAGATGCTGAACGAGAGATTTTAAAAAACTCAGCAAAGAGATTGGCTATTTCTTGATCAGAATTTACAGTGGTATTTTTAAATGACAGAAAGGGAGGGTACAACGTGGGTTTACGTTTAGAGTTAACAATGTTATAAAACTGTTTAGGGTCCTGCGTGAACTGGACCTTGCAACGAGTCAAATCATTTTTGTAACACTGAGCGTTAAGCACTGTAAAGCTAGATTGAGCACTAAGGTAAAATGAGAAAGCCGTTCTTGAACTTTATTATAAAGCCTAAATTTTACGTTTTTTAAACGTGTCAGCTCTTTGGTAATCCAAAGTGGTTTATAAGAGACCGGCGGAAGGCTTCAGGAATACATAAGGAGAAGAATGTGTTAATGGCACTATAATATATATCAACGGCTGTTGCCATGTCAGAACTCATGTTAAGATTAGACCAATCAAATTCTGCTATTAAAGTGTTTAGCCTCTGATAGTTAGCCTTACGGAAACAGCGGACTCTGTTTATACTACTACCAGATGTTGGTGCTAAAACTGTCCCTGTGTCGTTAGTCACATGGAAAGTTGGATGATAAGGTGCTAGCATCAACAAGAGCTTTACCTATTCGTGCTTTTTTTGGATCGGTATGGCTACTAAATATTTGGTCAAATAAGTAATAATATTCCAGACACAACACAAAGTATGTAATAACTCTTCAGTCGCTGTTCGCGCTAAAAGGGGGCTTATTTTTGAGATGCAGTGTAATTCCACCTACACCCTTAAAGTACACTCCGTACACTCTCTCTCTCCCTCTTCCTCCGGCCTTCCAAGACATAGAGCTTCCAATCAGCTCGTCAAGCTAGGTTTAAGTCTTATGTTCATTAATTTACCTACAAATCAATAAAGATCTCCGACGCTCGTCGCGTAACACCCCGCAAAGATTTCCCGTGTTTTTTATTCCGGGTGAATTTTCAGCTAAAGCCACCTCCCTCCAGACCAGTCGCAGTGACATGAATTTATCGCAAATAAAGTATCAATTACCAGCTCATGCGAATATGCATAGTCTGCTGTTACTATTAAGTTTCATTAATAAAATCAGTAAGAGTTCTTCCTCAAACAGAAGCTTTACTCATGCATCAGAGGCTGCCGCTGTACCTTCAGACCCTCACTCACCCAACCAAACTGTCCACCTAGTTCCAAGTGCTAGTTGCGACAACAACAGGCAATCGTTTATGCACTACCTGCCAGGCATCTAAGCCTCCTCACAAACACTGACCTTGGTCAAGTTTCTTGTAAAGCCTATGGGTCCTCCTTGTATGGAATGTTGACAATATAGCTTCATATATATTTTAATTCGTTACCGGGTTGAGTAGCGCTACTCTCAATGTTTTTAATGTTTTTAAAATGTAGTGGTCGGAATTAAAGCCAAAATTAAGCCGGCGTCGATGGGCTTCGTCGGTAGCCGTTGGTCTAGGGCTGGTTGTGTGTCGTTGTTGTTGGATAATCACTTGATTCCGAAGAAGGAGAATAGAGGCGTCGCAATTCCGTTTCACAAAAAAATTCAGCAGGCGCAAGAGAAATCGAAAGCTCAAGCGGAGCGTTTTTAATTTCCAGTAATTTATTGTAACTATTGGATTGATCAACAGGTGTGTGAGTGGTCTGTGATCACTTTTGATATTAAAGTCAATCATAAACATATGGTCAGAAATAATTTATTGCCCAATGAATTGCAGCCAAATAGTGTTTTGTTGTGCTCTTATTACTTTCACCCTTAGTAAACTATCTTGATGATCTTTCGAGTTAAAGGCAAAATTCTTTGCTAAAATTTGTTTTTTGTAATACATTTGGGTTTATTTTTGCCAATTTAAGATGTTCGTAGGCATTCTGGCAATCAGCTGTCCATTTGAACAAAACTTTTTTTTACATAATCTTGTTATGTGACGTGAATATTTGGCGAAATGATCCGCAATATCTAAGCATTTGTGTCCCAATAAGGTGAATTCATGCATGAAAAATTTATACTTTTTGGGATGTAGTTTAAGATTGTATAATATGTCTTGTATTTCTCAAAAACACCAGCTTAGTTTAGCTCATCCATGTCTGTCCTGTCTGTCTGTCCTGTCTGTCTGTCCTGTCTGTCTGTCCTGTCTGTCTGTCCTGTCTGTCCTGTCTGTCTGTCCTGTCTGTCTGTCCTGTCTGTCTGTCCTGTCTGTCTGTCCTGTCTGTCTGTCCTGTCTGTCTGTCCTGTCTGTCTGTCCTGTCTGTCTGTCCTGTCTGTCTGTCCTGTCTGTCTGTCCTGTCTGTCTGTCCTGTCTGTCTGTCCTGTCTGTCTGTCCTGTCTGTCTGTCCTGTCTGTCTGTCCTGTCTGTCTGTCCTGTCTGTCTGTCCTGTCTGTCTGTCCTGTCTGTCTGTCCTGTCTGTCTGTCCTGTCTGTCTGTCCTGTCTGTCTGTCCTGTCTGTCTGTCCTGTCTGTCTGTCCTGTCTGTCTGTCCTGTCTGTCTGTCCTGTCTGTCTGTCCTGTCTGTCTGTCCTGTCTGTCTGTCCTGTCTGTCTGTCCTGTCTGTCTGTCCTGTCTGTCTGTCCTGTCTGTCTGTCCTGTCTGTCTGTCCTGTCTGTCTGTCCTGTCTGTCTGTCCTGTCTGTCTGTCCTGTCTGTCTGTCCTGTCTGTCTGTCCTGTCTGTCTGTCCTGTCTGTCTGTCCTGTCTGTCTGTCCTGTCTGTCTGTCCTGTCTGTCTGTCCTGTCTGTCTGTCCTGTCTGTCTGTCCTGTCTGTCTGTCCTGTCTGTCTGTCCTGTCTGTCTGTCCTGTCTGTCTGTCCTGTCTGTCTGTCCTGTCTGTCTGTCCTGTCTGTCTGTCCTGTCTGTCTGTCCTGTCTGTCTGTCCTGTCTGTCTGTCCTGTCTGTCTGTCCTGTCTGTCTGTCCTGTCTGTCTGTCTGTCTGTCCTGTCTGTCTGTCTGTCTGTCTGTCCTGTCTGTCTGTCCTGTCTGTCTGTCCTGTCTGTCTGTCCTGTCTGTCTGTCCTGTCTGTCTGTCCTGTCTGTCTGTCCTGTCTGTCTGTCCTGTCTGTCTGTCCTGTCTGTCTGTCCTGTCTGTCTGTCTGTCCTGTCTGTCTGTCCTGTCTGTCTGTCCTGTCTGTCTGTCCTGTCTGTCTGTCTGTCCTGTCTGTCCTGTCTGTCTGTCTGTCCTGTCTGTCTGTCCTGTCTGTCTGTCCTGTCTGTCTGTCCTGTCTGTCTGTCCTGTCTGTCTGTCCTGTCTGTCTGTCCTGTCTGTCTGTCCTGTCTGTCTGTCCTGTCTGTCTGTCCTGTCTGTCTGTCCCTGTCTGTCTGTCCCTGTCTGTCTGTCCTGTCTGTCTGTCCTGTCTGTCTGTCCTGTCTGTCTGTCCTGTCTGTCTGTCTGTCTGTCTGTCCTGTCTGTCTGTCCTGTCTGTCTGTCTGTCTGTCTGTCCTGTCTGTCTGTCCTGTCTGTCTGTCCTGTCTGTCTGTCCTGTCTGTCTGTCCTGTCTGTCTGTCCTGTCTGTCTGTCCTGTCTGTCTGTCCTGTCTGTCTGTCCTGTCTGTCTGTCCTGTCTGTCTGTCCTGTCTGTCTGTCGCTGTCTGTCCTGTCTGTCTGTCCCTGTCTGTCTGTCCTGTCTGTCTGTCTGTCTGTCTGTCTGTCCTGTCTGTCTGTCTGTCTGTCTGTCCTGTCTGTCCTGTCCTGTCTGTCTGTCCTGTCTGTCTGTCCTGTCTGTCTGTCCTGTCTGTCTGTCCTGTCTGTCTGTCTGTCTGTCTGTCCTGTCTGTCTGTCCCTGTCTGTCCTGTCTGTCTGTCTGTCTGTCTGTCCTGTCTGTCTGTCCTGTCTGTCTGTCCTGTCTGTCTGTCTGTCTGTCTGTCTGTCTGTCTGTCCTGTCTGTCTGTCCTGTCTGTCTGTCCTGTCTGTCTGTCCTGTCTGTCTGTCCTGTCTGTCTGTCCTGTCTGTCTGTCCTGTCTGTCTGTCCTGTCTGTCTGTCTGTCTGTCTGTCCTGTCTGTCTGTCCTGTCTGTCTGTCCT